>JAJIBD010000816.1:82500-465559 GCA_021461705.1 Cryptotis parvus | reverse complement strand
GTTGCTAGAATCCAGAGGAAAAGTCAAGTCAATATTTTAAAATGTACCTTTCCATTAGCCATCAAGCTGGACTAACAAGAATTCCCATATTTCAGATGGGCTTTAAAGATCCTGAATCAGATAACTTTGGACCATTGTCCTTGAAAATGTAAAAACAGAAGAGGAAGAAACTAGGGGAATAAACCAAGGAAACCAAGACTGAGGGTGTGGTGGGGTTATTATTAGTGAGCTGGAGGTTATATTGATGCCATAAACACTGTATAACCGCAGTTGACAATTCCTGTTAAGAACAAAGAAATAACCACAGTCCCCTCCTCGCTCCAGGAGAGAGAAATAATGGGACCATGGAAAAACTATATGCAGCCCTTTAATTAGCATATTCCTTCTCTAAAGAAGACAGCATAGAGAGACCCTAATGCTTTTAACATTAAATTGTGTCACTTCATTAAGTTGTTAGGGCACCTCATACACACAAACTACTGCATTTATAGATCACAAGTAGCAGGGGGTCCCTTAGGTGGGGTCAATGACCTGGGCTTCACTGAATTAGCTTTAATTGATTTACTTAACATCTCCAAACTTCCCTGGGGTATTTTGTAAATAACTCATGATTAAATACAAGGTGCTACATAAAGTAGGCTGGGAGCATGCATGCACACACAGAGACACAGACTACACAGACAAGAATATGTTGTGATTGTGTGATACAATCAGGTACAGAACCTGCATCCTGCCTAAATAAATGAGCCCACTAGATACCCAGAACTTAAGCCCTGGGCCCCTCATAGCACTATTCACTGCTCAATCTGTAAACACGTAATTATTGAACTGATTCTAACGTAACACCGCACCCACCCTCTGATGCAAAGCCCAGCATTACAAGATAAGCTCTGTCTCAAGTTTCTGCTCATTATAGTGCCTGAAGTATTTGCTCATCCGCTTGGGGACTGAAGCAGAAAGTAAACAGTCAAGCCAGTCTTATAGGGACACCTGTGTTACCAAATCGAGACTTTCTTACATTGTGAAAGCAGTGAATGAAGTTTAGCGACGGTGGCAAGAATGCCAACTCACGCCTTGGTGTGTGGGTCAAACAGGATTCAGACCTTATCACCTGCCCCTAACCCCTGCCAGCTGTGCACAGCTTCCCGGGATTCAGGTCCAACCTCCAGAGGCTTGGCTTCCGCCCCACTCTGCCCCTCTTGGCCCTCTCTGGACAGCGCCTTCACCCAGAAACAGGGATAAACTTAGCCCCATCATTCAGCTCCTGGGGACCGAAGCATTGTGCATGGACATGCCTGCACTAAGAACCCTGTAGATCTTCCAGCCACTACTAACTACTTCTTTGGGAGCCCTCCAATGAGACAAAGAAGTTCTGGACACAACTTTGCACTGTGGTTTGGGATGAGTTTTTTTGACTTTCTCTCCCTACGACAGGTGACAGACCTGAGGGACGAAGGGCAAGCATCTGCCAGCCAGAGAACCAGGGTCTGAATCCTGGGTTCCTCATTCAGTGACATTGCCTCAGTGTCCTGAACTGTAAGGAAGAGACAGATGGTGGGTAAGAGATAGATGATAGAGAAATAACATGGAGATGATAGCTAGGGAGATGAGCAGAGACCAGACAGGGAGCTGGCTCTACAGGTGTGCAGGCATCAGGGCTGTCAGGATAGAAGAAAGCTCCTCTCTGCAGCTGGAATCAATGGACAACCCCAAAACACTGCAGCTGTGTTGGACAGCTGTCCCCAGAGTAGGACCAGGGCATGACCAGCTACTCAACATTTCAAGAGGGAGCAAAACGCAAGCATTGCTTTTTTTAAATTATTGGTTGTCATAATGCCCAAAAGGAAAGAGGAACAAGAGCAATAACAAGTGAGCAAGCAAAATAAAAGGAAAGAGAAAGAGAAGAAAAGTGCCTGGCACAGAGGTAGATGTGGGGAGGGGGCGGGAAACTGGGGACGTTAGAGGTGGGAAATGTGCACTGGTGAAGCTATTATGGGTGTGGAAACATTGACTGAAATCAATTATGAAACACTGTATGACTGAAACCCAATTATAAACAACTTTGTAACTCAGTATCTCACCATGATCCAATCAAAAAAATTATTGGTTGATGTTTTCAAAAACTCATATTTGACATAGAACTGAACATTAAATACAGGCAAAAAAATGCAATGATAGCTTCCAAAGTGTAGTTGCAGCCCACAATGTGTAGGAGAAGGAAGGGAGAGAGAGGGAGAAAGAAAAGAGATAAAAGAACCTGCCATTTAGACAGGCTATGGGAGGGAGGAGGGAATTGGGGACATTGGTGGTGGAAAATGGGCCCTGGTGGAGGGCGGTGCTGGAGAACACTATGTGACCGAAACCTCCAAACATGAACAACATTGTAATTGTATATCTCACGGTGGTATAATAAAGTATTAATTAAAAAAAAACTCATGTTTGAATCAAAGGAATCTTGTGTAGATGAAAATTGAGCTGCTAAATCGCCACCGTAATCTCTCCCATGTGTGAATTCATAACGCGTATTGCCTGTCTTTTATGTTTATCTTCTGTGCTAGCTTGACTGGTTCCCTGGTAGGGTCAGCAGAAAGCATGCAGAGGACACTGAGTGAGACCACTGGCCCTGCAGAGCTGGGGTGCATGGCTATATCCCAACAGAGCTTCTCTCCTGGGTGGTTTATGTCAGCCACAGTCAGTGCTGTCTTAAGATACATCTTCCACACAGGTCATTAAACCCAGGCCCTGGGGACACACCTAGGGAAGAAGCTGTAATCCCTGATCTGGACACACATCTAGACCTTGCACATGTAGATATGAGAATAACTGTAAAGTATTTGCAAATCTGTGCACACACCTCAGCTCACTTACATCACTTACAGGATGCAGTGGGCCCAGCTTGTAATTCTACACCTGAGGTTGAGAAGAGAAAACAGAAGCAGAAGAGAATATGACTGACCTACTGCTCATAAATAGTATATCAGAACCTTAAAAAGAACCAGATCGAGTCAGGGAGATGGGTCAAAAACTATAGTGTATGGCTTGCATGCGGGAAACCCAGGTTTGATCCCCAGCACTGCATAATCCCCTGAGTACACTTACCCATGGTTCTATCTCTCCAGTCCCTAAAAAATGTTTTTATTACTTCCCTTCTTCCTCTCCCTTTTCCTTTGTGTCAGTGTTGTTACTGCAGCCCTAAAGTTACACATCTTTTTGGTGTTCACACACACACACACACCTGACTACAGTGTGGCCCAGAAATCACTCTTGGCACCAGAGATCAAAAACAGCTAGGAATGCCATGATAGCACTCCAGTACATTAGGGTACTAGGGACTTGAACTCATTACCACACAGCAGCAAGACAAGACACTAAGCCTCTGATCTCTGGGCCCCTCTCTCATTATTTTCTTATGAATAATGCTTAGAAGTGATATTTGGACACTTTTCATGTTTAACTATCAGAATTAAAGCAATAGCCAAATTCAAAGTCACTTCAAATACTCTTAAGATGTTTGTAATGCCTTCCAACTTCAGAAATGCATAAGAGTAGAAAGAAGACAGTCTTTATTTCCATATCAAAGACAATAAAAAATATTACATATATGAATTTCTTAAAACCTCACTAAACACTAACAGACAGTAATCCCATATGCTTATTGATGCTTCCCAAGCAAGCTGTTTCTGTTTGTAGCAACAAATATTTCAACTGATTGTTTTATTTCTGAATTTTAAATGCGAAACAAAAAATCGATCATACCAAACATATATCATATTCTTATATTTGTACAATTGCACTACATACCAAAAGGTTACCAGGCTGAAACATTTATTTTTTAAATAAAGGGAAATTTTATTTGGCCATGGGCAAGCAATAATTTCTCTGAATCTTCATTCTGAGAGAAAGACATAAGTGCTAGGGTTTCACTTTATTTTAATGTAACAAACCATATAAACAAAAAAAATAGTAATAATATCTTATGAGCACATAATTCATTAAAGCCTCCTCAATGTGAGAGACACATATCTCTGAATAAGAAAGCATCGTTTAAGCCAAATGCACTGAAGTTGGTTTTTATTTATTGGTTGTTTTTCTCCAATCTGCTCTATTGCTCATATTTTTCTCATTTTGTCTTGGAGAAACTTGCATTAGTCCATTGATGCTTGATTAAAAACAACTCCAGTAGATCATCCTAAGTGCTTCCATTTTTAAAGGGCTGTGATTTTATAATTCTAATGTTTGAGCTGACTCTATACACAAGTCACAGATAAAGACTTTTAAATTCGTCTCCTTCACACAGCCCTGAGAGAGGGGTACACCCCTCAGGATGGGTGTGTGGGTGGTTTGACCATCACATAGCCACACTGAGGGGATGCAGGGCCAGGCACTGGGCACTGCAGAGACACCAAGATTACAAAGCCCTGAGGGTGTTGTCACCTAGAGGACACAGGATGGTAAAATAAAGTGATGATTGGATACAAGAGGTATGCCAGGGGCCAGGGAGCATTGAAAAGGCAGAATCTTAGATTGAAGAGATACCACAGGATTAAAGCAATTACTTTGCACACAATCCAGCCCCTGGTTCAATCCCCTGAGCATCACCAGAAGTGATCAAAAAAAACAGAAAAGGGAAGAAGAAGGAGGGAGGAGGAGAAGGAGGAGAAGGAGGAGAAGGAGGAGAAAGAGGAGGAGGAGGAGGGTGAAGAAAGCAAGGAAAGGAAGGGAAGGAAGGAAGGAAGGAAGGAAGGAAGGAAGGAAGGAAGGAAGGAAGGGAAGGAAGGAAGGAAGGAAGGAAGGAAGGAAGGGAAGGAAGGGAAGGAAGGAAGGAAGGAAGGAAGGAAGGAAGGAAGGAAGGAAGGAAGGAAGGAGGGAGGGAGAGGAGGGAGGGGAGGGAGGGAGGGGGGGAGGGAGGGAGGAGGGGAGGGAGGAGGAGGGAAGGAAAGGAAGGAAGGAAGGAAGGAAGGAAGGAAGGAAGGAAGGAAGGAAGGAAGGAAGGAAGGGAAGGAAGGAAAGGAAGGAAGGGAAGGAAAGGGAAGGAAGGAAGGAAGGAAGGAAGGAAGGGAAGGAAGGAAGGAAGGAAGGAAGGAAGGAAGGAAGGAAGGAAGGAAAAGGAAGGAAGGAAGGGAAGACTGGGCCACATGCATCTGTGGATAAGGGGCTGCTGACATATTCTGGAAGAAAACGCTTGGGGCTGTCCCAACAGGTCAATGAGCGACCTGTATAAAGCTTATAGTATCGGAAATCAATGGAGAATTTGCAGGAAATTTTTCTTCTAGTGTGTACCAGCGAGGGCAGAGGCTACAAGTTGGAGGATTCTGAAGACCTTAAGAAGGAGGCAGGTCGCAGATTAAGAAAGAACCTGCAGTGCCATGATCAAGAGTTTGGACCTGGTCCCAGCACACGGAGAATCAGTGAGCTCTTACAATAAGGGAGAAGAGACAGATCCTTCTATTTGTTTTCTTCCAGGTTTCATGTTTATTTCTTAATTTCACTTATTTTCAGCAGTACTCAGGGCTTACTCTTGTGCTCAGAGATCACTATGGGTGATGTTCAGGGGACCAGGTCAGGTGCATGCAAGGCTAGCACCTTATTTGTTGCACTATTTCATATTTTAAAGTAGACCTGTATGGGCTCTCCCAAAGTCATGCGGCTGCTAGAGACCGTGCAGTACCTCAAACTAGTGGAACCAGTCATGTTCTAGAATATATTATAATCCACAATGGTAAGAAAGGGAAGCGAGGAGAGAGAGACAGGGTGGAGAGAGAGAAAGAGAGAAAGGAGATAGGGAGCCTGTCCTGGGCGCAGGCTGGGGAAGGGAGAAGGGAGGTGAGGACATTGGTGATGGGAGATGGACACAGGTGGAGGGATGGGTGTTGGAACACTGTAGAACCAAACTCAAATGTGAATATTTTGTAATTGTGTATCTAACGGTGGTGTAGTGAATTTTTTTTTTTTTTTTTTTGCTTTTTGGGTCACACCTGGCAATGCTCAGGGGTTACTCCTGGCTCTACACTTAGGAATTACTCCTGGCAGTGCTCAGAGGACCATATGGGTTGCTGAGGACCAAACCCTAGGTCGGCCGCTTGCAAAGCAAACGCCCTACCCACTGGACTATCACTCCAGCCCTTTTTTTAAAAAAAAAAAAATAAATGAATAAAATAAAATAAAGTAGACCTGTACAACTTTTTTTAAAAATCCAGTGGGCCAGAGCAATAATGTCAGTGATCAGGGTCCTTGCCTTGCAGGTGGCTCATCTAGGTTCTATCCCTTGCGCCCGAAATGGTCCCATAAGCCCTGCCAAGAAGCAAGGCCTGAGCTGGAGGTGTCCCAAAAACCTAAAAAAAAAAAAGAAGAGGAAAATATCCCCCCCGAACCAATCCTACTCCCCTAAATTAATGGCTATTGTGCATTTCATTAAAATCCATGTTTTCCAAATACAGACAAAGCATTTGGGTGGACATTTTTGTGAGTTGTCTGAGAAACTACAGGTGTGTTTTGTTCCATACAGTGGTCTGAAACTTGCCTTTATTATCGGTGCAGATCAGTTTCATTCTTTGGGACTAACAAGAACGTCAGTAAATAGTACGAATGTGCTTCAAGTGTCCTTTTGGGAGGAAAAAGCAGTCAGACCAGTGCCAATTTTCTAATCATGGGTGTCTTTACCTAATGGTTGGTTCCTTTCTTCGTACTGGAATGACAAGGAACTGATGTATTTGAAATACCAAGAACTACTGACAAAAAGTGGTGCATTTCATGCTTTTGCAGAGGAGACAAAAAGGGCTTCTCTCCTCGGTGACTGCCAGACCTAAGCACTAGTATTATGAATCTCTGCCAACCCAACAGATGAAAGCTATAACCTCAAGGCTGGCACAGTGACCATTAGGGAACTTGACAATCTTGACCTGTATCTACAGCAAAAAATTTAATTATTTTTAAATAATTAAATCAATGAATGCCTTTTAATGCGGCCTTAATCTGAGTTCCCTAATTCATAATATGGCATTTTTTTTCATGTGTTGGTATTGTCCTTGGGATAACTGAGACTGGTCTTAAACTTCACAGAGAAAATCTTGCTGAAAGAACACAGAACTGCAACAGAAGAATGGAAAAAGGAAGAGTAAAAGGCAGTGAATACATGCATACACACACACATGCGTGTACAATAACACACTCAAACACACACACACAAGAGCCTTCTAGTTTCTCATCCTCTTTAGTGGCTGTATTGAATCTATAGATGTGTGGAAGATTATTTCCATTTTGATGATGTTAATTCTCAGATCCATGGGCAAGGACATTTTCTCACATCCTCCTGTATTTCTTTAAGCAGTGTTTTGTAGTTTTCTTTATATAGATCTTTTGCTTCCTCATCCTAGGTACTTGATTTTCAGAGGCACCATTGTGAATGGGATTGATTTGTTGATTTTTCTCTATTCTATTTCATTATTTGCATATAGGAAAGTCATGGGTTTTTGAATGTTAAATTTGTAGGCTGCCTTCCCAAACAGAGTCCTAGGAGTCAAAGACCTCGACAATTACTGCCATGCTCTTGGCCAGACTCCACTACTGGGGACCAGTGTCATCCAGAAATTAAAACTGTTGAAAAACTCAAGTATGCGGGTTTTGTGACTGAAACCTCCAGGCTTTCACAGAATTGGGGATGGGCTACCGTCTCACATCTCCCTGTAATTATGGAAGCCGTGGCAGTCACGCACACACCCCAAACCATTCTGTTAACTCCAGCTGTTTCACCTCATTAAAATTTTGGACTTCCTGGACACCCTCAAACTCTACAACACTGATAAACCAGGAGTACCATACCAGATTGATGGGATATAATGATGTTTTGATTAGCAAAATATCAACACAATAAACTTTAACCTATAACAATATCTTGGTAATATACTATACAATACCTCTATGATGAGATACACAATCTTCACTAACTTTCTTTTGAGGAAACATTTTTTGATCATTCCTTTAACAAATTATAACATAATCTATAAATTATGTTATAAATAATATAATTTATAATAATATAAATATAAAATAAGTTATTGAGGGCCTGCTCTGGCATAGCCCAAGAGTATCTGCTGCTCCAGGAATAGGAAGAGTCTCAAACCATTTATTCAGGTCATGGGATCAGGAGGTGATCTGAGGTCAGGCTTAAGGGGTGCTCTGGGGATAGGTATAAGGGATGCTTGTGAAAAACTGGAGATAATTGTGATGGGAAAGTGCAATGGTGGTGGGATTGGTGTTGATATATTGAATGTCTGTAACAAATGACCATGAGCAATTTTGTAAACCATAGTGTTTATGTAAGGTGTAAAGGGATAATAAAATTTAAAAAGAGAAAAAGAAAACTAATTTGTAGCCTGCCACTTTACAATACAAATCTATTACTAAGAGCTTTTATTGCAGAGTCTTTAGGATTTTTCTATCATGCCACTGCAAATAGTGAGATCTTGAGTTCTTTATATAATTTGTTCATTTATCTATTTATTAATTTTGATTTTTTAGGTCACTC
Organism: Cryptotis parvus; assembly: GCA_021461705.1. Taxonomy (NCBI): domain Eukaryota; kingdom Metazoa; phylum Chordata; class Mammalia; order Eulipotyphla; family Soricidae; genus Cryptotis; species Cryptotis parvus. The sequence continues at coordinate 457,035 of JAJIBD010000816.1, read as the reverse complement.
CTGGTGATGCTCAGGAATTACTCCCCTGGCTCTGTACTCAGGAATTATTCCTGGTGGTGCTCAAGGGATCACATGGGATGCCAGGGATCAAATTCAATTTGGTTGCATACAAGGCAAACACCCAAACTGCTATACTATTGTTCCTACCCTGAGCTTGAGTTCTTTCTTTCCTATCTGGATGCCTTGATATCTTTTTCTTGCCTAATTGCTATGGCAAGTATTTCCAGTACTATATTGAATAGAGTATACCACCCACACGGCAGAGCCTGGCAAGCTACCCTTGTCGTATTTGATATGCCAAAAACCAGTAACAATTATAGACCTCATTCCCATGACCTGAGCGAGCGGTTTGAGACTCTTCCTATTCCTGGAGCAAGCAGATACCCTTGGGCTACACTAGCACATGACAGGACATATGGAGATATTACTGGTGCCCGCTCTAGCAAATCGATGAACAATGGGAAGACAAGTGATACAAGTGATATTGAATAGAACTGGTGAGAGAGGGCAATCTTGTCTTATACCTGATCTTAGAGAGGAGGCTTTTAGTTTTTCCCCATTAAGCATGTTTTCTGTGGTCTTGTGGTAAATGGTTTTGACTGTGTTGAAGACAATTCCTTCAATTCCCATTTTATTGAGAGCCTTTAACATGAATGGGTGCTGGTTCTTGTCAATGCTTTCTCTGCATATACTGATACGATCATATGATTTTTTATTTTTCTTGTATTGATATGATGTATTATGTTGATTGACTTGCATATGTTAAACCATCCCTGCAACCCAGGATGAATCACATTGCTCATGGCGTATGATCTTTTGGATGAGTTCGTATTTGAATATATTAATTAGTATATTGATTAGTATTTGGTTGAGGAAATGATTTTTTTCCATCACTTGATCACTTGACATCCCATTATTCATCGATTTGCTCGAGCAGGTGCCATAAACATTTCCATTTGACCCTATCACATGACAGTGTAGCCCAATGGCATCTGCTTGCTTCAGGAATATGAAGATCCTCAAGCGATTCATTCAGGGTCTTGACAAAGAAGTCTGGCCATCCTGTAGGTGGGCGACCACGTGATCTTTTGAGCGTATATTAGTATATTGATTAGTATTTGGTTGAGGATTTTTCCATCTATGATTTCTCTCATATGTGAGATATAAGGGAACTTAGAGCATAATAATAAAGACCCAAAGGCAACAGAAATGAAAAGCAGAACTGGTCTCCAGTTGGAAGCTTGCCATCAGGGTGGCGCTGGAGGGAGGTAGGTTAGGAAAGGGAACACTAGGACAGTGGCAGAGGGGAAGTGCCTGTCAAAGAGAGTACCCTTGGGCGCGGAGGGAAACTGGGGGCTTGGTGGAATGAAGAGGGACACCCGTGGAAGCGATTGGTGGTGGAACAATGTACACCTGAAATAGTGAATGACTTTGTAGCTCTGGGGGGCAGGGGGGCAGGGAGTAGGGATGTTCCCTGACCTCCCTGGCCCAGTCATTTGCTGCTATTTCAGACTTTCATAACCCCCTCTACTTTTCTTACTCAGCAAAAAAAAAGCCAACTGTACAATTTTATCTTCATTAACATCTGCTTCCACTTTGGCAGGTTAACCCCAGAAAGACAGAAAAGGGATCTCTTTGGTTCTGCTCTGCAATCCCAGGAGTCAAAGCAGAGTATCAACACCTCACAGTGGAGCAGACGGAATAAAAGGTGTTATCATAGACAGTCTCCTGTAGACCATTAATCCTCCACACCTTCTTTCAAATATGATCAGGTAGTAATTATGCCCTGATAACAAAAATCTACTAACTTTCCAAGTCATCATCAGTGTTTGTCAGGAACCTACTCGGTAAGGATTAGATACTTTTCCACAAACTGAGGGGATATCACAGTGAAAAATAAATAAATTAAAAAGTGGACCAAGCCTCTCTCTGGGAGGATAAAATAACTAGCAAACAGAACAGAGAAACAAAATAAAGGGGGCAGGGAGATGAAGGGTTGGATCTGAAATGAGAGGAAGAGGGAGCTAGCACCCATTCCTTTATGTTAGAAAATAATGTTGGGGTTAGAGAGATGGCACAGAGGCTAAAGTACCTGCCTTGCATGTGATGGAGCCCAATTCAATCCCTGGCAACAAACATGGCCAGAGTGATCCCTGAGCCCAAAATACATGGCCAGAGTAAGGCCTGAGCACAATTAAGTTCATTTCCTGCCCCAGTCCCCACCACCAACCCCCCAAAAACAAGTTAGGTTGGGAGATCAGAATAGAAGGGGTGTGAACATTGCCACGGAGTTTAAAATAAATTTGAGAAACCCAGCAGAAATAGTGCTGCACACCGACCTCCTTACCTCTGTGGTAGAGGATCATGGGGTCCTGGGAGCTTCGTGGTAGACCAGCATGGTGACCGTTTGCCGTGGCCCCTCCCCATGCTGGGACGTAAATATCTTCCTCTAAACCTCATACACAGAAATGTAAACCAGCTCTTCTGTCCTGGCAAGGTGGAGATCTTTCCCTTCCTTGCTACCTCCTGGTGGTCTCCTGATGGTCTCAAACCCTCATCATCCCATGCTGTATCAGACCTACTGAACTCTGGAGCCCCTCAAGGTAGGGAGCTCATCCCAGCACCCAGCATCAGTAAGACAGAAAGTGCTCCAAGCATCTGATACATGAGTGAAGGAAGAATGGAGAGTGGAAGACGATTCAGAGAGACTTAGAATGGAATAACTATGGCTGTTAGACTAACTATGGCAGTGAGTCCTGACCACCTGCATTCTCCAGAATGCTCCATTTTGGTATATACTACTTTTTTAACACACGTGGATTCCAACAACATTGGAGCGGTCAAATATAAGTTACTGTGAAGAGGAAATAAAAATAAAAATATTTGAGGGACCAGAACGAGAGCACAGCAGCTAGGCATTTGCCTTTAATGCAGCCAACCCAAGTTCGATCCCCAACATCCCATATGGTCCCCCGCACCACCAGGAGTAATTCCTGAGCACAGACCCAGAGTAACCTCTGAGGATTGCTGAATGTGACCCAAAAAAGAAAAAAAAAATTTTTGAATAGGGACTTTTTAGGATTTTTAATCCATTTAATATGTTCCTGAAAATATTTTTAAGAATTAACTCGACTACCTGATAAAGTAATAAGATGCATCAAAATAAAGGTTTTGTTACAGGGGCCCAGAATAGCTCCTATAGCTTCAGCCTTCATTTTACTTTTAAAAGGAATTAACTTCTAATGGCGTCAGAGTGATGATACAGAGGTTACAGAGCTGCTTGCATGCAGCCAACCCAGGTTCCATTCCTGGCCCTACAGTGTGGCTCCCCTTCCTCAATCCATAAAAAGATATTTTATTTTTACACATGGAAAGTACTTTTTTTTCTCTTATCTTCCACCCTATGCTCTTGTAATTTAATAAACATACTTTTATTTTAGAAGTATTTTGCATTTGAATTAACATTTGACTCAGATGGCAGTTCTTAATTATGCACAGAAAATGGATAATGTTGAGGATTGATGAAAGAAAACTTGCTAGGCAAAACACAGAAAATGAGCAATTTTTTTTGTTTGTTTTTTGGGTCACATCCAGCAATGCTCAGGGGTTACTCCTGGCTCTGCACTCAGGAATTACTCCTGGCAGTGCTTGGGGGACAATATGGGATGCCGGGAATCGGACCCGGGTCAGCCGTGTGCAAGGCAAACGCCCTACATGCTGTGCTATCGCTCCGGCCCCAGAAAGTGAGCAATTTGGGGGAGCCAGAAAGATAGTACATTTGGTAGGACACTTGCCTTGCATATGGCCAACCTGGATTTCATCCCAGCACCCCCATACAGTCTCCTAAGCCTATAAGAAGTGATTTCTTAGTGTAGAGCTATGAGCTCATGAGGGCGCCGGGAGGCATGGCGGGTTCTAGCCCTGGCCTGCCACCCCAGCAGAGCCTCACAACAAGCCAGACGACCCTCCCTAAGCCATGGGGGCTGCCATTTTCCACATCCGACTTCCCTTTCATCCCAACTCCACCCAGCAGACCAGCCTATCACAGCCCGGCTCACACGGCCACATGGTTCATCAATAAATGCTTTATTTAGAGGTGACTACAAGAGTATGCTACCTGCACGGCAAGCCTGGCAAGCTGCTCGTATCGTATTTAATATGCCAAATACCAGTAACATTTATGTTAGGTCATTCCCATGACCTAATATAATGGTTTGAGGCTCTTTATGTTCCTGGAGCAAGCCAATGCCTTTGGGTTCTACTAGCATGAGACAGGACATATGGAGATATTACTTGTGCCCGCTCTAGCAAATAGATGATGAACGGGAAGATAGTGATAGTGATAGTGATAGTGATAGTGATAGTGATAGTGATAGGGCTATGAGGAATGCCTGAGCACAGCCTGGTGTAACCCAAAAATGGAAAGAGAGAGAGGAAGGAAGGAAGGAAGGAAGGAAGGAAGGAAGGAAGGAAGGAAGGAAGGAAGGAAGGAAGGAAGGAAGGAAGGAAGGAAGGAAGGAAGGAAGGAAGGAAGGAAGGAAGGAAGGAAGGAAGGAAGGAAGGAAGGAAGGAAGGAAGGAAGGAAGGAAGGAAGGAAGGAAGGAAGGAAGGAAGGAAGGAAGGAAGGAAGGAAGGAAGGAAAGAGGAAGGGAAGCAATAATTTCTTTAACAACAACAGTTCTGGTAAACTGCACAAACATAAAATTGAGGGGCCGGAGCAATACTCCAGTGGGTAGGACGTTTGCCTTGTATGCAGCCGACCTGGGTTCAATCCCCGGCATCCCATATGGTCCCCTGATCACCACCAGGAGTAATTCATGAGTGCAGAGCCAGGAGTAACCACTGAGCATCGCCAGGGTTGAACAAAAAAAGAAAGAAAAGAAAAGCCACAGAGAGATTTCTGAAATTTCCAGCATTAATATGTTCCTTTCTAAAACGTTCAAAGAGGGCCATGGGGCTGTGGCTCAGAGGTAGAGTGCCTGTCTTGCAAGTGGAGTGTGAGGCTGTAAGTTCAAACTGCAGCTTTGACACACTAGTTGAACATGATCCCTGGTGCCACAAGGGTGCAATTCCTAGCACATTTTGACCAAATGTACCAGCACCACAACACAACTTTGAATATGCTTCCAGGGATATTGTAAATGTTCAATAGTCAGCTACTGTAAGAATGAAAATCAAGACTAACGAAGCCAATGATGTGCCACTTCTACTAGTATTTTTAATTCTCATTGATACACATTGATCTTCAATGGTCTTAGATTCCTGGATTCTCTTAGATTAACTATCAATTAGCCATGCCGCGATATATTGCTTCTTTCAGAGATAATGGGTTCAATGTGCTAGTATTTTGCTAAGGAGTTTTGTGTCTATATTCATGAGATAGATAGATGATAGACAGACAGACAGACAGATAGACAGACTTTTTCTTTTTTGGGTCACCCCCAGCAACTTTTTTGGGTTAGTCATGACTCTGCACTCAGGAATTACTCCTGGCTCGGGGTACCACGTGGTATGCCGAGGATTAAACCAGGGTCAGCCACATGCAAGGTAAAGACCGTACCTGCTGTACTATCGCTCTGACCCCTCCTGAATCATACTATCCTCTAGTTATTGTTTTTCTTTGTTCCCTTGTAACACCACTGTCAGAGTTTCTTATTAAAATAATGCTGATTCATGTATGAGCTGGGGAAGTATTTCATTGTTCTATTTTCTCAAGAGATTTCTGAGATATTGCTATGTTTTACTCCAAATTTTAAAATAAATTTACTTTTTTTTTTTTTGGGGGCACACCCAGTGGTGCTTGGGGCTTACTCCTGGCTCTGCACTAATGGATTACTCTAGGCAGGACTCTGAAGACCATCGAACCCAGGTCAGCCACATGCAAGGCCAGCACCCTACCTGCGGCACTGTATCTCCAGCTCCCTACTTCTAAAATATAATTGTAATCTGTCAGGGCTTAAAGTTTTCTTTGTGAAAAATTTTCAATTCAAGCATTTAAATCTCTTTATGAGATATGGGGCTATTGGGTTTCTACTTCCCGGTCATACTTAGTAACTTGCCCATTCTAAGGAATTTTCCCAATCATCTAAACTGTAGATCTGACTAACATAAAATTATTTACATCAGCTATATGCCATCCTTATGGCATTTATATCATCTTTAGTGGGCTACTTTCATGACTGATGTTGATCATTTGAGTGTTTTCTTTGTTCCTTTTCCGCTTTGGGACCACACCCAGCAGTGGCTCAGGACTAGCTCTGTGCTTAGTGATCATTCCTGGAGGTGTTCGGGGCCATATGTATCAAACCAGGGTCAGCAATACCAAGACAAGCGCCCCCACCTGTTGTTCGATCATCTCCCAGGCCTGGATATTGATCATTTGTTTCTGCTTATCCTACCTTTTTCTTTTTCTTAATGCGCCTAGTGAGAAGATTAAAAGTTTTTTTTTTTCTTTTTGATCACACCTGGCAATGCTCAGGGGGTTACTCCTGACTCTACACTCAGGATTTACGCCCGGCGGAGCTCGGGGGACCATATGGGATGCCGGGAATGGAACCCAGGTCGGCGCTTGCAAGGCAAACGCCTTACCTGCTGTGCTATGGATCCAGCCTGAAGTTTAAAAAGTTTTGTTATAAGTTTCCAACCAGTTTTTGATTTAGTGGCTTATTTTTGCACCATATGTCATTGGCTTCTACTTTTATCTTTGTTATTTTCTCCCTTCTATCTTTCTTGGGTTTAGTTTGTTTCTCACTGGTGACTTTTTAAAAGGTTTTTTGTTTGTTTGTTTGTTTGGTTGGTTGGTTGGTTGGTTGGTTTTTGCTTTTTTGGGTCACACCCCGCGACGCTCAAGGGTTTCTCCTGGCTCTGCACTCAGGAATTACTCCTGGTGGAGCTTGGGGGACCATATGGGATGCCGGGATCAAACCTGGGTAGACTGCGTGCAAGATAAATGCCCTACCGCTGTGCTATCGCTCCGGCCCCTCACTAGTGGCTTTTTTTTTTTGCTTTTTTTTTGGGTCACACCCAGCAATGCTCAGGGGTTTCTCCTGGCTCTGCACTCAGGAATTACTCCTGGCAGTGCTCGGGGGACCATATGGGATGCCGGGTGATCGATCCCAGGCCGGCATGGGCTGGCCGCGTGCAAGGCAAACTCCCTACCCGCTGGACTATCACTCCGGCCCTCACTAGTGGCTTTTTTAAGGGAGAATCTTAAACTATTTATTTTAGACCATTCTTCTATAAACAGTGTTACACATTTTCTTTGAAACATGGCTTAAACTGTGTGTCATAAATTTTGATATGTGTGCTTTCATTTTCATTCAGTTCAAAATATTTTCTGAATTCCCTAATGACTCCTTCTTTGACCCAATATTGTCAGGAAGTGTGTTGTTTAATTCCCAAATATTTGGCAATTTCCCAAATAGCTCTTACTGATTTCTAATTTAATTTCATTATGGTGGGAGGACATACTCTATGATTTCAATACTTTTAAATTTGTGAGGACTTGTTTAATAACTAAAATATGATTTCCCTTGGTTAATGTTCCATGTGAACTTGAAAAGAATGTGCATTCTGTTGTTGCTTGGTGTTCTGTGACGTCAGTTGGCCCAGTTGACTGAGGTTGTTATTTGAGTTTTCAGTATATTTGCAGATTTTCTGTTTTCTTTCTTAATTGATTACTAAGAGAAGTATGTTGATAAACCAACTGTAATTGTGGATTTTCACGTTTTCTTTCTGGTCGATTTTTGCTGTTGTTGTTTGTTTATTTTCATATTGTTTAATCTATACAAAATAACCATAATAACTGTGATTATTTTTATTTCAGAAATAAATCAAGAAATATTCACTTCAATATAAAATGTTCAGTATAAATATTCACTTCAATATAAAATGTTCTCCCCAATGCCTGTATGTGTCTATACTTTTGTATAATACACATATATATATACTTTAACCTTTATTTTAGTGATCGCTTTCCACTTCATAATATTCACTTTAACTCAGAATATACAACAAAATATTATACCTCTGCATGTATCACATAAAAAAAGCTTTCAACTATAGACTTTCATTTTCTTCTTCCTGTCCTTTAAACCATTGATATATATCTTATATATTTTATAAATATCAAAAAATATTAATTCTGGTTTATGCAATTACTTTTCAAGAATTAAACACGGGAAAAAAATAAAACAATTCTATCTGTTCACACATTTACCATTCTTGCCACACCGACTCCAAATTTCTCTTTGGTGTTTTACTTTTGGCTGAATAGTTTCCTTTTACATTTCTTGCAGCATATCTTTCTAAGCAACAACTTCTCTCATATTTTATTTATCTGAATAAATCATTTCATATTCATCTTTGAAAGATGTCTTCACTGCATACAGACTTCTAAGCAGGCGTAGAAGTCTCTGTCAGCTCATTCCTTCATTGTCTTCCTGCTTGCTTGGTTTAAGGCGAAATCTGTACCCGCTATTATGTTCATTTCTCTGTGATTAAAGTGCATGGAGTTTTTTGTTTTTGTTTTGCTTTTATTTTTTGTTTTTTTTGGGGGGCCACATCTGGAGATGCTCAGTGCTTACTCCTGGCTCTGCATTCAAGAATTATTCCTGGCAGTACTTGGTGCCAGAGATCGAATCCCGATTGGCTACATGCAAGGTAAGCATCTTACCTGCTGTACTATCTATCCAGCCCTTAATGTATGTTTTTCTGTCTTTAGGATTCTCTTTCCAACACTGGCTTTCAGCAATTTGATTAGTATGTATTTGTATTTCCTTGCTCATGAATATCTAAACACTTAAATTTACAAAATACATCATTTTCAGTATTTTTTAAGTAGTTCAGTCATTATTTCTTCAAATATTTGTTCACCTCCTTTACCAAATTTATGGTAAATCATTTGATAATATTTCACAAATCAGAGCCTCTTTTCATTTGTGCTCAGTCCTTTTTAATCCCTGAGGTTCATTTTGGATCCATTAATTGCTATGTATACAGATTTGCTAATCTCTTCTCTTGTGCCTAATCTGCGTTTAATGCCTCTCAGTCCTACCTTTAGTTCCTGTCATCTCTGTTCATCTTCAGAATCTCATTTTGCTGTTTTTGTTTCTTCTGTTTTTCTTCTGATTATTATTATACTTTATTTAAATTTTTATGCATAATACATAATAGAATTTGTTTTAGCTTTTTTTTTTGTCTGCTAATTCTATTGTCCTGTCATTTACTGTAATATTTTTCTTAAATGTTTCTTTTCCTTAGTACAGGGTTTTTTTTAAATTTCCCTACATTTAACCAGGAAATAATTTTGTATGTGATGCAGACATTGCCACTGCTTTATTATTAGATGTTTGCTGTTCCCTTTAAAGAACACTGGGCTCTCCTTGGCAGGGAGTGAGTTGCTCACCAGTTTTACCCTTTGAGAGCTGTTCCTAAGCTTGACTTAGAAAGACGAGAGAGGCAAGAGCTGTGTTACTCAATACTGTAGTCATTAGCTACGTGTGGTACCAAAATGTGATGAAATTAAGATATGTTAAACGTATAAGTCATATTTTAAAAACAGTATTTTAAAAAGAACACAATTTTTCACATTATAAATTTTATATTGATTACATGTAGAATTGATTATATATCTAATATACTGAGATATAAAATAAATTGCTACATTAATTTGCCTATTTCTATTTATTTTTTAAATCATGGTTGCTAGACATTTAAAGTTATATTTATGGACCAGAGCAATAAATGTGCTGCATGCATGCTTCTTATGTGAGGAACCCAGGTTCAATGGCCAGAACACATGGTCTCACTATTACTTCTGGGAATGACCTCCCCACTCCAATCCCAAGCACAGCCAAGAGTAGCCCCTAGACACTGCTGGTTATTGCCCTCAAACGAAAAAAATTTTTTAATTTTTAAAAAATTTGAAAATAAAGTTACATGTATGACTTGCATTATATTTCTTTGTGTGTGTGTGTATTTGTTACCTTCTTTATTTTTTTTTGTTTATTTTATATTTTTTAAAAATTTTTATTATACCACCGTGAGACATACAATTACAAAGGTGTTCATAATTGGTTCTTGGTAATACAGCATTCCAGCACCCATCCCTTCACCAGTGCCCCATTTCCACCACCAATGTACCCCTCCCCCCCCGCCCCCAGGCTGCCTCAATAGCAGGTACCCCAGTATCCTCTCTTTCTCTCTCTGTCTCTCTCTCTGTCTCTGCATCTCTCTCCCTCTTCTTTTTACACATTGTGGCTAGCCCTGCAGATATTTAGAGTTTATCACTTAAGTCTCTTTGTGTACATTCAATGGTGAGTTTTAATCTGCCATTACCATTTCCCACATTTAGTAAAACACTGGTATCTATTTATATCCTATTAATGAATGCAGTCATTCTATATCTGTCTTTTTCCTTCTGACTAATTTCACTCAGCATGATAGTCTCCATGTCCATCCATTTGCAGGTAAATTTTATAATTTCGTCTTTTCTGACAGCTGCATAGTATTCCATAGTGTAGATGAACCACAGTTTCTTTAGCCAGTCCTCTGTTCTCGGGCATTTAGGTTGTTTCCAGATTCTAGCTATAGTGAATAGCGCAGAGATGAATAAAGAAGTATAAATAGTGTTTCTGACTTGCATTATATTTCTATTAGACAAAGCTGGTCTAGAGCAGAGGACAGCCCACAGACCAGTCACTTATTTTTGTTAATACAGTTTTATTGGAAAACAGGCACAGCTACGTGTGTCTATGGTTGCCCTTGTTTAATGGCAGAATTGAGCTGTGATCATGGAGACCACTTAACCCACAGCCAAAAATATTTGCTATCTATGAACTTAAGAAAATGTCTCCAGCCTTGGTCTTTAATATCTCTTACTCCAAAGTTAGATTATTTATATTACAAATATATGAAGCATCTGATGAAGAGGCAGAAGGTTAACAAGTCAATGGAGGGAAAATAGAGAGAAGATGGAAAAGTGAAGGAGCAATTCCCTCTCTGAAAAGATGTACTATGAAATCTGGATGGATGGATGGATGGATGGATGGACGGACGGATGGACGGACTGCTGGGTGGATGGATGATGGATGGATGGATGGACGGACAGATGGACGGACTGCTGGGTGGATGGATGATGGATGGATGGACGGACGGACGGACAGATGGATGGATGGGTGAACAAAACATAATGGAAAAGGAAAAAGTTGGTGAGGGAAAGAATTCACTTTTTGTTAATTTTTTGCTCATTCCTTATGTTTTGAATAGTTTCTCGTTTTTTACATATAGTTTTTACAACAGTCCCAATGCCTGTTTTTATACCTGCTGCTACATCATACCCACCACCAGAGTGCTAAGGTTCCTCCCCTCTCCCTCCTAGCACTCCTCAGACCCACAGTGCTATTGACCGGCACTGTGAGAATTCAAGCACTGTGAGAATTCACTCTTGTCTAGGCAGAAGGAATGTAATGGCAATGGAGATGTAGGATGGCAATGTGTAACAATTTTAAGTACAGGTTAAGTTTGCCTCTAGCGTACCCAGGCTTTAGGTCTCTGATCAAGGACCAGAGAGATGGTTCAAAGATCTGGAGTTCTTGCATTGCATGCAGAAGGCTCAGGTTCATCCAGAGCATGTCTGGATCATCCCTCAGCCAGGAATAGCTGCCTCCTCCCCAGGCACCTCTGGGTGTGGCTCACAAACAAAACAAAACAAAAAGATGTGATCAAAGATCACTTCCTTAAAAAGGTCTCTGGTGGCTGAACAAAATTATTCTACCTTTCCCTTATACAGAACTATCTCTCCATTAGAACCTTTTCTACAGTTTAAAAATACTTCCAGTAGCTGATTAATATCTGTTCTCCATGAGCCTCTCGTCTCCATGAGGGAAGAAACCACACATGGCCTTTTTGTTAGCCTCCGAGTCCTCAGGGCTAATGTATAGCATGACATAGGAAACTCCCAAAGATGCTTGTTGATGAGATGCACAAACAGATGGTGAGTGCACGAAGGAATGAAGCTTGGACACGTGGAAATGCAGAGCTGGGCCTCCCAACAGCCTCGCGCTACTGAAGTCTGCTCGGCCAAGGGGTAGTTGCAGTGTGGTGCCCAGCACCCTAGGATTGCTGCTGACTTAGGAAGAAACAGTGCTTCACTGCCTAATCAGTGCCACTCTTTTTAAATTTCTTTTTCGGTCATACCCTGGTAAGCTCAGGGGTTACTCCTGGCTCTGCACTCAGGAATTACTTCTTGCAGTGCTCGGGGACCATATGGGATGCTGGAGATCAAACTGGTGTTGCCACATGCAAGGCAAATGTCCAACCCCACTCCAACCCCCAGTGCCCCCAATTCTTAATGTCTGCACTCTTATTTTTAAAGCTCGGCATAATGGGCGTGCCCCATTTTTGTTGTTGTTTAAAGGAAAAAGCACAGGGGCCAGAGTGATACTACAGTGAGTAGGGCTTTTGCCTGACAAGAGGCTGACTTGGGTTCGATTCCTGGCATCCCATATGGTCCCAGAGCACCACCAGGAGTAATTCCTGAGTGCAGAGCCAGGAACAATCCTGAGCATGGCGAGGGTGTGACCCAAAAAGGAAAGAAAATGGAGCTTTAAAAGTTCTTGACAACTGAGTGATTTTGTTGTTTTTCTCTCTTTTTTTTTCTTTTTTGGGTCACACCCGGCAATGCTCAGGGGTTTCTCCTGGCTCTGCACTCAGGAATCACTCCTTGGCGGTGCTTGGGGACCATATGGGATGCCAGGAATCGAACCCGGCCAGCATGGCGGCATGGAAGGCAAGTGCCCTACCCGTTGGGCTATCACTCCGCACGATTTTTTTTTTGTTGTTGTTGTTGTTGTTGCTGTTGTTGTTGTTGGGCCACACCCAGCAACAATCATGGGTCACTCCTGGCTTTGCACTCAGGAATTACTCCTCATGGTGCTTAGGGGACCATTATGTGATGTCACGATTGAAGTTGGGTCAGCCAAGAGCTAGGCAAGCCCCCTGCCATACTATCTCTTCAGCCTCTACCCACCGTACTATCTCTCCAGCCCCTCATATTACCTTTTTTTTTTTTTTTTTGGTCACACCCGGCAATGCTCAGGAGTTTCTCCTGGCTCTTCACTCAGGAATTACTCCTAGTGGTGCTCGGGGGACCATATGAGATGCCAGGGATCGAACCCAGGCCGGCACAGGCTGGCTGTGTGCAAGGTAAACGCCCTACCTGCTGGGCTATCGCTGTGGCCCCATCATATTACCTTTTTAAAGACCTTTGCTGTTGTGTTTCCCCTCCCTCCCTCCCTCCCTCCCTCCCTCCCTCCCTCCCTATCTTCTTTCTTCCCTCCCTCCCTCCCTCTCTCCCCTTCCTCCCTCCCTCCCTCTCTCCCTCCCTCCCTTCCTTCCTTCCTTCCCCCACCTGGTATTGCTTAAGGCTTACTCCTGGCTCTGTGCTCAGAGATCACTCTGGGGACCACGTGCAGAGCTAAGTATAAAACAGGGCCCACTGCTATGCAAGGCAAGTGCTTTACCTACTACTCTACCATTTCTCCAACACTTACTGTATTGTCTTTTTTTCCCCCTTTGAGTGGGGATTTGGGCCATACCCGACTTTGCTCATGTCCTATTCCTGGTCCTCTGCTCAGGGCTTATTCCTGGCTCTACATTCAGGGATCACTCCTGGCAGCCTCAGGGGACTCTATGGGGGTACAGGGGATTGAACCTGGGTCAGTTGTGTGCAAGCAAGTGCCTTATCAGCTGTATCTTTGGCCCTTCTTTTATTTTCTTTTTTTTTTAAATCTGTGTGTATGTGTTTTTATTTAATTGGACCCAAGAAATAATAAGGAAATTAAGAGAACTTAATTATGAAGGAGGCTCATAACTCTGACTCTGTTGGCGAAGCTTTCCACATTTCACCCACAGCCCCACACTCTCCAATTTTATTTGCTGTAAGAAGGCATTCTGAATCAAACTTGTTATAATAATATCTTTAACACAATCTTTTTATTTTCCTTTGACAGTTGGGCTCTAATAACAGACACTACTTTATTTTCAGAAAGCTCACTCAGAAATATGAAAGCAGCTGGATGTACAATAAGGCATAAAATCTAAAGACGTGACATCGGTACTGCGTCAGAGGACAGAGATCCTTCTTAGGTTTATTTTGTTCCCCTTTCCGCCCCTCAGTTGTTTCAGCAGTGACCAGGCTCCATCTGAGAAACGTGGTTGTGGTACTTGAGCAGCCTCTCATACCAGGAATCCTCTTAGAGATAAACAATCCAGAGAGAGAGAGAGAGAGAGAGAGAGAGAGAGAGAGAGAGAGAGAGAGAGAGGACATCTCTACAGGCCAGGATCCTAGCTGTTACAATCTAGAACCTTCTTAGAAAGAGCTGGAGCAGAAGGCCTGGGGGTGGGGCCTCATGACAGGGTGTCTGCCTTGCATGTGGAAGACTTGGGTGGTTTTTTTTTAAAGCCCTAACAGGAACTACAGAAAGATAAAGGCCTTCCCTAATGAACTTATAAACAACTACACTAGTTCAAACTAACCAGAAATATACTGGCGGCTGAATGTGGAGGCCATTCCAGTGCATTAAGACAAAAAGGTTTGGGGTGAGGATATTTTTTCTAGACGTGTAAAGAAAAATTTGAGTTATACATATAAAAAAGAAAAAAAAACAGTGATACAGAAAAATATTTTCTATGAAATAAGTTAGACAAGTGGTAGAAAGCATACTTTTGCACATACACAGGCCTGAATTCCATAGCGAGCACCTGCAAAAAAATAAAAATAAAATAAGCTAGACAAACTCAGTTTGACTTCCTAGCTTTTTAAGTCATAGAACAGAAAGATGGCCATCTAGGTTTAAAATAATACAATCAACAGTGTTACTGGGGAGGGCGTCAGGCATAGCTGTCACTGTGTCTGAAGCAACAATGAGGGCTTTGTCAGATCATCAGTTACAAATACCGATGACATGAAATGGCTAGATGACATAAACGAAATTTTCTTCTTTTCTTTTCAGGTCACACTCAGCAAAATACAGGGATTACTTTTTGGCTCTACACTCAGGAATTACGCCTGGCGGTGCTCAGGGACGGTATGAGATGCCTGGGTCATCCGTGTGCAAGGCAAATGCCCTACCCACTGTACTATCACTCCAGAACCTGAACTGAAATTTTTTTTTATAGGTTCTAAGTGTTCTTTGCTTGAGTTTGAGAAAAGCAAAGTGAAATACACAGACAAAGGTGGCCCACATCACCATGTAATCGGTGCTGGCCTTGAGAGCAGTCCTTTCCTTGGGCAAGCTGCTTTCTACTGGAGACAGCAGAAGAGGGAGCTCAGTGGCATCCAGGGAGATAGAGCAAACTGCAATTCCACCAGGAGTGTCTCTCCTGGGCGACGGAAGGGAGTCTCCATGCACACTTCCCCTCTCACTGAGACCCCACCTAGGTCCGATACGCACACATTTAGCTTAAAGGCAGGAATATCTGTCAATGTGGAGAACCGCTGCTTTTCAGACATTCATAATGTAGTGAGAAATGGATTTAGTCTTCTACCACCAGCACAGTTCTTTTCCACCTTTCTTTTCTTCTTGGCATTTTGGGTCTCACCCGGCGATGCTCAGGAGTTACTCTTGGCTC
The DNA here is from genome assembly GCA_021461705.1 of Cryptotis parvus. NCBI lineage: Eukaryota > Metazoa > Chordata > Mammalia > Eulipotyphla > Soricidae > Cryptotis > Cryptotis parvus. Next base: position 441,402 of record JAJIBD010000816.1, on the reverse strand, counting down.
TGCACTCAAGAATTACTGCTGGCAGTGCTCGGGGACCATATGGGATGTGGGACTGAATTTGGGTCTGCTGCATGCAAGGCAAATGCCCTATCCACTGTACTATTAATCCAGCCCCCTCCTTTTCTTCTCTTTAGCACAGAAAACAAAACAATAAATGACTGAGTAATAAAAGCTGTAAAAGTAATAAAACTGTAAAAGTAAATCACTCCTTTTTTAAAAAAACCAACTTTTCTGTCCTGTGAAAACACTAGGATTGTCATGAAATTAGCCTAAAATGAATGGACAAGGAGATTATCATGCTGAGTGAAATTAGAAGGAAAAGGACAGATATAGAATGACTGCATTCATCTGTGGGATATTAAAAAATAGTATGAAACTAATATCCAAGGCCAGACTAAACAGGGTCCAGGAGGACTTGTCAAGGCTTGGAATCTACCACAAGTGTGTGGAAATGGTAATGCTAAACTAGAACTGAGTATTGAAAATAGATAAGGAGGGCTGGAGCAATAGTCCAGCGGGTAGGCATTTGCCTTGCATGCGGCCAGACTCGGGTTCGATCCCTGGCATCCCATATGGTCCCCGAGCACTGCCAGGAGTAATTCCTGAGTGTAGAGCCAGGAGAAACCCCTAAGCATTGCCGGTGTGACCCAAAAAAGAAAAAAAAAAAAGATAAAGGAATATACATGGTGACCCCTCAATATATGTACTGCAGACAGCAATGAGCAAAAGGAGAGAGAAAGAGAGAGGAAAAGTACCTGCCATAGAGACAGGCGGGTTAGGGGCGGGGGAACTAGGAATGTTAGTGTAGGAAATGTGTAAATGGTGGAGGGGTGGGTTCTGCAACATTGTATGACTGAAACTCATTCATGAACAGCTTTGTAATGATCCATCTCAAGGGGATATGATAAAAATTTTTAAAGAACACTGATTGTTAAATCTCAGAGTGCCAGTGACTTCGTTTACAGGGCCATACTGTATCACTGTATCACTGTCTTCCTGTTCATCATCGATTTGCTCGAGCGAGCACCAGTAACATCTCCATATGTCCTGTCTCATGCTAGTAGAGCCCAAGGGCATCTGCTTGCTCCAGGAACATAAAGAGCCTCAAACCATTCCATCAGGTCATGGGAATGAGGTCTATAATTGTTACTGGTATTTGGCATATCAAACACAACACGGGTAGCTTGCCAGGCTCTGAGGGCCATGCTAAAATTTGAAAAAAAATACATTTCTCATAAACCTGAGAAATTTTCATAGCAGCACTATTCATAATAGCCAGAATCTGGAAACAAATTGAGTGCCTGAGAGCAGACAATTGGATAAAGAAACTATGGTACATCTACACAATGGAATACTATGCAGCTATTAGAAAAAAAATGAAGTTATGCAATTTGCCTATAAATGGATGAATATGGAGATTATCATGCTAAGTGAAATTAGTCAGAAGGAAAGGACATATGTAGAATGACTGCATTAATTTCCAGGATATAAAACAAATAGTATGAGACCTGTTGGAGGACAGGTTTAGCTATTCTGGGAGTTTTGTTGTTTTGCTCACTCCCCAGCTTAATCTACTTAAGTCAAGATTCATTCTAATGAGATTTCTCTTCTATGTAAACACTGCTAGAGGGTGTGGCAGTTACAGAAGTCACCTTGATTGAATAACTTCTGACTTATACATCTACTAAGACTTCTATGTTTTCTAGATTGGGCACAGCTCCTCTTTTATACCCACTGCACCCAACGTGGGACAGTTAGAATTTACCAGGAGACTACCATCCTGGCTACGCTGAGACTAAAGGAAGACTATAGGAAGGATCATACTAGTTTGCTCTAAGCAGGCGAGTATGACCCTTTCAGTACATGAGAACAAGATACTCAGAATCACACTGGTGCAGATAATAATAAGGACCTTGTGGGTACCATCTAGATTACATGAAGCTCATGAAGTTAAGATATATTACTTTATATCAGCCCCTCTCTCTCCCAGTGTTTTACATAAGAGATAATCTCGGATTAGTCCTTGGTGTAACCTTTGTTTATACCTGCAATAGGGGTGTGGCACTACACTCTGTTTAGGGTTCTTTGTTGGCATGACAACCTCCTGATTGGATTACTTTGGTGTATATAAGGGGCTGACTTGAGGCCCCTTCACCTTTTGCCTTTTGGTTCCTCAGCCTTCAGCTTTTGGCTCCTGCGGCTTTTGGCTTTTGGCTTTGGCCTTTTGCTCTTTGGCCTTTTGCTCCTTCTGGGTAGGACTCAGCTCGGGTGACATCCTCTCTTTGGTGGGAGACTTAGGCTCTTTTGTATGGTCTAAGTTCGGACCAGAGCTAAAGTTTGCTCATTATATTGGAGTGCTGTGGAAGAGCTTTTGTACTATTAAAAGCCATTTTTGGAACTGCACCGGACTCGTGAGTTTTCATCTCTTCTCCCGGCGTCCTCGGAGGTAGAAGACAACCTCTGTCCTGACACTGTCGGGGACCCGGCGGCGTTCCCGACAGAGACCAATATTCAAGGCCACACAATACACAGACCAGGAGGACTTACTTGTCAATGGTTGGAATCTAACACAAGTGAGTAGAGGTTAGAGGTTGGGCAGGGTGCTAACAATTGTTGGAAATGATAACACTAGACTAGAACTGAGCATTGAACATAAGCAAAGCAATATACAAAATAACCCCTACATGTATGTATTGCAAGCCACAATATATAAGAGAAGGGAGAAAGAGAGAGACAAACAGAGAGAGAGAAAGAGAGGAGCAGAAGAAGGATAAAAATGCCTACCATAGAGGCAGGTTGGGGAAGAGGAAAGGGAATTTGAGGATATTGGAATGTGGTGGAGGGTTGGGTGCTGGAACACTGTATGGCTAAGACCCAGTCATGAACAGCTTTGCAATTGTATATCTCACAGTGGTAGAATAAAATATAAAAATGAATTAATTAACTAATTAATTAATTAGAAAAAAACTGATGGATTTTAAAGGTGCCAGATTGCATAATGTTAAAGAGCCAATAAATCCATTTGCAAACCAACATGAGCAAAAATTAAATGCAAGTCTAAAATATTCATAAAATTATTCACAGGCTAAAGCATTTCAAAGTCAATAATCTAAAGATTATACTTATGTAAGGCATAAACACCGTATACAGTGTAGAGTCTGTCTCTCTCCTGAGACATTTTACTTACCTGTGGTACATAATTCAAGGGGCCCTACTTTCCTTCTGCATGTACAGTGAGTCTGGACTCCATGCAATACATGCAGATTTATTTTTCAAGGCACCAGCAATAGGAACCACCAGAAACCAATGAATTAAAAATGGAATAGACGGCATTTCTCTTCTGGTGCAACACTGACCCAACTAGACATTTTCAATGAACGGAGGAAAGCCACACCTGGCTAAAGGACTAGTGTCAGAGTGGGGGTGGGGATGGGGCGGAGGACAGAGGTAGGCAAACAGGATGCCAGGAGGTGAGAAATAAGGGTGGGGAGTAGTGGGCAATCTCAAGAGGAACTTTCAAGGTCTGTTGCTTATAGCTACCCAGAAACCCTTAAGAACAATAACAAACAAGGTTCTTGTTTGTGAAGAACAAGAGAGAAGCCTGCAGAGCTAGGGACCCCCTAGCTGAGTCTAGGCAGGGGCTCCCTTGTTAAAGGTGCTATGGCAGACCAGAGGGAAGCACCCACAAATTCATCTCCAGGGAGTCCTGACTGCTTCCTTTCCCCCTAAAACCAACAGATCCTGGGGCAAGATCCAGGGGCGGGGTGCCCCTTAGCTCCAGGAAGTATATTTCTATCTCTTAAGAAATAGGAACTTCAGCTCAATTTAGTGTCATTTGTTGGGCTTTCTGTTTTGGTTTTTTTTTTTTCTGGCATGCACACTCATACTTGTACTTTGTGTGTGTGTGTGTGTGTGTGTACTGTAGTAGTAGTAGTAGTAGTAGTAGTAGTAGTAGTAGTAGTAGTAGTTTTAAATCCACAGTAGTTTGACTATGATCTTGAACAAGGCTAGTAATTCTTGCATTAATTCAAAAAGCCAATTGATAAAGAAGTTCCTCTTCTCCCCTGCCTTCACGTCCATGACTCCTCACTCCCTGCAACACTCACAAACCGAGCACCCCACCTTGAAGAACTAGGTGCTGGCTCAGGGCCAGCTTGCAAAAGTGAGCTTGAGGTCCCACCTTTAATTACACACAGCACCCGCGTTTCTTCCCTGGCTTGCCTTAAAAGCACACTTCTTTCTTCTTGCAAAGGTCACTGAGAAGGTCTGATTGATGGCTCACAGTGTGAGAGCGTGGCCTTTGCCAGCAGGAGCCCTGGGTTCCATCCTAGCATTGCAGGATCCCCGTCATTGGGAGTGGTCCCAAGCACTGAGCTGGGAATAAGTCCCCCTACCCCCCATCTTCACTCTGTCCCCTCAAAAAAAAAAAAAAAAAAAAAACAGAAGAAAAATAAAGTCTTAAGTGCTGAAAGGAAAAAACACAGAATTGAAAAAGCAAAGGGAAAAAAAACATCAGCCTCACTCCTATGACTTTGACACCACAATCACTACACTATTTTTTTTTGGGTCACACCCAGCGATGCTCAGGGGTTACTCCCAGTGTTGCTCGGGGAACCACATGGACCCTGGGGATCGAACCCAGGTCAGCTGTGTGCAAGGCAAACGCCCCTACCTGCTGGACTATCACTGTGGCTCCCAAAGTTCTCTTCTGCCTGCAGAGTGCATTGTGAGGACCTGAGGAGCACAGACTTTCACATGCCCACCCCTCCCCCTCAAGGCCTTCGGAAGGGGTGGGACTTGAAAGCCCAGAGGCTCAAGCAGGAAGTGGCCAGGTCCTCTTTCCAGGCTGGGCAGCTCAGGGGAAGAGCTGAGAGCCTGAGCTTTGAGGGAGGTCCTGTAGTCTTTAGGGGCCAGGCGTAGCATGCAACACCCTGGGGAGGGGCCCCAAAAGGAAGGTGGCCAGCACTTCCCTAGAGCAGAGCTCACACACTCTCCCACTGCTGGTGCATTTACTGAGCAGGGAGGCTGTGTATGTGTCTCTGTGTGTGGTGTGTGTGTACACAGATTGCGTACACATGTATCCATGCATTATTTACATTACTTACTAAGAGAGGAGAGTGTAGGTCTGTGTACAGATGTGTACTCACTAGTACTCATGCATTATTTAACAAGCAGGGAGACAGTGCATGTGTCTGTGCAGGTGAGTGTCCACATGACCCCTCCAGCCCTCCTTGCCTGCATGTCCTGCAGCAGCTGGACACATACGGTCTGCGTACATGGAGTCATGCCCTCTCTTGCTCAGAAACCTCCCCATGGTTCCTCAGTGTCTGCTGCAAACCTCCCAAACTTCTCAGCATCCAATGTCCCTACATCCTGCCCCTCTCATCCCACCTACCTTCCCGGGGTCTTCACTGGGTGCTGCTCCCATACACCTTCGCCCCTGGGGCCTTTCCCATTCCCAAAATGTGGTCTGAAGATTCTCACCTGTGGGCCATGATACTACAGCCCTAAACCCATCAAAAGTACTATAAATAAAAATGAAGATCCCTGAAGTTTCCCAAAGCAGCAGACATGGTGTGCTTGCCATCAAAAGCAGCTAACAGAACTTGGACATTTCACTAACAAAATGAAGAATAAACAACAACACGGGAATGCGTGTTTTTAACTTGAATGCTCAGGGCTCCAAAAAGAGGAGACAGCATCTAACCCCACTCTAGGGCTGCCACCCTCACTGTCTCAGTGACTCGGCAGTTAGCCTGTCCTCCTGACCCCATGGCTGGCCACCCCGTGCAGGGAGTTCAGCATCCACATGGAACACGGTCTACTGCCTTTCTCTTGGTCTCTTCATCTTTGCGGATGCTCTCCATCCCCAGGGAGCCCCCACTCCCACCTGTACCCCCAAAGCTATCCCTGAGGTCACGTCACCTCTAAGTGTTAAACAAGGGTAAGTGTACTTATCTTGCAGGTGGTTCTCCGGTTGCACTGCATGGTCTTCCGAGCACTGCCGGGAGTGAGTCCTAAGTGGAAGTCGGGATGGGCCCTGAGCACTGCTAGGTGTGACTGTTTAAGCCACCAGCACTGCAAAGGTGTCTCAGGTGTCCTTGGCACCACGTCCTTGGGCCCTTTGTTGAACTACTGGCTCAGTTGGTCAAGAATCATCAGTGGGATCCAGGACCTCCTTGAGCACTTCTTGAGAGAAAGGGTCTCCCCTCAAAAAAACTGTGGGAGGAGGAGGAGCAAGAGAAGAAGGTGAGAGAATATTGTTGCAGGTACCAACATTTTGGAATGCTAATTACAAAACCATAGAAATCAAAAGGGTATGAACAAAAAAGGCGCATTATACTATACTTGGATGCTTGGAACTTAATGTATGGCATTAAAAAAATAGAAACACAAGACCAGGGAGATAGCACAGAGGTTTGGGCACATTCTGTGCAAATACAGGACCTCAGTTTGGTCCCAGTGACCTGTGCTTCCTCCACCTCCCATGCCTGCATCCCCAGGCGCAGTCCTGAAGGCCCCTCTGAGAGAAAGGGTTCCCTCAAACGTGGGAGGAGGAGGAGGAGCTCGGTGCTGGTGGCTGTCCTCAGCACTGTGAGAAATAAGCACAAGCGTATCCTCGGGCCCTTATCCTGAACCATCAACCCGCTTAGTTGAGTATCACTAGGAGTATGTGTGTTGAACTCCCTGAGCACCTTGTGGGAGACCAGAAAAAGAAAGACAGAGAAGCAGAAACATAGAGACAGGAAGGCGACTTGGTGGATCAGTGCCACCCTGCATGCATAAGTCCCTCGGTTCTCTCCCCCAACACTAGCAAATAAGAGAACAGACACAGAGGCAAATGGAACAATAGTCTAGAAAAAAAATTGGCCCACTCAAATATTGATAAACTCATCTGAAAAGGAGTCAAGAATACAGACAATGAAGAAAGAATAATCGTTACACTAAATGATATGGAGGAAACAAGGTATTCACTTCACTACCAGAGTATGGAACTGGAACCTCATACTAACAAAGAGTTGACATGGATTAAAGACTTAAACATGGTATTCAAATCTGTGAACCCCAGAGAGACTTAAGTGATTTTTTATATGATGGTTGGATTGCATCAAAATTTGTGTACAGCAGAGGCCCAAGAGATAGGACAACAGGTAGGGGCATTGATCTTGCACACTGCCAACCTGGGTTCAAAACCCAGCATCCATAGATGTCCCCAAATACCACCAGGAGTAATTCCTAAGTGCAGAGCCAGTAGTAACCCCTGAGCATCACCAGGTGTGGTCCCAAAGCAAAGCAAAACAAAACACAAAACTTGTGTACAGCAAAGGAAACCACCACTAAGATGAAAAGACAATGGGAGAAAATATTTTCAAAACAGTCATCTGATAAAGGGTTAATATTCAAAATGGATAAAGAACTCATGCAAGGCAATAGCAAGAGAATAATCTGATTTCAACAAAAGACAGAAGATCTTAATGAGCATTTTCCCAAGAAGACATCCTCCAGGGTCAACAGGTACATGAAAAGATACTCAACACCACCAATCATCAGGGAAGTGAAAATCAAAACCACAATGAGAAAGGTGTCACCTCTCATCTTTTCAAAAAAAAATTTATTTATTTATTTATTTATTTATTTTAATATTTTATTATACCACTGTGAGATATACAATTACAAAGATGTTCATGTTTGGGTTTCTGTCATACAGTGTTCCAAAACCATCCCTCTACCAGTGCCCATTTCACACTACCAATGTCCCCGATTCCCTCCCCTCCTCCCATAGCCTGCCTCTATGGCAGGTTCTTTATCACTTTTCTCTCTTTCTCTCTTCCTTCTCTTACACACTGTGGATTATAATACATACATTTAGAGGTTGTCATGTGTATCTTTTGCCTGTATTTAATGCTCAGTTCCAGGTTGGTATTAGCACTTTCGACAATTATTAGCACACTGTTCCATTCTCTGTCTTACCTAACTTCTGACTCCCACACATTTGTGGTAATTTCTACCTTTGACAAGACCTCCTGATCCATGTTTCGCCTGACCTTGGATATTGGTATCATATTATATATATAAATAAATATATATATATGTATATATATATATATATATATATATGTCATGCAAATAAATGCAGTCATTCTATATCTGTCTTTTTCCTTCTGGTTAATTTTACTCAACATGATCCTACCATGTCCATGAATTTATAGGCAAATTTCATGACTTCCTTTTACCTAACACCTGCATAGTATTCCATTGTGTAGATGTACCACATCTAAAGATAGGTCTACAGGTGAATCTGAAGAAAACTATGTTCATGAAAAATGAACTAGTTCCTGAGGCCCCATTCACTCTCAATGGAACAAACATCTCTGAATGCAGCAGTTATGTGTACCTAGGTCGAGAAGTCAACATGATGAATGACCTAAAACCTGAGCTGCGCAGGAGGAAGAGAGCGGCATGGAATGACTTCAAAGGCATCGAAGAAATAGCTAAAAGGACAAAGAACCTCCGGCTCCCGGGCACATCTCTTTGACTCCACCATTCTCCCTGCATTAACATACGCCTCAGAGACCTGGGCCCTATGAAAGCAGGATGAGAATGCTATTCGGTCTCCCAGAGAGGAATCGAAAGAGCTATGCTTGGAATATCACGCCTCACTCAAGTGAGAGAAGGAATCCGGAGTTCCGACCTCAGTCGCTATTCCAGAATCAGGGACGCTGTCTCGTTTGCCAAGGAATCAAAAAATCAGATGGGCTGGACATGTAATGCGATTTGGAGACAACCGCTGGACTAGAGCTGTTACAGACTGGATCCCACGGGATGTCAAAAGATCACGTGGCCACCCACCTACAAGATGGTCAGACTTCCTTGTCAAGACCCTGAAAGAATGCTTTGAGGATCTTCATATTCCTGAATTAACCAGATGCCATTGGGCTACATTGGCACGTGATAGGGTCCAATGGAAATGTTACTGGCGCCCACTCGAGCAAACTGATGAATAACGGATTCAAGTGATCAAGTGATCAAGATGTACCAAAGTTTCTTTATCCAGTCATCAGTTCTCGGACACCCTGGTTGTTTCCAGATTCTGGCTATTGTGAATAGTGCTGCTATAAAAATAAAAGTGCAGATGGAGTTTCCACTGTGTGTTTTGGGCTTCCCGGGTTATATTCCCAGGAGTGTGATGGCCAGGTCAAATGGGAGCTCAATTTCTATCTTTGGAAGAATGTCCTTATTGTTTTCCAGAAAGGCTGTACCAGCTGGCATTCCCACCAACAATGGAATTTCCCTTTCCCGCATCCACACCAGCACTTGTTGTTCTTGCTCTTTGGATATTGCCAGTCTCTGTGGTGTAAAATGATATATCATTGTTGTTTTGATTTGCATCTCTCTGATGATTAGTGATGATGAGCATTTTCTCATATGTCTTTTGACCATTTGAATTTCTTCCTTGTTGGAGTTTCTGTTCATCTCCCCATTTTTTGATGGGTTGGCTGTTTTCTTTTTTGGGGCGGGGGAAGGTCACACCTGGCAATGCTCAGGGGTTACTCCTGGCAGTGCTCAGGGAACCATATGGGATGGTGGGGATCGAACCCGGTCGGCCAAGTGCAAGACAAATGCCCTACCCGCTGGACTATCATTCCAGCCCCTTTTTAACTTTTTTTCTTTTTGCTTTTTGTTTGTTTGTTTGTTTGTTTTCTTCTTGTAAAGTTCTACCAGTGCCTGATATATCCTGGATATTAGCCCCTTATCAGATGGGTTTTGGGTGAATATTCTTTCCCATTCTGTGGATTGTCTTTGTATCTTGGTCATTGTTTCTTTTGAGGTACAGAAGCTTTTTAGTTTCATGTAGTCCCATATGTTTATCTTTGCTTCTAGCTGCTTCATTAGTGGTGTTTCGCCTTTGAAGATGCCTTTAGCTTCAATGTCATGGGGGTTCCTATATACCTCTCACCTTTCAGACAGACTACTACTCAAAATGATTAGCTATTACCAAAGAGACAAGAGGGCAGTGTTGTCAAGAATGAAGAGAGGGGCCGGAGTGATAGCCCAGCGGGTAGGGCGTTTGCCTTGCACGCGGCCAGCCTATGCTTGCCTGGGTTCGATCCCCGCATCCCATATGGTCCCCAAGCACCGCCAGGAGTAACTCCTGAGTCCAGAGCCAGGAGAAACCCCTGAGCACTGCTGGGTGTGACCCAAAAAGCAAAAAAAAAAAAAAAAAGAATGAAGAGAAAAGGGAACTCTTGTGCATGTTGGTGGGAGTGTAAATTAGTGGCCATGATGGAAAACATGGCATTTCATCAAGAAATAAAGAATAAGAACTCCTGGGGGCTGAAGTGATATTACTGCTGGTAGAGCACTTGCCTTGCAGGTTCTATCCCTGGCATCCCATATGGTTCCTCAAGCCCTACCAGGAATGATTCTTGAGCACAGACCCAGGAGTCAGCCAGAGCATCACTGCATGTGACACTCCCCACCACAAACCACCAAAAATAAGAACTGCTTTATCACCCAGCAATTCCTCTTCTAGGTATTTCTCCTAAGGAAATGAAATCATCATTTCAAAGAGAACTGCACTGGCATGTTTCTGTTTGTTTGCTTTTGAGGGGGAGGGTTTGGGCCACACCCAGAAATTCTCAGAGACTATACCAGGCTGGGTGCTTAGGACTGAACCCAGTGGTGTTTAGGGGACCATATGTGGTGCTGGGTATTAGACAGGGTAGAAACTGACTCAGTTACATGCAAGGCAAGTACATTACCTCCTGTACTATCTTTCCCACCCCATTACAGTGTTCTTTATCATAGCCAACACAGGCAAACCTAAGTGTTCATCAGTGATTGGGTAAAGAAAGCATCTGTCTGTCTGTCTCTCTTTCTCTCTCTTTCTCTCAGACACACACAGGAATCTTATTTAGCCACAAAAAAGGAAATTTCTTGTGGGGAAACTTCATATAGATGAACTGTGATGACATTGTTTTAAGTAAATAAGTAAGCAAAAAAGACTTTACAGAGATTACAAGTGCGTGAGGACTCTAAGTCACCTGAATATACAGAAACAGAAAAGGATGCTGGTTTCTAGGGGTAGGGAGTATTGGAAATTATCAGTCAAAAGGCATGAACTTCTAGCTATGAGATGCATAAGATTTGGATTCTACTGTATAGCAAGAGCTACATTAGATTGCTTTCCTGAGCTGAACGTATCAATGGGCTAGATACTCGGAAAGTTAAGAGAATGGATTTTAAATGTTATCAACACCAAAAAAAAAAAAAGACATAGTACAGCAAATAAGTTGTTTGCTTTGCATACAAATGACCCAGGTTCAATCCCTGACCAGGAGTGATCCATGAGAGCAGAGCCAGGAATAAGCCCTGAGCATTGAAGGATGTGGACCCCAAAATGAAAAATAGAAAACAAAATTTAAGAGAATTATATGAGGGGATAGAGGTGGACTAAACCCACTATGGTCATTATTTTACAATGCGCATGTAGCATCTAATCATCATATTACATACCTTAAATTTATACGTATAATTTTAGGGGCAGGAAAGCCAAGTACAGCAGGTAGAGTGCTTGACTGACCGGGTACAATCCCTGGTATTCCATATGGTTCCCTGAGCTCACCAGTAGTCTACCAGGAACCCGCCCCTGAGCACAGAGACAGGTAATGCCTGAACACTGCCAGGTGTGGCTCTCCCAAACAAAACAAATTAGATGGACAATTTTAGATGTTTGCTTATATATTACTTACCTACTTGAATAATAATTCAAGAAAGCTGGAAAAATGGGGGAAGTCATACGGTCCCTTTGAGGCATAGCTAACAGGTTGCTCCCTCCTTTCTGAAGCTCGTGACAACACTTCTCTGCCTGTATAACTCTGTCCTTCATTTCTCCTGTCCAGCAGAAAATTTCCTGGGTGCAGAATGGAAGTGTTCTGAAAGAAGGTGAAGGAGAAAGAATCTCAGCATCTGTCTATGTGTGTCAGAAGGAGCCCCAGGCCTGGAGATGGTCCAGGGGCTAGGCTGCCAGCATGCATCAACCCCTGACACCACATGCCCTCCCCTCAAGCATCACTGAGTGGCTACTATAGTCCTCGTGACCCCCATGAACTACTATGGTGCCTCTGGTGGTCTCCAGCATTGAAGTGTCGCATCCTCCGACCCATGCACTGAGTCTCCAGCCTGTTGGCTTAGAATTCCCAGAGTATTCACTAGACTCCGAGTGCCACTTGGGAGGCCTCTGCCCCGAAGAAAAGAGAAGGGCAGTGAGATAACCCAGCAGGTGAGGCTGTTGCTTGCACGCATCTGACCTAGGTTCAATCCCTAGCATCCCACATAGCCCCCGGAGTCTCACCAGAGTGATCCCTGAGAGCAGAGCCAGGAGCAAGCCCAAGCACGGAGTACTACCAGGAGTACTACCAGTTGTGGCACCTGTTTCCCCAAAACCAGAAAAGAGAAGGAGAGGAGGAGAGTGATTCCAAGTTGGAAAGAGTAGAGGAGAAAGGAAGGGAGGGAAGAAAGGGGGGTGGGGGGGAGCAAGAACAAAGTGAGAGCTTGATTCATTGTCACATTAGCCAGTCTCACTTCTTTTGGGGAGGGTGTGTGGGAGGGGGTGCATAGGATTGAGACTACCCCCGCAGTGCTTGGGACTTACTCCTGGCTCTGTTCTTAGGGATCACTCCCTGGAAGTGCTCAGGGCGCCCCATGGAGTGCCAGAGATTGAAATGGGATCAATCTATGGTAAGGAAAGCACCTCATTTCCTACACAATCTCTCTGGCCCCTAAACAGTGGTTTCAACCTTTCACACCTGCACACCAGCAAAGGAACCGGTGGGGGTTGAAAACCACTGAAAATGACAAAAGAGAAAAATGCAAGTTAGTAGTGGCTTGTGTCCTGGCAGCCATGAGTTCATCTCCACAGCATATGACTGTGGTTGCCGCTCATCCACCCACAACGACATAAGCAGCACCATACAGCTCCAGGCCCTACCTTAGAGCACAGCAGGAAAGTGTCTAAGGCCAGGTCCTGCTCTCCTGGGTCTCGGTTCTCAGGGGGAAAGACAGGAGCAAAGTCAACCAAGAAACAAACAAGCCTTCACTCCTTTAGATGCTGAGACCTAAACAGAGAGTCAAGAAGGAAGATGAGGCAACGAGAGGCGGGGTGGGGGGGTGCCCGAACTGTGTGAACAAGGTCACACTGAGCTAGAAACCAAGGACAAGAACAAGTCATCCTAATGGAACCCGAGTTCTGGGCTTTCTTCTCATGATCACAAGATGGATGCCATAGCTCCAGACATCACCTCCCTCACCTACCAGGTGTCGAAAGCAGGTCTGAGTATATCTTCGTGAAGTGTCCTTTGATCAGGAAGAAAGTTATTTCCAATAAACCACAGCATACTCCTTTCCATGTTTCCTGACCAGAACTATGTCACATCCACGCTCCTAACCACTCACTGGCAAGAGTCTGTACACTGTTGCCAGCAACAAAGGTTCTTCAGCCGGGACCAGGGAAAGGGGGTGGAGGTATCCTTCCAGTAGACACCCCCACACACCTTAACCAGATTGGTCTGATGTCCTTCAAAGAACACAAGCAAAGCAGCTCCTGCTGGAAGCAAGCATGTAGTTGTCCATTTGCCTGGGGTCTACTGAAACCTCAAACAGGCCCAAGACACTGGGAGGGACAAAGAGGCCTAGGACCAGGGACGTGGCTCAGTGGTAGAAGGCTCTGGTGCCATGGGTGAGGCCTTGGCTTCAGTCCCTGGCACCCAAACACAAAACTTCCTAAAGAAAGGGGCTAGGAAAATAGTATCCAGGAGATGATGCTCTTGTCTTGCACAGGGCTACGAGGGCCGCAAACCAGGTTTGAATCTTGGGCACCACATAAGGCTTCAGAGCACCCCCAAGAGTCATTCCTGAGCACAGGAGCCAGAAACAGGTTTTGAGCGCCATTAGAAGTGGGACCCCCCCCAGCCTCAAAGAAATCAATGTTTATTTATTTATTTATTTATTTATTTTTGCTTTTTTTGGTGTGTGTGTGTGTGTCATACCCAGCAATGCTCAGGGGTTAATCCTGGCTCTGCACTTAGGAATTACTCCTGGCCGCACCATATAGGATGCTGGGAATCGAACCTGGGTCGGACGCATGCAAGGTAAACACCCTACCCACTGGACTTATTGCTCCGGTCACAAGAAATCAACGCTTAGAGAGAACGGTCAGGAATGGTTTGGACCAGGTTACTCACTCTGGAGCATGTTCGGTGAGGGGAGGTCTCTCTTCTGTCTCTATTTCCTTGCTGAAGCTGCCTCAGAGCCCTCTCTCCTCTCCTCAGCTCCTGTGACATCCCCTCCAGTCACAGTGCTCGTGGATTCATTTCTCAGACATTAACTGCATGTCTGGGAAGATGATTTTGCTGAAAGGACCAGGTCCCTGCCCTCCTTGTTTCTCTTCAGTCCTCCAGGGAGGATGAGTCGACCTGAGACAGAACCTGTGGGGTTAAAGGCCCTTATGTTGCACATGGCTGTCTCAGCTGGCTTCGTGATATACGGTCCCCTGAGCTCTGCCAGGGATCACTGGGACACAGAGCCAGGAATAGACCCTAAGCATGACTGGAGTGATCCCCCAAAAGAATCAAGGATTAGCAGAAGTTAAGCATAGGTGTTGGGAGAGCATCTGAAAGCATGGGGCTGGAGAGTCATTACAGCAGGCAGAGAACTGGCCCTGCATATATATGCCTGACCTGGATTTGATCCCAGCATCCCATATGGCCCCTGAACCAAGCTGGGAGTGATCCCTGAGCACAGAGCCAGGAGTAAGAGCGGAGCACTACTGGGTATGTCCCCTACTCCCCCCACAAAATAAAAGAGAGAAAGAAAGAAGGAAGGAAGGAGAGGGGACGGAGGGGCGGAAGGAAGGAAGGAGGAGAGAAAGGTGTCTGCTGGGAAAGACGCCTGCCTTATATGCAGCTGCCCTAACTCCATCTTTGGCATCTCCTATGCCCCTAAAAAAAAAATGAAAATAAAGACAAAAAGAAACAAAAGCAAAAGTGATACCTGCACTCCTCTGAAGGTGTGAAGAGGGAGGGTAGGAAGAAAAGAAATACTGAAGAAAATACCCTTTCAGTGAAGTGGGGAAATGAGCATGGAGCCCTCGGGGAGGGAGGGAGACAAGGGTCCTTCAAAGGGCCAGGGCTGTGGTGGAGAGTGGGGAGGAGGAAAGGCCAGCCGGAGAGAGCCGGCCAGGAGCAAGGTTCAGAGGAAGGGTAGAAGCTACCAATAGGCAGCGCTTTACACACAGCGCTAAATCTTGGACTGTCCGAGGGGGATGCCATGGAAGAAGAGACAGCGCAGGCCGGTCCTGCAGAGAAAGCGTTCTTCACTGCAGCCCATGCCTCAGTCAGCTCCCCCAACGCACGTGTGCAACACACACACACACACACACACACACACACACACACACACACACCTGACCACTGTGGCAACAGGCTGGAGCAGGGAAATGGCCAGGACCCTGCAGAAGTGTGCCGATTTGGCGGGTGGGGTGTGGTCATGGGTGGGCCCCATTCATCAAGGGCAGTCACCACTGACGGAGAGGGAGGAGTCGGAGGACTTCAGGTCCAGCTGGTTTGGGCACCTGGACAAATGGTGGTGTCCTTCCTGGGTGGGTTCCTTGGAGCATCCTCCCACAGGGCAGTCTCTTCATTAACTCATTTTACAGTTCTTCTCCCTCCCCCACCTTTCCTATCAAAGCTGCTTCTCTTGGGTCACACTTTCCCTCACACAGACCTAGTTCTCTCTCTCTCTTTTGGGGCCACACCCACTGAGCCATATCCCCGCCCCCTCCCTTCTCCCCCCTCCCCCAGTTATGAGCTTCAAGTTTTCTTCATTCTTGAGAGCCAAGCCTGTATTTTTGGAGCAACTATTACCAAGGAGGCTGGCACCGAAATGCAAACAATTCCATCAGTCATTACTAACCTTTAAGGATGTCAGTAATCAATGAATTGCAAGTAGCAGTTGGAACACATTTAACTTGTTTTCCCCTTGCATGTGATTTTATTTATTTCTAT
Source organism: Cryptotis parvus (assembly GCA_021461705.1). Classification (NCBI taxonomy): domain Eukaryota; kingdom Metazoa; phylum Chordata; class Mammalia; order Eulipotyphla; family Soricidae; genus Cryptotis; species Cryptotis parvus. Next base: position 425,338 of record JAJIBD010000816.1, on the reverse strand, counting down.
TTATTTTTTCCGGTCACACCTAGCGATGCTCAGGCGTTACTTCTGGCTGTGTGCTCAGGAATCACTCTAGGATAGCTGGGGGAGAGAGGCCCGGTGGGGAGGGTTCATATGGGATGCCAGGGGTCAGACTACTGTAGGCCTAGAGCAAGGCAAACGCTCTACCCGCTGTACTATCGCCTCGGGCCCCACATGTGGCTTTTATACGTTTAAAAAAAAAACACCTTTTATATTTAATCGCAGGGGGACAGCATCCATGGCACAGGAACTGGTGTCCATCTGGGTGTTTTTTTTTTTACAACATCCAACTTCACTGTTTGAGGTTAAGCCGCAATAATTTAATGCCCTGAGCTTCGTGACAGATCTGGGAATACACGCTATCGCTGCGTTTGAAGTTGGACCTTGCCCGCATGAAGCATCAAAGTGAGAACAGTGAACTGAAAAGGGCCTTTAAAAACATTCTGGCGCAGGACCAAGGCCGCGACGACTGAAGCCTGAGCAGAGAGAGGTGTGTGTGTGTGCGTGTATTTAAATTACTGAAACAACTGAACAATTTCTCTTCGCCTCTCTTTATTGCACTCTTTATGACATGAATCCCATTTTTAAAGGAACTCTGAAATGCGTTTACACGCGGGGACCGCACTGTCCCCAGTGCTGCGGCCCGGGCCGGGGAGCCCAGCGCGTTTCCGCCGCCCGGGTCGCGGCGCGGTGCAGGCCACGCCGCAGGCTCACGCTCCCGCAGCGCCGGGGAAGCGACACGAAATGCAAAGGTCGCCCGGCCAAGCTCCTCCTCAGCTCGCCCCCACTTCTCCCTCAGGGAAGAAGGAGGGATCCGACCCCAAGTTTGCCAAGTTTGCAGACCGGCTGGGCCAAGCCCAGGCGAGCGGAGGATGGGGTGGGCTGGGTGGGCGGTACTGGGCTGTGCCCACCGCCTTTCGCTCCGGGGCCAGGTCGGGCCCGTGGGAAGTTTGCTTTGGGGGTGGGGTGGAGGCGGGGGTGGGGGCGGTGTGTGGAAGCGTCCTCTGGCCTCGCAACTGCAAAGTCTGGCGTGGCAAGGGGACGTTTCTCTACCCACACCCCGCCCCGCGGTCAGCCGGCCAGGAGGTGGACCTGGCGCCCTGGGGCACAAAGAAAGCGCGCTGCAAACAGGATGTCGAATGACCTTGGAAACTCGGGACCCTTTTCGGGTGGAAGTCCTCCCAACTGCCCTCCTCCCCTCTGCCCTCCGAGTGCACCCCGAGAGCCCAGCTCCTGCCACCCCCTCCCTATCCCCCCACTCACCCACCCCGCTGCTTTTTTTTATTTTTTTTTGCGTTTTCTTTAAGAGACTTGGACGCGCTCGGCCCAGCAGGGGGCCGTGGGGCCCGGCCCGGCCCAGCCCAGCCCAGCCCGGCCCACCGCGCCCAGGCCCGCCCTTCCCGCTGGAGCCGGCTGATGGACGGCCCGGGCCGGCCCGGCTGCCAGCCCCCGCCCCCGCGCACCCCGCGCACCCCGCCCCCCGCCCCGGCGCGCCCGGCTGTGTGTTTTGGAAGCGGCGCAGCGGGCAGCGGCCCGGTGACGCCCGGGAGGGGCAGCACCGCCCTTCCTTCCCCCGGCTGGGGCGGCGGCGCGGCGGCGGGGCCTGGCGGGCCTCCGGGGCGGAGGGCGCGGGGCGGGGGCTCCGGGGCGGGCACGGCGGCGCGCACGCCCAGCCCCACGGGCCTCGCCAGCGCCTCGCGGGACAGGTCGGGCCAAGGGCGGCGCCCGGCTCCGGGGAATAATGAGTGTCTGTCAGGCCGTCCCCGGGTGACTGGGCGGGGCCGGGGCGGAGGCGGCGCGGGGAGGCGGGGGCGGCGGGGAAGGGCGCAGGGCGGGGTGCGTGTTTGCGCGAGTGACTCGGCCCGACCCCTCCGGCGGCTGCCTCCACCCAAGTGGGTGGGGACCCGCCCAGCCCGGGCGGCTGCCGCGGCTCCTCTCCTCCCTCCCTGACCCTCCCACCCCGGGTCCCAGCCTCTACTTACCCCGCCAGCCCCGGGAGGCTTCGCAGAGAGCGAGCGGCGCCGGCGTCATGTGACTGCCCGGAGTTTAGTGCCAGGAGCCAGAGGGGAGCCAAGGAGCCGAGCCGCGCCGAGCCGGGGGCCCTGGAGCCCGAGCGCCCGCCCGAGCCGAGCCGCCGCACGCGCGCCGCTCCCCGTCCCCGTCCCCGTCCGCTGCGCGTCCCCCGCGATCGCCCGGACGGCAGCGCTGACACTATCCGCGCGATCGCCGGGTCCCCCGGGCAGCCGCGAGCCAGGCCTTTATTTCCCGTCTGCAGCGCTCCGCACCGCGCCCCGAAAAGTAAGTCCCCTCGCTCGCTCACCTTTGCTTCTCGCCCGACTCCTGCTCCTCTCCCACCCCCCACCCTATCGGCTCGTCCTGGGTTTTTTTCTGCAAACGTGGGGTGTATGTGTGTGTGGGGGGGATTGGGTGCGCAGTGAATGAGTTGGGGGTGCAGCACGGGGGGGTGCGGGGAGCGCCTTGAGGGCTTGGGAAAGTGCAACAGCTCCTGGAGGGCGGGGGGGGGGGCGGAGAGGGAGGCGAGGGGGAGGAGGTGGGCCACCCCCTCATCCTGGGGTTCTGCAATTGAGAAAGTGTGGGATGGGGGAAAGCACTGTATGGAACCTGGGGTTGTCGGGGAGGGAGCCGCGAGGCCGGCTGCACCCGCCGCGACCCCAGCCAGGCTGCGGGGCGGGGGCTCACCTGTGTGGTCCCCCGGCCTCCGCCCGCCCGCCCGCCCGCGATTCCCTCCAAAGCCCCAGAAATCTCTGGTGCTCTCCGCGTGTGGCAAACGTTGTTTGGAGAAAAGGTAGCGCGGAGGCCGCGCGCTCCAGCTCCTCCCCTGCAGGCCCCCCCAGCTCCCCGCCCCTCCTCCGCCCGCGCCCCCGGCCGCCCCCTTGGACGGGGCACGCAGCCGCTCACCCGCCGCCGCCGTCCCCGGAGCAAAACTTGGAGCAGCTCCTCTGCCGGGCCCTCTTGGGAAGGAAGGAAAAAAAAAACTCGGGCATTTGGCACTGGAGGCCACATCCCATTCTCGGCCCTGGAAGCCCGGGGCTGGCCAGGCGGCCGCATCCTCGGGGCCGGAGGAGAGCGCTGGCCGGGTGTGGGAGGGGCCCTGGCCGGGACGCCGAGAGAACCTGCCGCAGTGGCTGGATTGCAGCGTGGCTGGGAGGCGGAGAGCGCCCTCGGCGATCGCCTGCAGCGTTAGGGACTGGATGGGGACCGAGGGGCAGATCCCGCACCCTGGGGACTTACCTAACATTTCCAGAGTGGCTTTCTTGGAGATGACTGATAATGCCAGGAACTGCCCAGTTTCTTTGGCAGATAACAGAAGAACGCCCTTTTTTTTTTTTTCTTCTCCTGCTTTGACTCTTACAATGTGCAGTAATCCCCGATGAACCTGTATTGGATGAGGATTTGAAAAAGTCAGGATAAATGGAAATTGGATATATAATGTTCACCTGCTTGTATTTCTCTAAAAATAAACATTTTACACCGGAATTTTCTTTAACCAGCTCACTGTGTGTGTGTGTGTGTGTGTGTGTGTGTGTGTTTCCCCCTAGTATCATCCTAGGCACTCTTAAGTACATTGATTTTTATTCTCAGGAGTCTGCTATATGGGGAAAGTATGAAGTGGCATTCTGACTTTAGATTTAGGATCTTAACTATGTAGCAAGACCAGGTGGTGAATAGGACAGTTGCTCATTACAGGGTTTTCCACAGAGCAATTCTGTGCTGCCCTTTCTGAGTGTTTTATCTTTGAGGAGCATTTTTATGAGAGAAATCCATCCGGGTGATAAGCTGCCTAACCCGAGGATAGACTTGCTTTTTAGGGGGAAAAACAATCTGATTGCAGTCAGATCTTCCCAATTTTGCAAGTTAGTGGTATTTTTTTTAAAGGAGTGGACAAATGAGTTATTTCTAGTTTCCAGTACGGAACGTATTCGTTGACAGGCTGTTAACACAGACCTGAATGACATGTTTGATTAATTTAAAATCCTTAGATAAACTGATGCCTCAATTTCTACAGTTCATTGGGGTTGGCCACAGATGCATCATTAGAAGAAAAAAAACCCCTAAGATTCTACTGGTGAGTTCAGGGGAAATTGTATTAAGGAAATTTGGATTTACATGAAGAATGCAAGTGTAAATATCCTAATGTGAGAATAGCAAAAGTAGGACCACAAAAACTTGTCAGCTACAAAACCTAGCAACAGCTTTGGAGAAAGCTATTGTTTTTCTGCTTTTTTTTATTGCAAATTTCTAAATTAAAACACAGTCTTCTGGTTGCTATGGGCACCGTGATGCTGCCCCCCATATGTAGTTATGTCTACACAATTTTGACAATCCCTGGTGATGGATACCTGAGTTCCCAGTCCTGGCCAACGAAATAGAGAGCAATATGGGAAAATGTACAAATGAATTTCATACGTAAAGATATCTTAAAGATAAACATTTTAGGATAACTTGTGTTCTACAGATGGCATTTTTGGAATCAATGAAATGAGAATCAGAACAGAAACAGTCTCCGGAGGTAGATTTCTGAGGATATGCAACTGTGCAGTTGTTCATAAGGAAGCAGTTGAGAAACAGTAAACATCGGAAGTCACTGGATGTCCCAGACTCCGTGTCTGTCAGTTTAGTCCTGTGGCACGGGGACCTTCAATATTGGTCTAGTTTGGAGGTTAGGTGAATTCTGGAGAACAGTGCTCTAAGGACTTATTTTCACTCCTAGTACTCTGAAGCTGAACAGTAATCTTTGTTAGCTCCTGGCCAGAATTTGATGATGGTTAGAGACCAGCTTTTGGGATTGGGGAGGGGCTTCCCCCAAGGAGACAAAAGGAACGGGAGGGAAGCTGGTGTTCATTAGGAAGGGCTCAGCTGTGCGAATATGATAAAATCCCATGTTCACTTAAGATGTTTACTGTATATGGAAGCTCCTATTTGTAAATAGGGCAGATCCCATGTTGGAAAGCTGGTGTTATTATTCACACCCATAGAACAAACACCTCCACCCCCTGTTGTTGTCTTAAAAACTCCAGCTGCTCATGAATATAGGGTCAGGGAGGGCCGCCTAAATGTTTCTCTGTGCTTTCTCTCCAGCTCAGCCAGCAGAGCTGTTTCCTGTTCTTTGTTTCAAGGCTGGGGTTTGCGTCATACATTCCAAGTGGCATATGTGTGCTCTTTCCTGTTGCAGGCTGTTTGCTGGTAGATCAGTAGCCCAGACCAGGCCGTGGTCCCTGCCCCCTAAACTCTCGTCCTCCACCCAGGGGGATGATCGTGTCTCTACACACTCATGATTGCCTAAGATGTCAGGCTTATGTCATAACGAGAAGTCAGTTAACCTTTTTACATGCACCCTTTGCTCCAGTGTGTGTATATGGGTGAATAAATACTTTTTTCCTTTTGATAATTGTTCGCTGCCAAGTGGTGATTTTTTTTTAAGGAAGGTGGCGGGTGCCTGTTGGCCAGAGAGGAGGTGGTGGATATTGGTTTCTCATGCCTGTTTGAGGGCAGGTGGGTGTTCACTTGGGGATAGGCATTTGGTCCTGCAGCTGTCAGTTCTGCAGACCTCCACCATCCAGCGCAGAAGAGGTAGCGTTTTCCCAGCGCTCTGCCCCCACCCCCCTCTCCTTCTCACTTCACACTGGCTCTGGCGGGAGTGGCCTCTAGGATGCGGAAGGAGCAATCTTGGCAGCCTGGGCTGACTTAAATCTTGCTTATGTTTTAAGGAAGAAATCTTTAGAAAAAACTATTGAAGCAAAGTCTAGGATATACTGGGTGGGGGAGGAAATCCCAGGTTTATTTCCTTTATAAGACAAATATTTAAATATTAGGACAGTTTTTCTCGTAGGACAGTTTTTTAAAGCTGTGTTCTGTACTTAATTTCCAAGCTAAGAATGAAAAGTGTAAAGGAAAGAGCTGCAGACACGTTCATTTAGTGAGCCCATGGAAATTTTAATCTTAGATTTTTAAAATAGAAGAATGTTCCCTTATTATTTTACAGTAAGTGCTTAGGAATCACGTTTTTAAAAATATTCCATAGATTGTTGGTCAGTGAATTTCTGAGGATTTTTTTTTTTCTCTCTTCAGGAATTCATGTGTTAAAGAAATGGTTGGAAAAGAAAACATGGCACTTTTTTTTAACTTAATCTAATGGCATCATCTATACTATGCTCAAATGAAATTGGAAGAATTGCTGAGGTAGCAAGTGAGGTCTTGTCCTTCCAAAAGTTGATAATTCCTTGGTTTTAACTTCACTTCCCACCACATTCTTTATGGATACAAGGGAAATAGACATTATGGTACCCAGGATCCAGGGGTAGGCTGCTGATTCTGCAAAAAAGAAGCATTTTGCAAAGTTTTGATCCTATTTCTCTCCTTTAAAAAAGTAATCTGGAACATCAAGTTGACTAGCGCCTGGGGCCTTGAAACCTAAATGAGTTAGTAACCCAAAGGAAGCTCTTTTTATTTTCTTTAACAACCCAACCAATATTTGGCTCCCCTTCCCTGCACCCCAATTTACTGTTTCCTCCTATTTGTGGAAGAGGAAGAGAGGTGGTTGATAGAGAGTCTGGGAGTTAGTTGGCTCTAAGAAAAAAAAAAAAATTTCCAGACTCTTAAAGGCAGTGCTGAACAATTGGGGAAATTATACCAGCTGATAGTTACTAGAATGCCAAAAAAAGATAGGGATGATAGTTTTGTCTCTTGACCCTATAAAAAATCATTCCTAATTCAGCTCCACTTTCCCTACATGTTCACATTAGATGCTGGCTGTTTCAATATTGCAGAAAAAGACATTAAAAAAATGAACACCTTTCTTAGGTAGTATTTCTTTTTTTCTTTCCTTTTAGGTGGTCTGCCTTACCCTCTTTTCTACAGAGCTGTGTTTTAGAAAAACATTACGAGAAATAAATAACAGGCAACTGCTTCGTTTGTCACTGGTTTTAACTTAAAACAGTCCTTGGAATCATGGAACAGTTGCTTGCCGGGATGTTGATGGGGATGATATCCTAGTCCAGATTCATCACGGAGGGAGTTGGAGAAGGATTAGGAATGGTTTTCATTGCATTTTCAAACCTGATGTGTCTGTCCCTTTTCTGAGACTCGTTTCTCATCTTAAACAGTCGTGCCAGAGCTCGGGACAGGAAGCCAGACAGCAGTCTGCCCTGATAAGGGAGAGGATTGTCTAAGGGAGGTAGCCCCCTCCCGAAATGCAGGAGCAATAAAACCGGCTAAGACAGACAGTCATTTCTGACCCACAACTCGGATTTCCTTTCTTTAGGTCAAGAGCGAGAGACCGTGTGTCTGTCCCTGATTCTCTGGAACATTACTAGTACATTACTAGTATATTTTGAGGCCCTATTCAAAGGGTCTCTTAGTCAAGTTTCCGTGCTTTGGGGAAATCACTTCATTGTATTGACTGGCCTGAGCGCAGTGCCACCCCCTCAATAGAGGAGCTGGATGGAGCATGTAGCCAGTAGGGTGACCCTTGAGCTCATGGGTTCTATAGATACCAGGGTTTACTCAGAACCTCCTTCCAGAAGGCCGCTATAAAGGTGGAGTGACTGCAGGGGAGGGGGCCTATCTGAGACACAGGGAGGGGTGACCAGGAGCTAGAACAAGTGGAGTAGGAACTGTGTAAACCCCAGCACCCAGATGGACATTGAGTTTCTGTGTCTGCTACCAACCTTGGACAGTGGCCTCTGAAGGCGAGGTGGGTGTCCCCCACTGGCACCAAAGTGCCTCTTCAGGCTCGTCTGAGGTGCCCTCTCTTCTCGTCCCTTTGCACTTCACACCCTGCTCCCTTCCCAAGCCGTGCACCCCCAAAGCTGCTTGGATATGTGAAGTCGTCCAGTGCTCTTCCGCTCTAAACCGCACCCAAGAGTGTGTGGACCCCGGGTTTGCCGTTGCCAAATCGTTCTGATTTGGCCTTGCCCTTCATTTCATCCGAGCAGGTGAGCTGAGAGTCTGCGGGCAGCCGCCCATTCATTTGTTCATCTCCCAAGCATGGATTGAGCACCTACTCATTAGCACTCACCTCGAATTATGTGCGCTTATTATGCTCAGCCCGGCCAGCCGCGGGATGGAGTCGGTCCTGAGCCATCTAACCCGAGGTGGCATTTGGAAATCTTAATTGCTCACTGGAACTTGCCCACAGCACTGCCTCACACACAGGGAGCTGGGTAGCTGGGTAGTGGGGGGGATGTCCTGCTCAGCCCCCACATTTTCCTACAGGGAGTGATTTTTTGATTCTGTGTCATACCTGGTGACATTCAGGGGCCTATTCCTGGCGGTGCTCAGTGGACCCTATGGGATGCTGGTCATCGAACCTGGGTTGGCTGCTTGCGAGACTAACACCCTCCCCGCTGTACTATCGCTCCAGCCCCCAGTTAAAAATTTTCTCTGCGGTTTTATGGACCAGTTGCAGGTGCATTGGCCAGGAAGAATAGCTTCACTGGGGCCCCTCAGAAGGTGTCTTTTGATCTCAGGTCCAAGCCTGAGCACACAGTGGAGAGATGGGTTGGGCCTTTCGGACCTGTGAGGCGGGGCTGAGATCAGTCCTGCTGCAAAGGGGCTGGTGTACCCACACCCCACCCCCTGGCCTTGTTCCCACAGACATGCTCTTTCCCTTGGGGCCAGTCCAAGGCCACCTGTCTGGAAGAAACACCGCTGTAGGCCGGCTGCCTTGGACTGGGGGCCATGGCTCTCTCTGAGCAGAAGGGAAGGTGGGAAGGCTGCTAGGCATCAAGTGACCTGCCGAACAGGGGGTCTGAGCACAGGGGTAGGGGGCGTTGAGCAGGCAGTACGCATTCCCAAGGCCCCAAAAGACAAAACCAGCTGGAGGACACACAGATACCCCTTCTGCTGTTGCCTCCTGCTCCTGATGCTGTTGCTTCCAGTATCAGGGTTCAGGGCTGAGAGCAGAAAGGTCTTGACTGCTTGGGTGACCAAGTCTTTGAGAACATACACGTAACATCACTGGGGACTCCCCAGTAGGCTGTGTTGAGGTTCGGAGCAGTGCCTTTATTCTTATTACTACATTTTTAATTTTTTCTGGCACTTTGGATTAGCAGGTTTCCTTTAGGGCCAGGCCCTCCCACCCCCTCTCAGTTCCTGCAAGATTTCCAGTGCCTTTTCCTAAAGGCTTCGAGACACTGCTGCCTGCTCAGGTCCAGTGCTCTGAGATCCCTTCCTTTGTGTCTGGCCTTGGGAGAGTGTTGGGGACCCCACCTAGAACGACTGAGGTGGGTGTGGCCCCTGCAGGTGGGAGACCCATTCAGTACGCTGGCCAGTAGGTGAGGGCCTTGGCGGGCAGCCAGGACAGGGCAGTCAGCTGCAGGCCGATCGGAGGGCCTTGAGCTGCTTTGAAGAATTAGGAGGATTTAGATAAGCCGGAAGGGGACGGGGCATTCCACCCTGGTTGCCCAGCATCAGGGCCAAATATGAACAAAGGCATGGGGGTGGGGTGGGGGCGTGGGGGACTGGGGAGTGACCCTGAGGGCTTGAGGACAGCTGGGGAAGGAGGTGGTGCACAGGGGTAGGGGGTAGCTTCAGCCCTGGAACTCCCCCTCCAGTCCTGGGGACCTATTGGAGAGACCTTTGTCAACTTGGGGAAGAGTTTAAGAAATGAAGGGGGCTGGGGGGTCAGGGTGGATGGGAGGTGCCAAGCAAATGGGGGTTGCAGTGGAAGATAAAGCCCCACTCCAAAACCACCCGGTGGCCCTGAGTGCGTAGGGGAGGCGGGAGAAGAGAAGTTGGCCCAGGAGGCCTAACAGGACGCCTCCAAGTTTTCCATGGCAGAGGGCCAGAGGTGTGGGGGGCACACCCCAGGATCTAAGGTAACCAAAGTGTACCCCCAAAGCCCTTTGCTGCTGTTTGTTTACTTGATGGGGGCAGGCAGTGGAGGGAGGTTGGGTGGTGGGGGGGCCGTGTCTGTAAGATTGACTTGGAGAGAATTCAGGCTCGAAGCCCCGGACTTGCAGAGCCCCACGGTTGTCCTGGTGGCTGGTTATTTTGAAGATTTCCCACCATCCCTGCTCAGGCCGGAATTTCCAGGAACTGGCCGCCTCCCGGAGCCAGCGGCCCCTCCCAGCCTCCCACTCCCTGGGTGGGGCCCGCTGGAGTGGAGGCCCCAAGGGTGGAGTGGGGTGGGCCTCCCTGCGATAGGGCCTCGTGTGGGGAGGAGGCCTCACGCAGCTCTGCTGCATGTGATTATATAACGCCTCGCCCCGGAGGGTTCCGAGAGGGCGTTGTGCCCGGCACCAGGTGGCATCGAACTTGAGCTGGCCTGAAAGGGTCTGGGCTGGCCGGTTCCCCACCCACAACCCCTGCTTTTCGGGCCTCTGGAGGGATTTTGCTGGGTTGTTACCTTTGCACCTGTCCTTATTTACATGCAAAATCAATTGCTTCACTTGGTCTTTCCGAAGTACAGGGTGTGGGCAGAGTCTTATCTGAAGCCGTGTCCTGTTTGGACAAGTTGGACTCGCCTTGGCAGCCCTCCATAGGGTGGAGCAGATGGGTGGAGGCGGGGAAGTAAAATTGGGTGGCTTGTTAGCAGAGAGAGGAGAGAGGGCGGATTGTTTGCTCACCGGATCATTATATTTAATCTGAAACTAAATAATTAACTTCTTGCCCATTTACAAAACATTATTTTTTTTGTTGTTGTTGGGTGCAAAAATAACTCAGTTTTTGGAGGGGCAAAGATTTAGGAGTCCTCCTGAACAGTGTTTTCCAGGGGAGTCAACCCCCAGACGGCGGCCGTAGGTGGGAATGAAGTGCTAGGAACACAAGACACCTCTCCAGGTAGGTCCAAGCATCTGGCTCTTCCAGAACCTCCAGCCACAACACCAGAGTCCATCTGTTCCTGGCTCCTGTGCTTGTATTTCTGGCCTGGGCAATGGCCATTAAATAATCTGTGCTCTGCATTAGTTTGCGTCTCAAAATGAAGGAAACAAACTTTCATGAGAAAAGGGAAGCTGGGCACCCAGGGATGCCGTGCTTGTGCCCTGGTCGTCCGCCTGACCAGGAGTTAACAAACACACTTTTCTTTCTTTCCCTGGCCCCGAGAGTCTTCTGGAAGTAAACCCTGGGAAAGAGTGCAGGCTTCATCCTTTACAAAGAAATAGCCTATTGGTCCCAGCGCCCTGGTTCCCCCTCCCACCCCCTTACACCTGTTTTCGATCTGCCAAGAAACAAAGATTTGTTGTGAGGGAGGGCAGAAAGGTGGGGCCCTTCCTTAGGGTCAGGCTGGGATTGGCGGACGGCAGGGCAGGGGTCCTTGGAGGAGCTTGGGGAAGAAGCCTATGGAGAGAGAGGTGATTCAGAGCGGCGAGTACGGAAGGCAGATCCTGCAGCTGTAGGCCAAGACATGGTTTCTGACACATTCTTTGCCCACATTCCCTTCTCCTCGCTTGGGCTTCCAAAGCAGGGGCCCTGCTTTATAAGGTTGTTTTGTAATAAAACATGCTCCAGCTTTCAAGACAAGCTCTTTCAAAGGAGGCTCAGTAACATCATAACCTCTGGAGTGTGTATTTCTAAGCTTACAGCTTGTTTGTACCCTCATAAAGCCATTGTCAGGCAGGCCCTGAAGGGGCTGTGTATTAGGAGAGGGGGACGGGGGTGGGGGGACTGTATTGTAGCTGATTCACCACAAGCTTTTTTTAATATACGGTCACGCGATTGTGCTTTTTGGCAAGAATCGGACATTGGAAAAGTCAGAAGTTTAAGTGGGGAGAGGTTGAAGGGAAACCTGCTTCCTTTTGGAGGAAAGCTCAGCGGTACTGACCTCTCCTGGCCAGTGGCGTGGTTGGGCAGGGCAGGGCAGGGGGACTGACTTTTTGCTCTCTGCATGGGAACTCATTTTGGCAATGATAATGTTCCTGTATTTTGGCTCTGAGATGGCTCGTGGAAGCGGGAGATATTTTAATACCTGTGTTGCCCATTTTTTTCTACGGCAGGTTTTGATCTCCAAGTTGCTTACATGCCGTTTTTTGGGGGGGCTGGGGGTCATGCAATGAAGATGTGAATCAGTTGAAAGGGAGAGCAGCATCACACGGCCACCTCGTCCCTGTGACACCCACATAAAATGATTAACAGAGTTCCCAAGGTTGGAGGACCCTGGTGTGGGCACTGGGCTGTATCCTAGGCTCTAATACCAGTTTCAGTGCGCCACCTACTGGTGACAGTGAAGATTGCTGTTCTGTGTTGTGCAATCGATTTTCTGCAGCACTCGTAATTTCTTGAGCATTCTTTTTTAAATGATGGTACTTTCCCCAGAGCCCTGAGCTGAGTGTGCATAACAAAAGCCACTAAGTTTAGAGACCCTAATTTTTCCAGTGTTTACTTCCCAGCTATGTGGAAGATGAGTTTAGAAATGCTCCACTCATCAGATTTTACCCAAACCCTGAGGCTGGCAGTGCCAATGGCCAACGTGGTCCCATCAGGCAGATTAGGTGTGAGTTTTCTTGACCAGAGGCCTGGTACCATTTTTGTTTTTTTTTTTTTTTTTTTTGGGGTCACACCCAGCAATGCTCAGGGTTACTCCTGGCTCTGCAGTCAGAAATTACTCCTGGGGGCACCGATATAGGGACGCCGGGCAAATACCCTCCCAGCTGTACTATCGCTCCGGCTCCGATGTGTCTTATATGAGTTTGATTCTCTTTCTAAATTTGGTTCTCTTTTTGGTCTGGCTGTTTCTCTCTGGTTTTGATGTTTCTGGTATGAATTTGACAGTTTAAATGTAGCACACGCATGTTCCGTCTCCCAGAAGCAGTGTTGACAGCAAGGAGGTGCTGTTTCCTCTGCATGGCTATCATCCCTTGCTCCGTGTCCGTGACAAGCGAGCAGTAGAATCGATCATTTGAGAAGCTCCCACACTGTGCTGTGAGACCTGCAAATGGGCAGTGAGTTTGAATGTGTTCATAGTGACATTAAGATTTTACTTCTTGGTTTTTAGTAAAATAAAATAATAAATCGGGTTTTGTTCTGGCTCCTTTAATATCAGCCCCCAGTATGCATTTTGCAATGCATTGACTTCCCTTAAATTCAGATAAAAGACATTAGGCAGAAGGTAGAAAGGTGATTTCAATTGCATGTTAACCGTGTGGTTCATTTCTGAGTCAGATTCAGAGCTTTTACCATGGGCACTAGAGAAAGGCTTGTTTCAAGGCTTTATGAAACAAATGGTAGGGTGTTAGGTTGAAGGCCAAAGAGCCTGTGACTAATGGTCACCTTGGGCTTCCCTTTCTGATTTGTGTAGGATACAGTGGGAGGTGAGAAGTTAAGCCTGGAGGGGACGTGGGTGGGGGCATATCAGAGTCCAGAGAAGGTTCCAGAAGAAGAAATGTGATCCATGCGGAGAGTGGCGCTTCCCCCTAAGCTGTACAGGTGTACAGCTGTACAGTTCTCCCTAAGCTGTTGGTCGAGAGGACATGCTCAGTGATAAGACGAGGGTGAAAGTTTGGGCTTAAAAGAACCCACTTCATTTTTTCTAAGACACTGCAGGAAACAGGGAAAGAAGGCGTCATCTGTATTTCACACATGAAGTGGAGGGTTGCTGGGCACCTAACCGGGCCTCTGCCCTGCTGAGTGCCCGTTCTCGTGTCGCGTTAGTTCTCTCAGGATACCTTCTAGTGGCAGGGTCATCCGCTGAGGACAGGCTCCGTGTAAAGGCTCGAGGGAGCCAGGGGGTTGGAGGCTAAATTATCTGACCTCATTGATGTGAGCCATAGATCTCACCTCCTTTGTTCCAGAGATCGGGCGCTTATGCAGCCATTCAGGGCCTCGCCGTCCTTCTGCACAGCTGCCGGACTGGGAACTGGTTAATAATAGATCCAAGACACAAAAGGGGTTTTCATCCCTACTTATGAAATCATCCATTTTTCACTGGCTGTTGGGGTTTGTTCTTGCTGGGATACTGGGGTGGGGTGGGAGCAGCAGGGGCTGGTGGCGACCGTTGATTGGAGCAGCCTGGTATCAGATGGTGTTCCCAGATGATACTACGTCCTGCGATGGAGAGGCAGAGGATGTGGAAGTCGGACCTTCTGTGGTGGGCGTGGCGGTGTTCACGTGTTGTGAGCCCAGAGCAGGCTTTCTCCCCATAGAGCAGTGCAGGTGCGATACCGCAGCTTCGTGTGTTGTGGCGTGTGAGCGTCTGGCACAGGTCGGACCTTGGGTTGGCTGTCATCACAGTGGGTCCAGGCAGTCCGTGAGAAGCAGCAACCTGGGCGGCTCTTTCAGGACGGAACTCCATCAGGACCTTGTTCGCCTTCCTGCCCAACCCAAGTGGTCTCTCAGAACCTTGCCTTTCACCATACTGTTGAAAGGGTTTCCAAAAGGAACCCCCTGTCAGACTGGAGGGACCCAATGCCAGTGGTGAATAGAGGAGGAGGGGCTGGGCCACCACTCTGGGTCGGGGAGGGGCCCAAGGCTTGGTGAAGATGGGCATTGGGAGGGGGCGTGAGGGTGATTCACTGCAGAACTGGAGCAAGCCAGAGAAGAGACCCGGAACCAGGATCGGAATGAAGAAAGGTGGCCTTTGCGTGAGCCTAAATGTGTTGCGTGGATATTCCCTATGTAAAAAGCACTTAAAGAGCAGTGAGTGGAGTGTGTGGGGGTGTTGGTGGTTGCGGGCGGTGGGCACTGCTGTGAATAGTAAAAAGAGAGAGAGAGAACAGAAGTTAAGGCAGTTGGTTTTCATGTAGCTGAGATGGTTCAGTCGGGCTGGGAGTAGTCCCCAAGAATCACTGCTGTTGCCCCCAAACCCAACCCCTCCCCAATGTAATGGAAATCAGGATGGGAAAATTTATCAGTTTGGAATGCAGATAATTAGACAAGTTGATACCAACAGTATTTTTCTTTCCTTCTCCTCCCCTCCACCGCATTTGGGCTTTGGGGCCACACAGAGGCGTGCTCAGTCCTTATTCCTGGCTCTGCACAGTAGCAACACTCATTGCTTGTAGCACTGTTAGAAAACAAATTCTCCTTTATTGGTGGAAGTACATAGACTCTTTGCGGATGTTTTAAAACACATGTAAGTTCTCACCCAGCGATTCCTCTTCAAAAAATTGATGCTCACAATTAAAGATACACAGGAGGGTAGAACCATAGAGATACACTGTGTGTAAGACTGAGCTTACACGTAATTTTTGGAGCTCAATTTTTTGGAACTCCCTGACAGTCCTGGGACACCTGAAATTCTGTAAAGCACAGAAATGCTTTTGCAAAAGGGCTGATACAATAAACCGATCCGTTGACACAGTGAATCTTAGAATCTGATGAGAGGGGGCCAGGATGACCGGAGGGGGACAGGTGACTCAGTAAACCACCATCAGGTGATGTTCTGGTGTTCAGTTGTGCCCATGGTGATACGAGGCCGGTGTGAGCCTCTGGGGATATTCAAACACTTACCTGCAGGGTTTCCATCTGGAAAAAAAATTTGGAAAAACAAGACTCTGTGTGATGGTTGGTTCTGGATTTTCTTTTCTCTAGTCTTTTTTTCTTGACTTCCGAACAAATATGCTGCAGAGGAAAGTCATATGTGATGGATATTTTGTTGGGTTGTACAACAGGCTTCCACAAACGCATCTCAGAAGGGGCTGTCCAGACGGTCGTAGAAACAGCAGCTGGATAATCTATGTTTGAGTTAGAAATGCAAGTTGGTGCTCGTCTGCTTACGACCTTGGCATCTGGTTTTTAATGAGCCCAAAATGGCATCTTTCATAGACAAGGGAACAGATGACCACCATTTTCAAGGGGCGAAGGAGAGGAGAGGAGGTATGGTATATCATATATCTTCTTTCCACTTGTCAAATGGAAAGACACCTTGGATTTAGATGTCATTGGTTTTGTTTTCCAGGCCAAAAACCCAGAACACCCTAGAAAAGCATAACTAAAAAGAATGCTCATGTTTGACCCGGTGCCTGTCAAGCAAGAGGCCATGGACCCTGTCACGGTGGTAAGTTTCCCTGCATTGAACGCCCCTTCCTGTTGGTGCTCCTTGGGGGGAGTGTGTGCTCCTTCAGCCCATACACTGTATGGGGAGCTTATTTTTTGGAGCTCCTGACAGTACTGGGACACCTTGAAATTCTGTATTCTCATCTCAGGGGGATCCTTCAGCCCTGGGCCCAGGCCCCAAAGATACCATCAGCATTAGTACAGAACCCAGGCCATGCAGTTACGCCTGGTCATCACAGAGGCCAGGTTACAGAAGTGCCTCAGTGTTTTTAGCCTGGGCTCTTAGGTTTGTTGGTTTGGGCACAAAGATGTTTAGTCAGACAGCATTGGTTTTGTTTTTGTTTGAAATTAACATGTACCCAGAGATGGGGAGGAAAGGTAGGGCGGAACCTGTGTGTGAGGCTTATCCTGGTTGGGAAGCCGCTCCCAAATGTCCCAGGCAAGAAGTCCACGTCAGGATGACATTTTGTGCTTTTTTTTCCTTTTTGGGTCACACCACGATGCTCAGGGGTTACTCCTGGCTCTGTACTCAGGAATTACTCCTGACACTGCATGGGGGACCATATGGGATGCCGGGGATCGAACCCGGGTCTGCCAAATGCAAGGCAAACGCCCTCCCGATGGACTGTCGCTCCGGCCCCAGGATGACCTGTCATACCCCATCCCCCACGCCAGGTAGAGGCAAAGGTTTCTTAGACATGTTGGTGCAGCCCCGGGAGTGATTCCTGAACACAGAAACAGGAGTAATGCCTGAATGTCACGGGTATAGCCCAAGAAACCAAAAATGAAAAAGAAATAATGTTGGTGCAGGTTTATATTTGGTTTTTGATTGGTGTGGTTTTGGGGTTGCACCTAGTGATGCTCAGGGGTTCCTCCTGGCTCTGCACTCAGGGATCCACTCCTTGCGGTGTTTGAGGGGGCACCGTGCGGGATGCTGGGGTTGACCCTGGGTAGGTCCTGTGCTAGGCAGGCACCCTCACTGCTGCACTATTTTTCTGGCCCCATGTGATTTATTTGTAATTCGAGAGGGACACTATTCTGGCGTCTCTCCTGGAGTGTTACGTGTCTCTTTTTTGCAAAAGCTAATAAAGCTTTCAGCTAATAAAGCTGAAACCCGGGAGCCAAGGAGGTGGCTCAGAGGAGCCAGATGTGGCAGGATCTAGGCTCAACCCTAGCCTTCCCCAAGCCCCGTAATATAAAACAAAACCTGGAAAAATGAACTGTTCAGTCCTTTTACTTGTAGAATCATAGTAGTTTAGAGATGTTAGGACGAGGTCAGAGCAGTTAATACAGTTGTGTAAAGCACTTGGCTTGTGGGTGACCCAACCGCAGTTTGATCACTTTGGGTCACATGAATGAGCCCCATCAGGAGTGATCCCTGAGTGCAGAGCCAGGAGTAAACCTGGGTGGCGACACACTGGTTGTGGCCCAGCTCCACCTCACACCCCACACACACACACACCGCATACTTAGGCTAAGAACGAAATAATGAAAGGATCTGCTTAGAACCAATGGTAATAGCCCAGTGGAGCTTTGCCTGAGAGATGATTGAGGACAAACTAGAAAAGAACTTGGAAAGCGAGGGTAAAAGTCTGTTTTCCGTGAGAGGGTCTCTGGTTGGGAGAGAGTAGTGTCCATCGTCTTCCCAGCCTGCCCTCTTGGAAGCTAGACCCTGTGGGATGCTTCAAGGCCGGCCTGAGTGCAGGTATTCATAGGTACCGGCTCTATGGAGCTGGGGCCCAGGAAGGTTTAGTCTTCTGAGTGTGGGGAAGGACCAGAGTGTGGGAAAGAGGCAGACACCAGCCAGCTTCGTCCACTGTCTTGGCCTTTGCTTCATGGGCTTGGAAAATCCCGGGAGAGAAGCTTGGCCTGAGTTGAGTATCCAAAAGTTACTAAAGACACACATGCAAAGAGAGATGGTCTTTCTGCATTGACTGCCAGCGGTTTCTGCCCAAAATGTTTATGCCGATGTTGTCTCATAAAGAACCCGGGGCTTGTCTGTGAGGCCCATGCACCCAAGTTGCCTTGGATGCTACTGGGGAGGTCAGTGAATTATTTTGCCTCTGCATGAAAAGTTAAGTCCAAGAGGCTTGTAGGAAATAATATTTACATTCCTGCATGATTGCTGGGTAACTGAATGTCTGAAGATGATGAGACTGAACCATAATAAAACTTTTATTAATCAAAAAACTCATTTGATGTTCTCATCTTATTCCTGCTGTTGTCATATTCATCACCCCTTTCCCCCATGTTGGGAGAAGATTAAGGTATCAAATTTCCCCATTAATTATACCCTTGAAATATGAATGGGTTGTAGTAGCGGAGGATATGATTAATTGTATGAATGATGCAGAACCGTCCACGATGCGTTTTACTATTCAGTATTCTTCGAATGCTTTTAATCAAGCATGAAAATACGGCTCAAGAGCCTAATTTAAAGCAAAAACGACTATTCACATAATTACATATGAAGAAATGCACTTCACTGAACAAGAAATAATCATCATCAAAGGAATCAAAATGAGTTTAAAGTAACAGTTTAGGGGCCAGGGAGAGAGCTCAATGGACTGGCACATCTTGGCCTGTCAGAGCCCGGTTTCAGTCTTAGCACCATATGGACCTTTGAGCAACACCCAGGAGTAGCCTCTGAGTACAGCCAGGTGCGCCCCAAGACAAAACAGTGAAGTAATATATTCCTTACAGCCCCGTAACTTGGATCAATACGTGCAGTTAAAATGTGGAAGCATTTTTTATATGAAAGTCTTTTTTCTTCATGCTCTGATTTTTTTTTTTGGGGGAGGCGGGGGGTTCAGACCCGGCAGTGCTCAGGGGTTTCTCCTGGCTCTGCACTCAGGAATTACTCCTGGCGGTGCTTGGGGGACCGTATGGGATGCCGGGATCAAACCCAGCCGCATGCAAGGCAAACGCCCTACCTGCTGGACTATCGCTCCAGCCCCTGATTTTTAAACTTATTCTAATAATTACAGAATTGAGTTAGATCTTTTTTTACCCAAAGTTAGTGACGGTCTTACGTTAAAGGCTTTTCCTCTCCCCTTACTCAGCTCAGTAACAGCCTAGTTAAGAGAGGGGTGTGTTGTAATTATTCTGTGGAACAGCATTACAAGCTTTTGTTCTGCTCTTGAATCTTCAGATTTCATCTCTCCTGCCTTCGTTGTGGGTATGTAATAAGCTTGATTCATTGCTCATGTCTCCCTTTTCTTAAGTCAGTGTTCAAAACATGAAGGCAGCATAGGACATTTGCAGGATTTTTCTTTTTAATTCACATAGGAAGAAAATTAATTTGCAGTGCCTTATCTGCACACTCTGTTTTCTTAACTGGTGCCAGGGATGGAGCCCGGGGCCCTTGCCCGCAAGGCGTGCACACTGCCACCAAACACTTCCCTTCCTTCTGCTGACTGGGAAAGAATACAAAGAGAATCAGCCTGCTTATAGGGCGTTTTTCTGGACCTTAAAGAAATTGAGGGGGAAATGTGGTTTGTTGTTTTAGGGATCTCTTTCTGTCTCTCTGTCTCTGTCTCTCTCTCTCTCCCCCTCCCTTTCTTTTTCTCTCTCTCCCTTCCCCCCTCTCTCTTGCCCTCTCTCCCTCTCTAAACTGTTCCCTGCTCAACTGTGCTTTCAGGCAAATTATAAGGCCTGGCTGGAGCTGCTTCCATGTGGGAGAGTGAGCTGCAGGGTGGAAGGCCCTGCCCAGGGTGACTGCACTTTCAGCCACTTCCTTCAGCACCTCCTGGGTTTTTATGGGGTTTTCTTGGTTGTCATTGCTTTCATTTGCAAAACTGGAGATCATAAAATGTGAGGCAGCTTCTGCCTATAAAATGACACTGAAGGTGTGGGTTTTTTGGTTTTTTTTTAATAAATGTACTTCTGAAGAAGGTTAAAAATGGAAGAATTTGATTCAAGCAGCAAATTTAATTCTGTTTTGGAAAACATTCATTAAGAGAAGTTTTGGGCCACATCTGGTGGTGTTCGGGTTGAACCCAGCATTATGTACTGTACCCTCTCTCTAGCCACTGTAAGAAAGTTATTTTTTTCCTACTTTTCCTCCCAGAAGATTAGTTTTGAAGAGTAAATTCCCCATTTTTTTTCACCTTTTATTTTTCCTGTCTGTCTGAGGACAGGCCACTTATCGGGCTTACTCCTGGCTCTGTCCTGAGAGGGCTTGGGACCATCTGCTGTGCTGGAAGTTGCTCGGGGTCAGCTGCATGCAAGGCAAGTGCCTTAACCCCTGTCCTATCTTTCCAGCCTTTGTTTCGTTTTTGTCTATTGGCGCCATGAAAATTTCCATCTCCCAGATGCCTGAGAGACTGCCACGTACTTAGAATCAGGATTTCCCCGCCCAGTTCTCCCTGAGTTGATCCACAGCTTTGATGAGCCTGATGGGGAGCTCGCCTGCACAGAGGCACATGCTCTGGACCGTGGCCAGCGGTGGGTGTGAGTACACCCACCCTCCTGTCCTCAGAACCCTGCCCAGGGGTTGAAGATCCTTTTGATGTCTGTTGTCCCGGGCCTCACTCTTTTCCCCGTGTTCATGAACAACCCAGTAGATGGATACTGGGTGGCCAGCACAATCTGTACAGTAGGGGACACACCCAGATAATAACCCAGATAATATCCCAGTAAAGATAGTGGACATTCTCTTTTGAGAGCTAGAGGATTATTCTATAGCCCATTAGACTTTAGAACTAGGAGAACATGCTCAGTGCCACCATGTGTTTGATTACCTAAACTTTGCTTTGGGGCTACACCTAGCAGTGCTCAGGGGCTTACTCCTGGATCACTTCTGGTGGGGCTCGGGACCAGATGGGGTGCCAGGGATTGAACCCAGGTTGGCTATATGCAAGGCAAGTGCCCTACTGGCTGAGCTGTCTCTGCCCCCCCATCTTAGTGTACATAATTTTTATTATTGACTTGGATAAGGCTGCCTTCTTGTGCTTCCCCACGCCACTGCCCAGAGATGGGGTCAGATTTCCAGGCTTTAAAAGAAAGCTTCAGCAGTGCTGTTCAGTGCTCAGAGCCCTGTGGACACAGAGGACAGAGTGTGGGCCGCGGTAGACATCCCTGTCAAAACTCCTGCTCCCCCACAATTCCTTAGTTATGGCCATTGCTGGAGTCAGGGGGGTACTTTCGCAGGGGAATTAATAGTTTTATGTTTGGGGAAGGGGCTGGTGGGATATTGTACAGCTGGTAGAATGTTTACCTTGCACTCTGCCTGTCCTGGATTTGATCCCCAACATCCCATTTGGTCCCCCAAACACCATCAGGAGTGATCAGCCAGGAGTTTTAAGTCCTGAGTACCTGGGTGTAGTCCCAGAACTGAGGGGGACAGAAAGATTTGGGGAGACCTGGGCCTCAGCTTGGGTGCACACCATACCTTTTTGGGTCGTGCTGTTTCCTCTGGTCCTCTGTCACCCACAAATTTGGGGACTGGGTCATCTTCAGTCTAGACATGAATAAGATAGAGAACCAGCTAGAGGCAAGGACGTTTCAGCCCCACTGGGGACAACCTTCAGTTCTTGGGTGTCAGGGAATACTGTAGCCCACTTTCCTGGTTTGCTGAGATGTGGAACTTTGCATACTCAGGCTGGGATGGCCCTGCCATCCGGACCCTGACTCTTGGTTCTCTTTGCCTGGACCATTTAGCCACTGAAGCTAATGGAAAAGTCACCACCATGGAGCTGTTCCTCTGTAGTGGACACAGTAGATCACTCAGATGTAAATGCCCCCTGCTGAAACGAGAACCTAAAGTAGGAAATGTCCATTTAAAAGAGAAAGAGAGAAAAGAGATGAGGAACCTGCCATAGAGGCAGGCTAGGGAGGGGGAGGAATCCGGGACATTGGTGGTGGGAAATGGGCACTGGTGGAGGGATGGATGCTGGAACACTGACACTGTATGACCGAAACCCGGACATGAACATCTTTGTAATTGTATCTCTCACGGTGGTATAATAAAATATAAAAAATAAATAAATAAGAGAAGCAATTGCACCAGGACAGCAGCTGGATTAGCGGCCCCACTTGCAGGGGCCCCAGAGCCCCCACCCGGGCCATCTGGGACCATGCAGGGGCCTGATTTTTAGAACCGGCTTCACAGCCTTGCCTGGATGCTGCCTCACCCCTCAGCCTTGAGTTTAGTGAGATTCTCCATGCTGGGTTGCCGCTCTCCTTCCTCTCTGTATTGATGGGGCCAGCTCCGTCCATCAGAAACCTTTCTCCAAGCTGCTATCCAGAGCCCACATTGTGGGAAAAAAGTTAAGACATTTCCATCTTAATTCCAGTTAGAAGCGGATTCATTCATTGACTGGGTCCTTGACCAGTTTCTCATTTGTCTCCTTTGCTCCTGCTAGTCCTACCCATCAAATTACATGGAGTCCATGAAGCCCAACAAGTATGGGGTCATCTACTCCACGCCGTTGTCCGATAAGTTCTTCCAGACACCGGAGGGGCCTGGCGCACGGGATGCAGCTGGAGCCGGTGGACCTCCACGGTGAACAAGCGGAGCTCACCCCCCCTCAGCCGGCAGCTCCCCCTCCTCGCTGAAGTTCCAGACCTCACACCGGAGAGCCTCCCCGGCCTGAGCATGCCCTCCTCCAGCCCCCGATGAAGAAGTACTCGCCTCCTCCCCCTGGGGGTGCAGCCCTTCGGGTGCCACTGTCCATGCCACCCGTGATGGCCGCGGCGCTTTCCCGGCATGGAATCCGGAGCCCAGGGATCCTGCCGGTTATCCAGCCGGGTGGTGGTCCAGCCTGTCCCCTTCATGTACACCAGCCACCTCCAGCAGCCGCTCATGGTCTCCTTGTCGGAAGACATGGAGAATTCCAACAGCAGCATGCAAGGTGAGTCCCACAACCCAGGCTGCTGCCCTCGCTGGGTGGCGAGCAGAGGAAGTAGAGCTCAGAGAGCGGGTGAAGGCTCTTCTTAGGGAGGAAATGAGGGAGATAGTGCTGGGAGAATCCTGCTTTGCAGGTGCGGGGCCAGTTCATGCATTGCATGGCCCCAGCGGACACCCACCCACAACCTGGGGGCCTTGCTGGGGCCACCAAGGGACCTGCAGCACTGTCGAGCACAAGTTGCTTTACATCCGTGGACCCAGGCTTGGAACCAGAAAGCCCGATTGGGAGTGGTCCCAAATGCCCTGAGTTTGGGAGGTGCCCACATCCAAGCAGTGCTCAGGGGCTACTTCCAGCCCAGTTTGCTCTCTGAGGTGACCCTCTTGTTATGGTTGGGAGGCCAGCGTGCTGGGGTTGAAGCAGGTCTTCTGTTTGCAAAGCATCTGCTCAGCCCTTTGAGACATCTCCATTATTTATTTATCTATTTATTTATTTATCTTAAGAGGGAAGGCCAGAAAGTACAGGGCTTAAAGTGCTGGCTGGTTTCTATCCCCAGCACCTCATCTGGTTCCTTGTACCCCATCTACAGGTAATCCCTGAGCACAGAGCCAGGAATAAGCGCTGAGCACTGCTGGGTGTACCCTATTCTCTCCTCTCCCCAAATATGGAATACTGTATTCACCTTCGAGGCAATCATTTTTCCTTTTTTTTTAAAAAAAATGTTGATATGAGAAGATCTGCCAGGAATCCAAACACCTTCCTGGTTTCTTTCCATGGTAATTGTCAGCTTTGGAAAACTACAAATCTTGACTTTTATGTTTTGCTTTCTTATATCTACTGTGGTTCTAGGCATGTTAAATGGAGGGCATTTAACCCCGTAGGTTTTTATCTTGATGTTCATAGCTACTGTCAGTTGTCTTGTTTGCTGACTAAGGGGCTGAAAGGAGAGAGCCAGAAATAAGAATCAAATCTGGTTCTAATATCTTAAATTAAAAGTCTATGTTCCCTGCTTTATGGCAGAGTAATATTCAGGAGAAATGAGAACCTAAAGGTTTCCTTCAGCTGTAATTTAACCAAAGGGTACATAGAATTTGTGCATTTAGAAAATGAAAGTGGTAAGTTAGACATAGAGTGAAAATTCTTTTTTTTTTTCAATTTTAGTACCTGTAATTGAATCATATGAGAAGCCCATATTACAGAAAAAAATTAAAATAGAACCTGGACTTGAACCACAGAGGACAGATTACTATCCTGAAGATATGTCGCCCCCTCTCATGGACTCAGTTTCACCCCCACAAGCATTGTTGCAAGAGTAAGTACGTTAGGGCCTCCTGACATTCGTTGGCTGGGTGTCTTGGGACAGGGTGGGAGCAGAGATCCAGCACATGAATCGCCAAGATCTCCTTGTATCATGTGGCGGCCACCGGGCGAGATAGCATTTCTTCAGAAGCAGTGCACTCCCTTGCTTTGGCAACTGGTGCTGACCACAGTTACATACAGGTTTTGAATGAATTCAGTTGCCTGTTTCTGCCACCTTATCACACACTGAAAAAAAAAAATTTTTTTTTTTTGGCTTTTTCTTCCTTCCAGCCTATATAGTCATAGATTGCTCCTGATCTTAGTCCCAGCATAACTTGGTATTCCAGATATTCCAGTTGAAATTGTATCATGAAAGATCCTCACATGATCATACTTTGTCCTTCACCACTAAAAGGGTGATATTTTGGGCAGGAGAGACAGTGCAGTGATGATATCCCGGCACTGAAGGTGGCTCCCTGAGCACAGGCAGGTGTGACTCCAAAATGAAACTAAACAAAAAAGTTCCTCTGCCTGAGAAATGTCATCCAAATGTAGTTTACACTGTGTGGATCGGCATCCAAGTAACAGAGCGAAGGTTTTAGTTCTGACTCAGTGTAACGTACCACATATAGGTTAAATAATGCCATTTGTGGGATTTGCTGTCATAGAGGGACCTGCGGAGGCCATGTTGGTGACAGCTGAGTTGGCCTTTGGATTCCGTCTCTCCTCTCGCCATATGTACGAACTTGGGCTAATTGGTGAATCTTGCTACCCTATTGCTTCTGTTTTCTTCGTTGGTTGTTACTCCTTTTTGTTGTGTTTGTCTTTTTTGCCCCAGTGCCTTTAGCATTGAATTTGTCCCCCCTTTCTAGTAGAAACACCAACAACTCTCATCTCCCTGAGGCCCTCCCATTAGCTTCTTCTGGTCCCACTTTTCTCCTGCCATTAAACTTTCTCCCCACCTTTCTTTTATTTTCTCCACTCCATCTTCCTGACATCCCAATGAATTCCTTCATTTAAAAAAAAAGTATTTTCCGGAATTTCAGATACAGTCTAGCTGCATCTACCATCTATCCAAGTAGGTAGAGGTTATTAGTAAGTCCACATACTAATTGCCCATGGTACAATCAGAGTAAAATGTGAGGGGTTGTCATACCCTAGATCAAGGAAGAAATAAATCTTGCACCGGTGCATCCTCCGGAGAGAATGCCCGGTCACGTCGCCACCCCCACCTGAGCCCCTAAATCTTTCCCAGTATTATCAGAGGAATTATCTGCCCTCCCAGACAACATGTGGGCGTCAGAGCAAATGGAGAACTGCTGAGATGATTAGATAATTAGATAATTTGCCTGTAATCATCCTGTTAATAGCGGAGGGGTGGGCCTGAACTCCTGCTTCCGGGTGGGTGTTTGCCCTGCCTTCTTGCCTGTGGTTGACCTATTGCATCTGTCTCTGCACTCGGGCAAAAGGGAAAACCAGGAAAATGGACCGAGATAGCTGGGTATGATGGCAGGCATTTGTGGCAGGGCCATCTGTAATGTGACTTAAGCTGACCCGCCAACATGGTGAAAAATGAGGCTCTGGGAGGCCAGAGAGATCACACAGGAGCAGAGGTGCCTCCCCTTGCACACAGCCCATCCCAGTTCAGTCCCTGTGATTCTCCAAGCACCATCAGAAGTGATCCCTAAGCACCGCTGGGTGTGATCCCCCAAAAAAAAATCACTCCCACAAAACCAAAAATTAAATCAAGTTAATCTCATAAGGATAGATCCTATAGTCCCCGAATCTCGGTGGCCGTGGATTCCAGCATAAAGCACAACGGGAGAAAGCAGTGCTCTGGGCTCTGTCTGAAGTCACTGAGAAGAAAAGTCCTTTATTTGCTCCCCCACCGCACACTTTTCTTAGGTTTTAATTATTGCAAGCTCTGTGGCTTTAATGATTAATCAGCTTATTTTTAATGCCGACTTAAAAATGCAGCCCACCTCTCAGAAAATCGAACAAGATGAGCCACAGTTCATACATTGCTCTTCCAATGCTCTCGCAGATGTGATTAAGTCATGTCTGGGCGTGCGCCCAGTAGCGGCCCACATAGGAAACGGCCTCGCCAGGAAAGAATCACTTGAAACCAGGCACCCAGGCCCCCTTTGCGATCAGGCAGCCTCAATAATATTTGCTTTAGGGAAACCCTCCCTCTTCCAGAGATAGGCTTTCAAATGCAGCTTTAAAATCCATTTGTGTGTAATTGTGTCTCTGTGTCTGTGTTTTGCTGGGGGGAGAGAAAGTGTGAGTTTTGCCGGCTGTTGAACTCAGGGCATCCCACATGCCACGCATGTGCCCCTAGAATTGTTTTCAGGATACTATTATATTGCTCCGAACGTTTCTTTATGTTTTTGTTTGTTTTGTTTGGGGTCATACCCAGTGTTGCTTAGGGTTTCACCCTGGCTCTGAGCCCAGGGAACACTCATGGCCGAGCTCAGGGCACCATATGGGGTGCCGGAGGAGAACCCAGGTTGGCCATGCAAGGCAAGCACCCTACCAGCTCTACTACTCTCCAGCCCTTCTTCTGTTAAATATTTAGGTGAAAGGAATCTTGGACCAAAACTGGAGATCCATTTTCCCCACATTATTGTGTGTGTGTGATTTTTAGGGGTCTCGGGGACTCCAAACCATCACCAGCTACATCTCACATTTAGGAGCAGGTTTAATACCTCAATTATAATGATCCCGAACAACCTCCAGACAGCAGCGCTCCCTGTGCCTGCCCGGCCCTGACTTTTGTGAGCTAGGAGCTGCTTCGTGCTCTCAGGAGGAGACCACCTTTCAGGGAAGGAGGGAGAAGAGATCTGCCTGGTGCCGAGCTGTACCCCAGATACTCCAAGAAATGGAGCAGAATGTGCTCATGGTCTCTGGACCCTAGGAGGGGGATGTGATCCATTTAGGAATTCCATCCTGGTCTCGGTGCTTTGTGTGTTCATTGACAAGCCATCCCTGTTTTGCAGAGGGGAAACTGAGGTACAGAAAGGCCGGTGGAGGGGACACGGGCCTGGCAGTGGCAGGCTCCCTTGTGAGGAGAAAGGGGGCAGAGGCTCACTGGGAAAAAAAAAGGCATAGAAACTATGTGTCCCAGCCCATAAGTCTGCTGATTACAAAGACTTTCCTAGTCATCTGACTGCGCCCAGGAGCCTGGAGGCTAGTTTAACTGTCCCGTTTGGCAGGTTTCATCATTTAACCATGCTTGTTCCCCTGCGCTTTCCTATCTTGAAGTTCTCTGAAGTGAAAAGGAAGCACAGTCAGTCAGTCAATGGGATTAAAGTTGAAAATTTTCAAAAATAAAGCTGGAAACTTTTATAGCACCTCTTCATAAGCCTCTCATCTTCTCGCCCGTATGTATGTAGATCTGTGCACCTCAGGAATGAATGCCAACTAATCCTTGGTGTGCTGTGCCCCCAAGCACGGGCTCATAGCCACTTTTCATTTACCTAAACTTGGCGATTTTATTCTTCTGTATCTCCCCACCATGTTTGAAGATAGAAGGCTGGAGTAGTTCTTAAAACTGACAGCTTTCTTTTCTAATAATTAAGCTAAGACATAAGTAATATCTTTAAAATAACCTCTTGGGGACTGGAGCAACAATACAACAGACTGGGGTGTCTCTTTTGCATGACGTCAGTCCCCCGTACCCCCCATACGATACCCTGAGCACTCCAGGAGTGATCCCTGAGCAGAGCCAGGAGTAAGCCCTGAACACCACCAGTGTGTGGCTCCCAAGTCTTAAATAACCTTTCATTTTTACGGTAGTTAGTCCTTAGCTTACCTTAAAAGAAGAGTGTTAGGGAGATCAGAGTACAGCCGGTAGGGCGTTTACCTTACACGTGGTAGACCTGGGTTTGATCCCCTGGCATCCCATATAGCCCCCCAAGCACCATCAGGAGAAATTCCTGAGTGTAGAGCCAGGAGTAACCTGAGCATTGCTGGGTGTGACCCACAAAGCAATAAAATAGAGTGATAGGAAAATGTATTTATATTCTGCTGCGATTTGTTTTGCCCTGTACTGGGAATCAAACCCAGGCCTCGTGCATGGTGAACTCTAACCAGTGCAGAGACATGAACAGAAGGGGAAGGAGTTGGGGGGAGAATTCAGTTCAAGGACTGCATTGTTTGTTTTGTTATACTCCTCAACGTGAGTGTTTAGCCCTGTCATAGTCTCTCTTCCTTGTGGCCCATCTTTCTTATTATCCACACTCGTTCAGATACTCATTTAGCATTTGGGCTCTTTGATGAGCTTCAGTCTCCAACTTCTGCCTTTTCTCCCAATTCTAGCCCAGGAGTCTTGCAGAAACAGGAATGAGGGTGTGGCTGAGAGAGTGAGCAGGAAAGGGTGCTTGCCTCTGTAGGTCGGTGTGCGGCACTCCTGCACACGGAGACTCTTAGCACCCTGCTGGATTTCTTTTGCTACAGCATTCACAGGAACAGCGACAATTTGAATCTGCAAACCAGCGGTGCCAGCTTGGAGGGTTGAGGGACATGCCCAGCACGCGGAGGTCTCGTATGACTCGGCAGTCTCTGTGGGAGAGCATCGCCTAGCCTGTGTCTGGCCTCGGAAGCCATCCCCAGCACTGCAGGAAGGGAAAAAAAAAAAATAAAAGATTCCAGCTAAATGCCAAGGCCAACATACAGGTTCATTCTGCCATCTGGTTGCCTGAGACTTAAGAGTTTGACCCTTCGGGCCAGGGCGGCAGCTCAGTGGCAAAGCACTTGCCTTGCTTGGAGACTTGGGTGTGGTGAGTCTTCAGAAATAAAAGGGGCCAGATAAGTAGCTTGGGCGTGTAAGTCACCTGCCTTGCACACAGCAGACCCCAGTTTGCTCCCTGACACCACATGTGCTCTCTCTCCCAAGCTCTGCCAGGAGTAAGCCCTGAACACACCTAGGTATGGCCCAAGTCCCCGCCACCCCTCCAAAGAGTGAGAAATTTGACCTTTTCATTTCACCAAGAAGAGCAGGGCATCCTGGGGAGAGGAAACGGTAGCAAATAGTATTTCCGTATATTGCCCGCAGCGGGATCACCGTGTTCTCAGAGAAGGCCTGTGTGTACTGACCAGAAACTCCCCTGGTCCTCTTTCCTACCCTCTGCCAGGTCGGACCCTTCTCACTTTCCTGCCTTATCTCTGTCTCCCCCAGACTGTGAGCTCCTCGAGGGCAGGAACCCCAGGTCCCGGTGCCGAGCCCAGAGCCCGGCTCATGGTGCGCTCTCTCCCCACCTGCGGCCCAACTCTTGCAGTGTGGCCTGATGCGCCGCTCCCACTGCTTTCTCCCTGCTGGGTTCTCTTGGTGTGTTTTTTGCCCCGTGTCACAGACACTTTCGGTTGATGGAGGAGCAGTGAGGCGCCCTGGCTCTAACAGGCTCTGCTCCCGCTGACTTCCCTAGGAATCACCCTTCGGTCATTGTGCAGCCCGGGAAGAGACCATTACCTGTGGAATCGCCAGACACGCAGAGGAAGAGGAGGATACACAGATGTGACTATGAGGGATGCAACAAAGTGTACACGAAAAGTTCTCACTTGAAAGCACACAGAAGGACACACACAGGTAACAGCACATTCCCGACTCACTCCAGGCAGCAGTAGAGGGACCAAGGAGAGAGCTCAGTGGACTGAGCACAGACTCCGCATGCGTGAGGCCCCAGGTTCAGTCCCTGGTACCACGTCATTTACCCAGCACCATCCAGAGCGACCCCTAAACACAGAGCTGGGCATAGCCTCTCAGAACCTCTGTGGGCTCAAACACTTTGTGAGGTTTTTCATCTGTTTTTTTTTAATTTGTCTTTTTGGATCACACTTGGTGATGCGCAGGGGTTACCCCCTGGCTCTGCACTCAGGAATCACTCCTGGCGGGCTCAGGAATTGAACCTAGGTTGGCTGTGTGTAAGGCAAGTGCCCACCCGCTGTACTGTGTCTCCAGCCCCAAAACCAAATTCATACTTAGGAGCACCGCAGGGCACTAAGGGGACTGTCTGTCTTCATCCTGCAGCGTAAGATCAGAAAAACACTGTTTGGAAGACAAGACGAGGAAGATGCCTTTAGCATTTGTGTTCAGTATAGCAAAGCCAATGATCACAAAATTCAGGTATCTCACCGGATTGTGTCCTTATAGGACTTTTGGGGTTTTTTTGAGTCACACCTTACTCTTGGCTCTTCACAGAGATCACACCTGGCAGGCTGAGGAGACCATATGGAGTGCCAGGGATTAAACCTAGGTCAGCCTTATGCAAGAGAAGCACCTTACCCGCTGTACTGTCACTCTGGCCCCATCCTGCCTGATTTTAAAGAAAGGCCTAGTTAAAGGGGAATTGGGCTGTTTGCCATGATAGGTGTTGTAGCAGGCGAGAAAGCCATGCTTGGCCCATGGTGAGTACCTTTATAGTAGCGGTCCCTGTCCCTCCTATACACTTCTGTGCTCACCTGGCCTTTGCAGGTGAAATGCATTCATTTCCATACTGGAAATGAATGTCAAAGCCGCACTTCTGGAGAGGGTGGCAAGGTATTGCGCTGTTGACGGTGCTTCTGAATAAAAGCATGATAGCTAATTGGGATTCGATAACCCAGAGGTCAGACATTGACCTCCCTGGTAGATTTTTCAGAGGACAGAGGACTTCCTGTTTTTAGAGAACTGAACAGAGTAAGAAAACCCCACAGACTTTTATTTGCACTCCCCATGGTATGAATAGTTTCCACTGCATAGAAGTAAGCCCCTAAGTAGATTTAAGATAGGAAATACAAATCAGGATCACCAGGGGCTTTGTAGATTTTCCCAGCCAGGCTGCTGAGGGCACAGCAGGTTTACTCAGTTCCTCGGTGTGGGTTTCCGTGCCTTCATGCCTCGAGAACTCTTGGGTTCTTTTGTTTTCGGACTTGGGGCCACACCTGGCAGTGCTTAGGGAATCATCTGGTGCCAGGGCTCAAACCTGGGCCCCTTGTATGCAAAACTATGCTCTTAAGAACTTTTAAAAACCTCCCCATGTTTTTGACCTGTAAGAATGAATTCAGTTTCTCTTGCTCGCTTTGGCATGTGCCCAAAGCGCTGTTATTGAGGAGCAGTTGCACAAATACATCTTGGAAATAAGTTTCAGCAAAAACTTGAGGCCGGAGTGATAGCACAGCGAGGGAGGACGTTTGCCTTGCATGTGGCTGGCCTGGATTTAATCCCTAGCATCTGGTATGGTCCCCTGAGTACTACCAGGAATTACTTCTGAGTGCAGAGCCAGGAGTAATCCCTAAGCATTGCTGGGTGTTACAAAAAAAAAAAAAAAAAAAAAACAGCAAGACCTTGAGCTCAGGATTCAGTGAAATAGTTCCAAGGGCTTAAGGCGCATGCTTCCATGTGGAATCCTCCGGTTTGGTCCCCCAAGCACCACTAGTTGAGGCGCCCTCACCACCTCCCCTGCTAAAGAAAATGTTTTTCCTCAAAATCCTTAACTGCCGTTACTTAACCGGTAGCCATTTGCTGTCCAAAAGAAATCAGCTCTATCCATTTTTTTCACCTTTTGTCGCAGGAGAAAAACCCTACAAGTGTACATGGGAAGGTTGCACGTGGAAGTTTGCTCGGTCCGATGAACTGACAAGACATTTCCGGGAAACACACTGGCATCAAGCCTTTCCAGTGTCCAGACTGTGACCGCAGCTTCTCTCGCTCCGACCACCTTGCCCTGCATAGGAAGCGCCACATGCTGGTGTGAAAGCCTCCGTCGTCGTCCTCGTTGTCCCCTGCCCTCCCCACCTCCTCGGGGCTCCCCACATGCCGGCTCTCTCACTGTCCTCCCTCCCATTCTCTAACGCATTTTTTACATGTACATTTTCCTTTGATTCAGCTGGCCTGAATCTGAATTTCTATCATCAAACCTCCACATGGTCAGTAGTAGAGCTTTTCTCGTCCTCCCTCTCCTTACCACGGGTCAGACCTAAAGAATGTGAACACTTTTTTTTTCCTTTCTGGGGATGCTAAGCAAACCCTTCTTAGAAATACATTTAATGTAATGAGAACAAGGGAACATGTAAACTCACTGTCAGTTCTCCGTGTATTCCTTGAAATAACATCAAAAAAGTAAATGTATTAGAAATCCAGTATCCAGCCTGCTAGTCCTTGCCAGAGACACGCATACCTCTGAGCCCTGGGGTCATGTTTTGTGCTCACGACAGTGAAAAGTGGGGTCAACCCTTTCCCAGCCTAGCTGGAGGGGCAGCAAGGTTGTAAGTGAGGGCACTCCACTGGTGTGCCACCTTTCAACGTGGCGCTGGTCAGCTTGGTTCCTGTCCCCTGTTAGGTGCCTGCACAGATCTGGAGAGCGTGGCCACCCCAGGGAGATGAGCAAAGCTACTGAATTCAGGTGGGTGGCAACCAGCAGTTTCAGGGACAGAGGCTGTCCCTGGCGGCAGTGCAGAAAGGTGTTAAGCAGAGGAACCGTAGCGGGTGAAGGGAAGAGACAGCCGTGGATCCTTTGGGTTCCAGGCCTGGGTTTTTGCAGGGAGCCATCCTTGGGGACCCGTGTAGTACATTCCCGGGGCTGTTACGTCCGCATGGTCAGCTCTGCAGAAAGGCACGGCCAAGCCAAAGCCACGCACCCGCTTATGCTTTCTATGGTGGCCTTCACTGGACAGTCAAGCGTTGATGATAGGGATGTCGGAAAAATACCCACCCAGTAATGGCTGAAAAAGAAAGAAAAGACGTCTTTGGGTTGAGAATATGAATGGCCTGCCTTTGACCTGAACTACTCCTATACAGGGTTTTGTTTTTTTGTTTTGTTCTTTTGGCAAACCGGGAAGCTCTGATCATTGTATTCCCCTGTCGAGTCGTGACGTAGCTTTTAGACAGACACTCCGTCCCCATGAAGTCCAAGGTGCCAGATTGGCTCTCATTAGTGTCCATGCACACACATGACCACCTGCTCGTGCTTTAGTCAGTGTGCCCCATGAAAGGCCCAACTGTAACTATGACTAGTTGTGAAGCACACCAACTTTTATTGGGGGGGACCACTTTCCGGAAAACCATATTTCAGGGACTCCTGCCGTAGCTCAAAATTCCCCATTTGCCATTGGACCATTGGAGCTGGTCCTCTCCTTGCTGTCAAGTTTCCTGTCTGAAGAACAAACTGAAAATGACTCCTGTTGGTGTCGAAGTTGGAGAGCACCATTATTGGAAGTTTTTCACAAGTAGGCTTTTGAGCACCATAGTCTAAATGCCAGTGAGAAATACTCCACACACGGAAAGGCTGTTGGTCCAGATTTGAAGAAAGTGGGCCACGGTGGTCAATCAAGGGTCCATAGATCCAGAGGCGCCTTCATCATCCCTTGATAAAGGATGGAGAGAGGAGAATGGAATCCTGAAGGTTCGTCCCAGCCACAACTCGGGATCCCACCCAATCTTACCTGGGAGGAATACATTGCTTTATTGTTTATAAAAACACCTGTGTGTGAGTTACTTGGGAGGTCTGCGAATCATGTGGGGAGCTGACTTGGATAGCGCCATGTTCATAAAGGAGTTGTTCGGACTTCACCTGTGACCAGCCCTCCGAACCGACAGAAGGGGAAGGTAGTTGAGACGTGAAGTGATGTGTTACCTTGGCACTTGGTTTGGTTTGATTTTTTAGCACTGCAAAATTTGTATAGAGGATTAAAACATACTAATTGGGCTTTTCTTTATTTTTTCTTTTGCAACTAGGACATGACTTGAGGGATAAAAATGGCTCTTGGAAAAGTGGGTACTGGTCTGTCTTGTAAATGTTTAGTCACATTCCTGCCAAGGCATTTATTTCTTGAAATAGTCCTTCCATAACACACTGAAGAATTCAGTTGGAAAGCAAGGAATGTTTGTGTTGATAGAGCTTAACCCATTTATGTGTGTTCCAGCCCAGAGAAAAGGTGGAAAGGGGGTGGGGGAGCGTGGTACAAGGAAGGGTAGGGTTGATCTTTGAATAGTTAGTTTGGAGTTTGAGTCCAATTAATAGTTTCATGGGTTTCTCATGAAATTGGATGTGTCTGCTGTGGCATATTGAAATTTTTGTTCAGAGGAGTAAGCAAATCTCTGCAGAGGCACTATCATGTGGCTTAGATGACATTGCTTAGATTCTGTTAGCAATTCATTAACAAAGCTCCATTATAATCTGAAAGGAAAGCACGCAGAGGCCATTCTCTGTTCTCATGCTGGTTTGTCTTCTTTAGTTACCAATTGGCTCTTATCAAAATGTCCTTATGCATATAAATATATATATATTTGTATTTACTATGATAGTTGAGAAATTTAGTCTCTTAGTCATTTTTAGCTGTTAATGTGGAAGACCTCAAATACAAGATGCCCTTAAAATACGTGGTTTTAATGATGTGCCATGTTACTCTCTATGGTGATTTTTTAATTGCAATATTTTGAATTGATGAGATTGTTTTATACACATGAAGTTATAGTATTGTACAAATTCTGTTGAAGAGAATTTCTTCCACAATGATACAGGTGTCACCTTGGGAAAGAAGTTAAATTCAATCTGAAATCCATCCTGTCTTAGAGTTCTAAATGTGAATCTCTACCATAAATGGGCATTAACATTCTAAATCACTTCATTTCGAGAATGTCTTAGCAGCATAGTGATGTTCAACTAAGGAAATGCTAAATACTCAGACGTTTCAAGAGCCTTGGAACAGATTTACAGGGGAACTATGTATGTATATTATATTTTATTAAGCGCCCGTCTGCACTAGCAGTGTTGCACTAATGTGGAATTTGAAAGACCATATTGCTGATACTGTATACCTGCACATCATGCCTGGCTAGATTGTTTGAAAGACAGTCTTGGAGATCTGAGGTTTTAAAAAT
The DNA here is from genome assembly GCA_021461705.1 of Cryptotis parvus. Taxonomy (NCBI): domain Eukaryota; kingdom Metazoa; phylum Chordata; class Mammalia; order Eulipotyphla; family Soricidae; genus Cryptotis; species Cryptotis parvus. Next base: position 390,364 of record JAJIBD010000816.1, on the reverse strand, counting down.
CATTTGGTTTGAAAATACAGTCCTGAAGGAACTGCTGTTATACGTGAAATGGCTCAGAGTTGTCTTTATTCTCTTCTCGGTCAAGGTTAACAATTTCTAAATGATTGCAAATTCACTTAAGAAATAATACATTTACAAAGCCATTTTTACATGCATTAAATGAGGGCTACAACAATATTATGTTTTACAAATACTAGCACTTTTTTTGTTTTTGTTTTTGCTGTTATGTACTTAGTCTTAGAGGGTCAAAATAATCTTTCCGCTTAGCATCTCTTAAACCGTGCCTGCAAGTGTAGCAGGATTATTACATTTACAGTACTTTAATACTTGTATAAACTATGCAGAAATTTTTAATAAAGTGTAATATATTTTATAAGCTAATAAGACTGAATGGGTAAAGGTTTTTAGCATGCATTAGTATACTTGCAAATACTGAAACATTTTGGTAATCTTTCTTACTAAAGATGTGAATGTTTAACGCACCTTCTCTGTTTCTATTCTGTAGTCCAATGGGAATTCAGTAATGACATTTTGTCATGTCAAACTGTGAACATAAATTTGTACTGTACAGTCCTCATATACTATATACAGTATGCAATATATGTATTATATACTTGTTAATAAAACCATCAGAATATTAAGTGTGATCATGTGATTACTATCTGCAGTGATCACTGGGAAGAAAACAGTCAATAACATGTAGGAGACTGTATTCAGAAAAGTTCTCTTACCTCTCTAATTGGGTCATCTTCTGGTGGAAGGAGAAACCTAACTGAAAAATAGTACCTTAGTGAGTTAATTTGATAACCACCCAGAGGAAGTTAAAGCACAAGCCATAAGCATGTAGACAACATCCAGAGTCATACCATCTACATACAACAAATGTGTTATGTCCGATCTGCTTCCAAAGAATAATTTTCATTGTATTAAGAGATGCGTGTATGTTTTCAGTAAGATACAAATCGGGATTTGCACCCCGAGACATGAGACAACTCTGGCCAAGTAAGTCTGAGTAAACAGTTATTTTTCAGGCCTTTAGGAAACCACATCCACGGACAATGCTGTGAGTGCACCTTGCTGGAAAAAAAGTATCTGGTGGAAGGAAATAGCCTCCTTCCTCCTAAATGTAATTGGATGGAAGGTCCTGGCTTGCTGGACCTCACGGCATCCTTCAAGATGCTTTCTGAATGTCCTGTGAACAAAAGGTTGTCTGGCCCTTTCTCACATGGCTTGCCTTGATGGATTGGCAGGTGGAAGGAGGTCTGGAGAAGATGAATTCCGCCTTTGCCGTAGCGCCAGGTTAGCGTATAAAAATGTCCGTTTTACTACAGGTTTCCAGGGTCAAGTATGTGACTCGGAATATTGGTTTGATTAGTCCGGATGCTCGGCTACGCTCCCCATCTCTACTTCATAGACGGTAAGATGGCATGAGCCGAGTTCAAACCAGACCTGGCGTTCTGGGATAGTACAGAGCATGGTGCTTGCCTTGCAGTCAGTCCCTTCCACGCATATGGGCCCCTGAGCACGTCATAGGAGTGGGCTCAGCTAGGTGTGGCCCATGCCACCCCTTCCCCCAAAGTGACCTATTCTAAGGACGTATAGAAGAAAGCTGGATTTTACTTGGGAATAATCAGCCTGGACACAAGTGTAGATTTCATGAGGAACTGTATTCTTTGAATAATGGTTAAATACACAATGTTGAATGTGCACATGCAATGTAATTATTGCCCATATTTTAGATGCTGTCTAGTGAAAAAGGAATCAGGAGCTTTGGGGGCAGGTTACCAATTTCAGTTTGTCTTAACCAGATTTCACTGCATCATAGTTGCTCCCTGATTTTTGTTGGTTGGCTGTTTTTTTTTTTGTTTTTTTTTTGTTGTTTTTTTTTGGGGTGTTTTTGGTTATCACTTCTAAAATAAAAGTTTTACATCATGAGCACATCTAACATCCAGACCAAAAGAACCATATGACTATGATTCAAACAGTGAAATAAGGTAAGAGATGGCTGTTACATATATAAATATATAGAGACATATATGGCTATAGTGTATATATGCTATATACACTATAGCCATACAATAGTATAATGTATATATACACTATATGCATAGTATATAGAATATAATATATATAGTGTATATATATTATATATATATATGAGAGTAATGAATGTATCTACAGATAAACTTAGAGACCAGCTTGGCCTCTGGGAATGCACAAAGCAACAAATTGCACTTTGAGGTGTGTTCATTTTAAGATGTATAGACACCCTTTTATCTTAGAGATAATACAGGGGTTAAGGCACTTGCCTTGCATACAGCTGACACTGGTTCAAATTCCCAGAAGTTCATATGGTACCCAAGAACCTCCAGGAGTGATTCCTGAACACAGCCAGGAATATGCCCCCACCAAATTAGAGGGGCGTAGTTCTCTACGTTGTGTTTATTTTGAGTGTTTCTCACTATCTGGCATTACTTTCTCTGTGGGCACCCTGAGTTGCCTGGATTGATGACTCAATTACAGCAGCTAAGAAGTCTCATGCTGGCAAGCTCAAGGTCCAGAAAAATCAACAGTATTCTTAATCTGAGTCCAAAGATGAACCAGGGATTCTGAGGTGTCAATCCTACCTAGTCCAAGGTCAGGGGAAGGCCCATATCCCAACTCAAGTATTCAGTAAACAAAAAGGTGAGTTCTTCCTCCCCCTTTGTGTTCTGTGGATTGGATGAGGCCCAATGGTCATTGGGAGCACCATCAACTGAGTCCACTGACTCAAATGCTGTGCTCATCCAAAAATACCCTCAAGGCACTCTTGGAAATAATGCTCAGTGTGGGCACACAGTGGCTCAGTGAGGTTGATACAGATCCATTGTGACAGGAATGCCATCTGCCTAAACTTGACTTGCATCTGAAGAACTGGGAGAAGCCTTCATTCAAGGGCCTTAAGAGTTTCCTCCAGATCTCATGCCTACTTGGAAGTCCAGCTGCTACCTATCAGGGAAACACCTCCATGACAACTCTTACAGGCCCTCAGTTAAGCTAAAATCCACCAGCACAATCAAACCAGCTGCTCCCTCAGCTCACCAGCCCCTCCTTCCTGCTCTACACTCTATCCTCCTGGAGATGACTTTCTACACTCTATTTGGCTAACCTTCCTCGCCAGAAGAGAACTCCAGGGGCAGGATGGGATTTGTTGACCTCTTCAGCACCTGCTACACAGAAAGCATTGGATGGTTGAAAGAGCAAAGCTTGTGAATCTGAGTCTAGTACTAGGATGTACTAGGATGCGCACTAGCCTCTCTCACTAACCCGTTTCACATCCAGTCTCTGAAGCTGGAGGAAGTGAAGAGGCAGGTGGCAGATGATCAGGATCTCTGATCAACCCCTTGTTTTACATACATGATGGGACTGGTGGTTCCATAGACCATTATTTGCATAGGATATACGCCAATCCAATTGGCCAGTCGTAGAAATCTTCATTTACATAGAGCGTAACCAATCAGATAGCAGATAGCTAAGGCATGAGGATATGGAATACAATCAGATCACATAGAAGAGTTGGGGTTGCTGTCTCAGAGGTTGCTGATGTTGACTTCCTGCTGCTGCTGATTCCAACGAAGAGCCTGTCTACAGAGATGCACCAGGCCATGGTAACAAAGAGCTGGAACATAGAAGACATCTGGTGCTCTGATGCTGTACATACTCTAGCCACAAAAAAAAATCTGAAGTTGGTCAGATCCACTGCATCAAAACCTATCCTGAGTTTGTCCCCAGCAATTTTCATTCCTAAGTCTTAAGGGCATATTTTAATAACTTAAGTTCTCATTTTAATTAAGTTGAATTCTTTATTTTTTCCCATTCATAGATTATATTGGGGTTGGGGATGTGACTCCATAACTTGCCTTTGCATGTGTGGGGTCCTGGACTTGATCCAGCACGGAAATGCATAAAAACAAAGAACTGGAGAGGCTGGAGCAATAGTACAGCCGATAGGGTGCTTGCCTTGCATGCTGCTGACCTGAGTTCAATCCCTGACGTCCCATATGGTGTCCTGGGCACTTCCAGGAGTAATTCCTGAGTACAGAGCCAGGAGTAACCCCTGAGCATCACCAGGTGTGACCCCTAAAAAAGAACTGGAGAGATATTACAAGAGGTTATTAGGTCTTCCCTATATTAAATTTCTCTTATACCTTTATCCAAAAAAAATCAACTACACATTCTCTCTTGAACATGTTTTTCTCTTTTCAGACTTCTCTAAGTAAATTTATTTTAACAAAAACTATTTTGCTTCACTGAAAAATAATCAACTAGCTCCACAAACAGTACAGGCTATAAGGCAGAGGACCCATGTTCAAATTCCCATCACTGTATATGTTCCCCCAAGTACTGCTGCTAGGCGTGATCCATGAGCACAGTGTAAGGAATAGCCCCTAAGAAAAACCCTGGGTGTGGCCCACAACACTATTTTGATAGTTCTAATCAGTTTAGTTATAGTAGCTTTATAATAATGGTTGAAATAAAAGCGATTTCTCCAATATTAGCAGCTGTTATGAAAAATGAAGTTATGGAGTCTCCCCCACAGGTGTGTGTGACCCCTGCGTCTCCACGGACCCAAGTTGCCCCAGGGAAGAGCGGAAACTCCATCAATGGGAACCAAGGCAAACTGCCTTGGTTTCAACTGGGACCCCTTTGGGCCCTGTGCTTCCTAGAACATCCCAAAACTCAAAACCTTGCGGACGGCGCTTAGCGCATCCCGCGCGATCCTCTTACTACCTATCTTGCATGAGGTACCAGTGAACCTTGGTTCCTATGTCCTTGCTACCCACCCGAACTCTGCAAACAGACCAGATACCTATTAACTGTACTATCTAGTCACCCAAGACCCCACATTTGCAACCTACAATAGTCATAATGGTAAAGCAACGCAAAATTCTATCAAGCTCTTTGAGTGAAGTCACTAGTCCAGATGAGCCAAGCAATACCAATGAGTTGTATAACCTCTCTGATAAGGAATTTCGGAAAGAAATGTTAAGAATTCATAAGGAATTTAAAGAAGAAATGGAATGCAAACTCAATAAAATAAAGAGGACATGATAGAAGTGAGGAAAATGCAAATGGAAATGACAGTTATTTAAAATGAGGTAAATGAAATGAAAAATACAATGGAAAGCCAGCATAGCAGAATAATAGCTACTGAAGAAAAGAATTAGTGATCTCGAGGGACGAGTTCCAAAGATTCGCTACACAACACCAGAAGATAGAAAAAAAGACTCACAATTACCGAACAGACAACAAGAGATAATCGGGATGAAGCCAGAAGAAACAACATACGGATCATTGGGGTCCCAGAAGGCCAAGAATAAAAACCTGATGAAGAAGAAACTGTCAAAGCCATAATTGCTGAGAAGTTCCCCGATCCAGGAGGCCCGTAGGATACCAGCTAAAAGAAACCCCAACAAGAATACTCCAAGACACATCTTAATAAAAATGACAAAAACTATGGACAGAGATAGACTACTGAGAGAAGCAAGATCAAAGAAGGAAATCACATACAAAGGAACATCTCTAAGATGTACAGCAGACTTCTCTGATGAAACACTCCAAGCCCAAAAACAATGGTGGGATATTGTGAAAAGACTCAATGAACTGCAGGCCTCACCAAGAATTCTTTACCCGGCCAGACTCACATTCAGATATGAAGGAAAGATACACAACTTCATGGATAAGCAACAACTCAGGAACTTCATGGACTCAAAACCAACCTTAAAAGAAGGTCTGAAGGGTCTACTGTAATACAACCAAACCCATAAGCACAACAAGCACAAACAGAAAGATGACAAAAATCCGATGACAATAATCTCTCTCAATGTCAATGGTCTAAATGCACCAATTAAGAGACACAGAGTAACAAAATGGATTAAAAAATTGAACCCAACATTCTGCTGTCTACAAGAAACACATCTGAATAATCAGAACAAACACAGACTCAAAATCAAAGGGTGGAAGACCATTCTCCATGCAAACAACTCCTCCAAAAAGGCTGGTGTGGCCATATTAGTATCAGATAATATAGACTTCAGGCTAAAAAGGTTACAAGGGACAACAAAGGCCATTTCTTATTACTTAAGGGGTATGTACACCAGGAAGAAATTACACTACTAAACATATATGCACCAAACGAGGGGCCAGCAAAATATATAAAACAACTGTTAAGAGACCTCAAAGAAGACATTAACAGTAGCACAATAATAGTTGGAGACTTCAACACTGCTTTATCAACGATGGATAGATCAACAAGACTGAAACTCACCAAGGAAATATTGGCCCTCAAGGAAGAAATGGAAGAAAGAGAGCTAGTGGATATATACAGGGCTTTTCATGCCAAAAAAGCTGAATACACATTTTTCTCTAGTGCACATGGAACATTCTCCAAGATATACCACATGCTGAGCCACAAAGCATACCTCAATAAAATAAAAAAGATAGAAATTGTGTCAGCTATCTTTTTCAGACCATGATGCACTGAAAATGGAAGTTAACCGTACACAGAAACAGGGAGTCAAACCAAACACCTGGAAACTGAACAGCTCACTCCTGAACAACAAATGGGTCATAGAAGAAATCAAACAGGAAATCCAAAGATTTCTGGAAACAAATGAAAATGAAGACACCAACTATAAGAACTTGTGGGACACGGCAAAAGCCGTGTTAAGAAGGAAGTTTACAGCTCTGCAAGCATACATCAGGAAACAAGAAAGGGCCCACATAAATAACCTGACTACACAGCTGAAGACATTAGAAAAAGACCAACAAAAGGAGCCCAACCCAGGCAGAAAAAAAGGAAATAATAAAACTTAGAGAGGAAATCAATGAGTTGGAAACCAAAAAAAACAATCCAAAAGATTAATGTAACCAAGAGCTGGTTTTTTGAAAAGTTAAACAAGATTGACAAACCATTGGCAAGACTTGTAAGGACAGGGAAAGAGAAAAACCCAAATAAACAGAATCAGAAATAAAAAGGGTGACATCACAACAGAAACCACAGAAATCCAAAAGATCATCAGAGATTACTTTGAGAGCCTGTATGCCGTGAAACATGAGAATCTAGAAGAAATGGATCAATTCCTGAAGTCCTATAACCTCCCACGGCTGAAACAAGAAGACCTCCAATACCTGAATAAGCCTATCACCATTGAGGAAATAGAAACAGTAATTAAAAGTCTGCCCAAACACAAAAGCCCAGGTCCAGACGGATTCCCTAGTGAACTCTACCAAACCTTTAAGGAGGACCTACTGCCAGTCCTTTTCAAACTCTTCCAGGAAATAGAAGAAACAGAAACACTCCCGAACAGCTTCTATGAGGCACATATCACCCTGATACCCAAAGCAGGGAGAGACAACACAAAGGAAGAAAACTACAGACCAATATCCCTGATGAACACGGATGCTAAGATCTTCAACAAAATACTAGCAAACAGAATCCAAAGACTCATCAAGAAGATTATACATCATGACCAAGTAGGATTCATCCCGGGTATGCAAGGATGGTTCAACATTCGCAAGTCAATCAACATAATACATCATATCAATAAAAGAAAAAATAAAAAACCATATGATCCTATCAATAGACGCAGAGAAAGTATTTGATAAGATCCAGCACCCGTTCATGATTAAAACCCTCCAGAAAATGGGAATTGAAGGGACTTTCCTCAAGATAGTTACAGTCATCTACCAAAAGCCCACAGCGAGCATCATTCTCAATGGGGAAAAGTTGAAAGCCTTCCCCCTGAGATCAGGGACAAGACAAGGTTGTCCACTCTCACCCCTTTTATTCAATATAGTACTGGAAGTACTTGCCATAGCAATCAGAGAAGAAAAGAACATCAAGGGCATCCAGATAGGCAGGGAAGAAGTCAAGCTATCATTATTTGCAGATGACATGATATTATACCTAGAGAACCCTAAACTCTCTACCCAAAAACTCCTAGAAACAATAGATGCATATAGTAGAGTGGCAGGATACAAAATCAACACCCAAAAGTTGGTGGCTTTCCTATATACAAATAACGAAAGAGAACAAAGGGATATTAAGGAAACAATTCCATTCACAATTGTGCCACAGAAAATCAAATGCCTAGGAATCAACCTACCCAAGTGTGTAAAGGACCTGTACAAAGAAAACTACAAGACACTGCTCCAAGAGATAAAAGAGGACACAAGGAAATGGAAACATATTCCCTGCTCATGGATGGGGGAGAATCAACATTGTCAAAATGGTAATACTCCCTAGAGCTCTGTACAGATTCAATGCAGTCCCTGTAAAGATACCCATGACATTCTTCAAAGAAATTGACCAAATACTCCTAAAATTTGTATGGAACAATAAACCCCCCAAGGATAGCTAAAGCAATCCTTGGGAAAAAGAAAGATGGGAGGCATCACCTTTCCCACCTTCAAACTGTACTACAAGGCAGTAGTAATTAAAACAGCGTGGTATTGGAATAAAAACAGACCTGTGGACCTATGGAATAGAATTGAGTATCCTGACATCCAACCTCAAACATATGATCATTTAATCTTTGATAAAGGTGCAACGAGTCTAAAATGGAGTAAGGAAAGCCTCTTCAACAAGTGGTGTTGGGAAAACTGGGCATCAACATGTAAAAAAAATGAATTTGGACCTGTGTCTAACACCATGAACAAAAATCAGATCAAAATGGATTAGAGATCTTAATATCAGACTTGAATCCATAAAGTACATTGAAGAAAATATAGGAAAAACCCTCCACGACATTGAAGCTAAAGGCATCTTCAAAGGTGAAACATCACTAACAAAGCAACTAGAAGAAAAGATAAACATATGGGACTACATGAGACTAAAAAGCTTCTGCACCTCAAAAGAAACAGTGACTAAGATACAAAAGCTGTCCACAGAATGGGAAAGAATATTCACCCAATACCCATCTGATAAGGGGTTAATATCCAGGATATATCAGGCACTGGTAGAACTTTACAAGAAGAAAACAAACAACCCCATCAAAAAATGGGGAGAAGAAATGAACAGAAACTTCATCAAGGAAGAAATTCGAATGGCAAAAAAACATATGAAAAAATGCTCATCATCACTAATCATGAGAGAGATGCAAATCAAAACAATAATGAGATACCGCTTTACACCACAGAGACTGGCACATATTCAAAAGAGCAAGAACAACAAGTGCTGGCATGGATGTGGGGAAAAGGGGACACTCATCCATTGTTGGTGGGAATGCCAGCTGGTACAGCCTTTCTGGAAAACAATATGGACATTCCTCCAAAGACTAGAAATTGAACTCCCATTTGACCCAGCCATACCACTCCTGGGAATCTACTCTGGGAAACCAAAAAATACGTTGCGGAAACACCATCCCTACTTTTATGTTCATAGCAGCATTATTCACAATAGCCAGAATCTGGAAGCAAACAGAGTGCCCAAAAATCGATGACTGGATAAAGAAGCTTTGGTACATCTACACAATTGAATACTATGCAGCTATTAGGAAAAGTGAAGTTATAAAATTTGCCTATAAATGAGGAGCTGCCCGCAGGGCCGCATACAGAGCCTCACGGGCGGCTGGGGAGGGCTGGAACTTGGCTCGCGCCGGGCCTAGCTAACCATGGAACCCCGAGGAGGGCAGATGGGTTTTGGGAGTGGGCCTGTCGCCTCTGGGGGTCCCGGAAGCAGCCAGATGAGACTCGCCCATCACACTAGCCACCATTTTCGCTGTCCGGATGCTGGGAAACTGCCTCACGACCAGATCAACAGAGCAAAACCAGTTTGAGCCCAGGTTGCTGCCGCCGCGGCAGCATGAGTCCACTAAAATAGTGAAACAGTAATGTCTTTTAATGCACTGCATTCCACAAAGAGCAGGAAAGTTTGTTGGGAAGGAGATATAAAGAGGAAAGAAATGACACACAGAACCTGCCAAGTGGTTGAGGTGCAGGAGGGGGAGGGAGGTGGGGACATTGGTGGCCGGGAGATGGGTTTGGGTGGAGGGTGCGTGTTGGAACACTGTAGAACCAAAACTCTACATGAGCATCTTTCAATTTAAAAAAAAGGTGGAATCTACCACAAACATGTGGGAATCAGAGGTTAGGTAAGACAGAGAAGGGAACAGTGTGCTAATATTTGTCGAAAGTGATAATACCAGCCTAGAACTGAGCATTGAATATAGGAAAAAAGATATACATGATAATCTCTAAATGTATGTATTGCAATCCACAATGTGTAAGAGAAGAGAGAAAGAGAGAGAGAGAAGAGATAAAGAACTTGCCATAGAGGCAGGCTAGGGGAGGGGAGGGGAAGTGGGGACATTGGTGGTGGGAAATGGGCACTGGTGGAGGGATGGGTGCTGGAACACTGTATGACGGAAACCCAAAATGAACATCTTTGTAATTGTATATCACATGGTGGTGTAATAAAATATTTTTAAAAAGTTGCCTATAAATGGATGGACATGGAGAAGATTATGTTGAGCAAAATTAGCCAGAAGGAGAGAGACAGACACAGAATGACTGCATTTATCTGCATAATATAAATATATATGTACATATTAAGATACCAATATCCAAGGTCAAGTGAAATATATATCAGGAGGTCTTGTCAAAGGTGGAAATTATCACAAACGTGTGGGAGTCAGAGGCTAGGTAAGACAGAAAATGGAACAGTGTGCTAACAATTGTCGAGGGTACTAATGCCAACCTAGAACTGAGCATTAAATAGAGGCAAAAAGATACACATGACAACCCTTTAATGTATGTTCTGTAATTCATAGTCTGGAGGGAAGGAAAAGAGAGAGAAAGGGGAAAGAAATAAAGAACCTGCCATGGAGCAGGGCTGGGGGAGGGGGAGGGAACCGGGACATTGGTGGTGGGAGATGGGCACCGGTGGTGGGATGGGTGCTGGAACACTGTATGACCAAAACCCAGATATGAACTTTTTAATTGCATATCTTTGTAATTGTAAAAATAAAAAATTTTAAAAAAAAATAAAAAGAATATTAGCAAAACATTAAAAAAAAAAGAAAAATGAAGTTATGAATGGATGGACATGGAGAGCATCATGTTGAGTGAAATTAGCCAGAAGGAGAGAGACAGATATAGAATGACTGCATTTATTTCTATGGCATAAATTTATATATGTGTATATATATACATATATATATATATATATATATATATATATATATACATATTATGATACCAATACCCAAGGTCAGGCAAAACATGGATCAGGAGGTCTTGCTAAAGGTGGAAACTACCACAAATGGGTGGGAACAAAGGTTAGGTAAGACACAGAAGGGAACAGTGTGCCAATAATTGTCGAAAGTCTATTACAATCCACAACATGTAAGAGAGGGAAGAGAGAAAGAGTGAGAGAGAAAGCAAAAAGAGAGAAAAGAGATGGAGAACCTGCCACAGAGGCAGGCGAGGGAGAGGGGAAGGAATCGGGGACATTTTTTGTAATTGTTAAACAAATAAAATAAAATACTAAAAAAAAAGAAAAATGCAAGTAAAAATAAATGGTTTTAGAGCTGGAGCAATAGTACAAAAGACATTTGCCTTGCACATGCCTGACAGGAGTTTGATCCCTAACACCCATATGGTCCCCAGGGCACTGCTAGTACCCCCCAAAACAAAAACAGCAATAAAAAATTTTTAATGCTTTTGATTATGTCTTTTCTTTGTTTCTTTTCTTTGTTTCTTTCTTTCTTTGTTTCTTTCTTTTCTTTTTCTTTCTTTTTTCTCTTTCTTTTTCTTTCTTTGTTTCTTTCTTTCCTTTTTCTTTCTTTTTTCTCTTTCTTTCTTTCTTTCTTTCTTTCTTTCTCTCTCTTTCTCCTTCCTTCCTTCCTTCCTTCCTTCCTTCCTTCCTTCCTTCCTTCCTTCCTTCCTTCCTTCCTTCCTTCCTTCCTTCCTTCCTTCCTTCCTTCCTTCCTTCCTTCCTTCCTTCCTTCCTTCCTTCCTTCCTTCCTTCCTTCCTTCCTTCCTTCCTTCCTTCCTTCCTTCCTTCCTTCCTTCCTTCCTTCCTTCCTTCCTTCCTTCCTTCCTTCCTTCCTTCCTTCCTTCCTTTTTTTGTAACACCCAGCAATGCTCAGGTGTTACTTCTGGCTCTGCAGTCTGGAATTACTTCTGGCAGTGATCAGGGTCCATATGGGATGCCCGGGATCAAACCTGGGTTGATCACATGCAAGGCAAACACCCTACCTGCTCTGCTATCTCTCCGGCCCCACTTTTGATTATTTCTAATTCTTTTCCTTTTCCATTGAAATGTTAGAATTATCTTCAAAAAAGAAAAAAAGATGGTTGAGACTTTGATTGGGATTACATTGAGTCAAGTGTTTGGAAAAACTGCTAACTTAACAATTTCATTTTTCAACCAAGAACACAGTATATTTCTCCATTTAAATCGTTAATTTTTTTAGATCACTAGACATCCCATTGTTCATCGATTTCCTCGAGCGGGCGCCAGTAACATTTCCATTTGACCCTATCACGTGCCAGTGTAGCCCAATGGCATCTGGTTGTTTCAAGAATACGAAGAGCCTCAAACCAAAGTGCTCTTTCAGGGTCGGGAAGATGCACATTTTTATTACTGGTTTTGGCATATTGAATATGCATCGGACAGCTTGCCAGGCTCTGCCGTGCAGATGGTATATTCTCGGTAGCTTGCAGGATTCTCTGAGAAGGGTGTGGAAGTAAATCACGTCGCCGTGGAATGGCCGCACGCAGCGGGAGAGCTGGTATCTGCTCTGCCTGAGGTATCTGCATTTTTTTTAGAATGCTTCATATTTTTATATGTAGATCTTGAATATATTTTTGTATCTTTATTTAAGGTAGTGTTGTTACATATGAGAGATTTATTTTAACAGACCAGCGGGACAGAGGCAAATTCTGTCTCTGGGCTGAGAAGGAGAGTTGAAACTCGTAACTTACTCATATGTTCTTGGCATGAAAACACAACACACACACGAACACACACACACACTCAAAGAACCTCCACTTCTAAAAGAACATAAACATATAACCCATGGCACAGAGAGTTTACATAGATAAAGTCCTGTTTTAATGTAGGCTCTCAAGGAGACTGACAGAGATCTTGAGGAAACAAACTACAAGCAAAAGTCTACACTCTAGAAACTGGAAAACTCATCAAATGCATGTGGTGAGTTTCTGGAAAATCTGCTGTCTAAAATGCATGCTCAATGTTTGTTCCTTTTTCTGGTCAAAATGAAACTACAAGATAAATAGAGGTAAAGACATAAAATAGAATTAATCAAATGAAACCATAAAATAAGCAAAGGTAAAGACATAAAATAGAATTAGTCAGATCTCCCAGGAAGAAACTGTTGTTTCCATTCATTATGAGAGTAAGTGTAATAGACTCTATTCTCCCTGCTAATTAACAGTAAAAATTTTGAAAGTAGGACATGTAAAGTAACAATCAGTACACGCTCCATAGTGAGGGAGATGGTAGCCTTGGGTCGTAAACTGAGAACTTAAGCAAACCAGCAGCAAGTTCCTTGGGATTGTTTTTTTGTTTGTTTTCCTACCTTATATCCTGGTCTGGAAGCAAGTACAATCCATAAGCTACAACCTCTACCAGATACCTTGGAGGGGAAGGGAAAGAAGAACCAAGAAAAACAAAGAAAAGCAAACTCTTAATAAAGCACCAGGAAGAGGATGGCTCTCCAAATTGAAAGAGAGTGAAGTCATTTTTACTCAGTCTGTGCTGTCTCAGGCAAAGTGTCATAGAAGAGGCATTTTTTGCAGTCTGCTGTGCTGCAGAACTAGATGGAGCCCAGTGATTCTCTGCACTCAGGGCTTGATGAGTCTCACCAAGAAGCAGCTACCATCTCCTTTTGTGAGGGTGCAGCTACTGCCGCCAAGACCGTAGGGAAGAGTCTGCTGACCATCCCTGACTTGCATTAACTAAACGCAAGCAGAGCATTTCTTGTTCCCAAGAACAGTGAGGGACTGTGGGACGGATGCTTGATGACAGTGTCCACTCAGCACAAAACAGCGTAAAGGCACCACCTCCTCCCCCTTCCAGGCAGAGGGGTGGAAGAGGATTATGAAGAGGAGCAAGCAGAAGAATGAGATCTTTATAATCTAAATATGGGATATTGGGCTCATCTCTGGAAGTGGCCCAAGCATTAAACTGACCAGAATCAACACAGTAGACTCCTTGAGAACTGAGCCTAGGGTAGAATACCACCCAGGCTTCCCACTGGCCTCGAGTAAGTGCACAGTGGGAGGCCAGAGTAGGATTACAAGGTTCAAAAAGTTAAATTAATATTCAAGCCACAAGCCACAAATGAGGGGCTAGGATATGTGTGCAAAATCTAAATGGGTTGCCTGCCTGCTGAAAAGATTTAAAGAGATACCAGAGTCTCATACTACATTGGATCACTAAAATTAAATAGCATGAAATGAACTGAGGAATTTTTTATCTTGCATTAAAGAAACAGCAAGTTGTTTTAACAAAGACAGAGGTCTGGAATTATAGCTCAAGATTTTATTTTATGTTACCGGTTTGGGGTGACCACACCCAATGCTACTCAGTGCTCACTCCTGGTGATGCTTAGGGGACTATACATGGTGTCAGGCATCACACCAACAAGCATGTTGATGCCTATGCTATCTCTTCAGACCTAGGACCAGGATTTTAAAAGACCTGTGATAAATTTTCTCCTAAAAGCAATGACAAACTCTCAAAGCAAATGGAAAATTTAGAAAATGTCAGCAAAATAAACAGAAAAAAATGGAAACCTAGGACTGAAAATTCATTCTCCAAAATGAAAATGATCACTGGTTGACCTCAGTATCAGAATCGACAAACTTCAAGATAAGGCAGTATGAAATAACCAACCCAAACAACACAGAGAAAACAGATTGCAAAAATAAAAAATCAACATCTCCTGGGTGACCCTGTGGAGAAGAACAAGGGCCATGTTACTGGAGTTCTGAAATCGAGAGCAAAGTGCAAGGCTAAACATATTTGAGAGATAATGTTTGACATCTCCCCAAACCTGGTTGTAGACAAACACTACAAACTGAAGAAGTGGAGACTTATTGCAAACTCTACAAATTTGAAGAAACGGAGTTTATTTGGGGGGATCCCCAAAATATACTCAAAGTCCTACCTAGTTTCATTATAATCAAGCTGCTGAAAACGAAAAACCAAAAAAAATATCTTACGCTTAGAGCTAGCTTGCATGAAGCATCAGAGCAAATTTTACACTGGCAGCTCAAATAGAAAATAGAATTGAATAAGTCTTGCTTTTCTTAAAAAGGCGTTTCCCTAGAATACTGAATACTTGAAACAACTGTGCTGTGAACAGCTTTGTAAATCATGGTGTTTAAAAAATAAGTATTTTTTAAAAAGGAATTTCCTAATAGTTCATGAATTTTCCCAAAACAGTAAATAAAATGTCTCAGCTGGTCCATCTGTTCCATACTGTTGCCCTCGGACAAGCCTCATCCTACATTATAGGCGTTGTTCCCCTTTAAACCTCTTGCATGCAAAACTCTGCCTTGAGTGTATTTCCAGGCAACCTGACCTAGATGTGGACCATCTGGCACAGCCTCAGAAAGAAATGTGGGTTTCTGCCTCCGCTTTCAGTGCAGGGAGACGAGACAGTGGTGAGCCTGCCGGAGCAGCAGCATATCACTACATGGACTTCCATGCTATGACTTCGCTCAAGAGCTTTGGTTTTCCTTTTAGTTATGTAACTAGATGGTGTGGTTTCATTTGTCTTCTCTCCTCAGATGCACAAACATTTGGAGCAAGCTCGTCCTTCCATCTTACTGACTCATGCCATGCTTCTTGGTTTTTATTATAAGACCGACCTAGACATAAAGATTTTCGTATCTTTTATGTCTATCTTTTGCTTTACAATGTTGGCTGCTTGCTTCCTGCAACATCAAGTTTAGCATGTATAGTATTCCCTGTCTTAGCATGATCTTTAATATATCAGATTCTCTCCAATAACAATGAGTTTTTGTTCTTTAGGATTTGCGGTTTTCTAGTCTTTAGTTAAAAAAGTTCTCTTGACTTCTAGTTTCCTGATCATTTAAAAAAAATCAGAAATGGGGGCTGGAGGGATAGCACAGCATGTAGGGTGTAGGGTGTTTGCCTTGCACATGGCCAACCCGGGTTCAATCCCTGGCATCCCACATGGTTCCCTGAGCACCGCTAGGAGTTATTCCTGAGCAAAGAGCCAGGAGTAACCTCCGAGTAAGGCCAGGTGTGACCCCCAAAAAAATTAAAAAATAAAAATCAGAAATGGGTATTAAACTAACAAATGTTGTTTTTTCCTCTATTAGTTCCTATGGTCATTTCTCCTAGTCTTTTAATATGGTGTTACAAGGGCTAAACATTTTAAATGTGGAAATATCCTTGCATTTCTTATATAAACGTTGCTGTCACAGCACATGTAAATATGCATATTTTAACAATATATATATTTTATGCATACTATGTATATTTTAAAATAACCTATTTTAATAAAATTTAATAAATATTTGATTTATTTATTAAATACAATTAAGTTATTTTAATATTTGGATAGCGGCTATTCTGTTCCCATTCAATGAATGGAGTGAGCTTATATGCTTGGTGGCATTTCACTGGCTTCCAAACTGTGGGAATCAAAACCTACCAGATGAAACCTGCCAAAGGCTATTTTTCAGAGCTCTTTTGGGAGAGGGTACACCTAGTGGTGCTCAGGGACAAGGCTATGTCAGCCATTTTCATCTCTTGGATTTTCAACTCTTGGAGCTACTTCTGCATTCCCCAGCTGCTTGAACAAGAGGCTCCCCCATCAACATCATTTTCATCTTAACAGAGACTCTAGGACTGGTAAAGGAGAAGGAAAGTACCACAGTGGAAGAAAGGAGGAGGTCTAAGAATCAGGTTGGGATGGGAGCAAGTCAGGGTGTCTGGAGGGATGGGATCACGGAGTGGGGGTTAGAGATAGAAAACTGTATTCCTGAAACCCCATTGCAATCATGCGTCTAAAGAAACACATTTTTTAAATAAAGAAGATTGTGGGGCCCGAGCAATGGCCCAGCAGGTAGGGCATTTGCCTTGCACGTGGCCGGCCCATGCTGGCCCAAGTTCAATCCCGGAATCCCATATGGTCCCCTGAGCACCGCCAGGAGTAATTCCTGAGTGCAGAGCCAGGAGTAACCCCTGAGCATTGCCAGGTGTGACCCAAAAAAGCAAAAAAAAAAAAAGAAGAAGAAGAAGATTGGGGCCAGAGAGATAGTATAGTGGGCAGGTCATTTGCCTTGCATTTGGTCCACCTGGGTTTGATCCTGGTATCCCATATGGTCCCCTGAGCGCTGTCAGGAGTAATTCCTGCGTGCAGAGTCAGGTGTAATGGCTGAGCATAACTGGGAGTGGAAGAAGAAGGAGGAGGAGGAGGAGGAAGAGGAAGAAGAGGAAGAGGAAGAGGAAGAAGAGGGAGGAGGAAGAGGAAGTGGAGGAGCAAGAGGAAGAGGAGGAGGAAGAGGAAGCAGAGGAAGAGGAGGAGGAAGAGGAAGAAGAGGAAGAAGAAGGAGGAGGAAGAGGAAGAAGGAGGAGGAAGAGGAAGCAGAGGAAGAGGAGGAGGAAGAGGAAGAAGAGGAAGAAGAAGGAGGAGGAAGAGGAAGAAGGAGGAGGAAGAGGAAGCAGAGGAAGAGGAAGAAGAAGAAGAAGAAGAAGAAGAAGAAGGAAGAAGAAGGAGGAGGAGGAGGAGGAGAAGGAGGAGGAGGAGAAGAAGAAGAAGAAGGAGGAGGAGGAGGAGGAGGAGAATGAGAAGGAGAAGGAGGAGGAGGTGGAGGAGGAGGAGGAGGAGGAGGAGGAGGAGGAGAAGGAGGAGAAGGAGAAGGAGAAGGAGAAGGAGAAGGAGAAGGAGAAGGAGAAGGAGAAGAAGAAGAAGAAGAAGAAGAAGAAGAAGAAGAAGAAGAAGAAGAAGAAGAAGAAGAAGAAGAAGAAGAAGAAGAAGAAGAAGAAGAAGAAGAAGAAGAAGAAGAAGAAGAAGAAGAAGAAGAAGAAGAAGAAACAAGAAGGAGGAGGAGGAAGTAGAGGAGAATGAGGTGTTGGAGGAGGAGGAGAAGGAGGTGTAGGAGGAGGAGGAGGAGGAAGAGGAAGAGGAGAAGGATAAGGAAATAAATGGAAAAGAAGAATCTCTCTGACCTCAGAGAGACAGAGCAGGTGACCCCAGAACAGTACTTGTGGTCCCCATCACCACATACAGCCCCTGAGTGATAAGTTTAGGGCACCCATTAGGCTTTCTCCAACTTGTGCTTTCGGTTATATGTTGAAAGTGGAGACAAAAACAAGGAAAGAAGGGCTGGAGCAATAGCATAGCGGATAGGGTGTTTGCCTTGCATGTGGCCAATCCAGATTCGATCCCTGGAATCCCATATATGGTCCCCGAGCATCGCTAGGAGTAATTCCTGAGCGAAGAGCTAGGAGTAACACCTGAGCATTGCTGGGTGTGCCCCCAAAAAGCAAAAAAAAAAAAAAAAAAAAAAAGAGGAAAAAGGTTGAAGTTCAATCAAGTCCGGTTTGTTCAGGAACAATAGTCCCAGGCATTGTTCTGCTGGACGGCCCCTGCAGCTCGTGGTCTGGTTGCGAGAACTCTCCCTTGCAGACAGGAAGTTGCCTTCCTGAGCTAGTTACTGAAAATCCTGGGTTCATTTCCCGGGCTGATTCCTGCAGATTGTGTGTCAGAGTTCTCTCTCTCCTGACCTAGAGAAAGTCTGTTATCTGCATACTCGGTCTCTCAGTCGAGTTAGGCAACATTACCTTTCATTTCAAGGTTCTAGAGCTTATGAAAGACACATTCTTGGAAGTTTGATAAAATTCCTCTTTAAAATTGCCGGGTTCAAATCCTGGATTGTGGACGCTTTTCGTTTTTATTTATTTTGGTTCCTGGACCACACACACACATAGGGAACTCTGGGGTTACTCCTGGCTTAGGAGAGCACATAGGCTGGGGATGGAACCAGAAGCTCATGTCTACAAAGCCTGTTGTTCAGTCGTCTCTTCTGACCAGGTTTTAATTTTCAATAATGATTTGGTAACCAGAATTATATATATATGATTATTTTTTTATGATTTGGTAACCAGAATTATACATACATATATAATTATATATAATTATATATATATAATTCTGGTTACCAAATATATATATATTATATATATAATATATATAAAATTCTGGTTACCAAATAATAAAAAATAATCAAAAATAGAGACAAAGACCTACAACAATATGAGAAGCACAATAGCTATGAGTATATAAATGATATATATATATCACAATAGCTATGAGTATATAAATTATATATATATATATAATTTTATGAGGGTGAGTCTGTGTCACACCCAGAGGTACTCAGGGGTTCCTCCTGGCTCTGCACTCAGGAATTACTCCTGGCAGGCTCAGGGGACCTTGTATGGTTTCCGGATGGAACACAGGTTGACTATGTGCAAGGTAAGAGCTAGCTCAGCTATATCATCGCCCTAGTTCCAATAGCCAAACATTTATTTTCTTTTTTTATTTAATCTTTAGGTCACACCCAGCGATGCTCAAGGGTCACTCCCTGGTTATGCACTCAGGAATTACTCCCAGCAGTGCTTGGGGGACCATACAGGATGCTGGGGATTCAACCTGGGTGGGCTACATGCAAAGGCAAACACCCTACCTATTGTCCTATCACTCCGGTCCCAACCAGAATTTTTTAATAACCATTCTCTCTAGCCTTAGACAAATTATTTTATCCCAGTGCTCATAGCTATTGTGCTTCTCATATTGTTGTGGGTCTTTGTCTTTCTTTTTTTTTTTTTTTTGCCAAGGATCAGACGCAGGATGGTGAGCATTACATTGCTGAGTTACACTTGGGCTCTATTCTGTCCCCTTTTATTCTTCTCTTAATTCAATTTGCCAGAGGTCTCTTCCCAAATTTCAGAGTCAGATATAGGGCTTTTACAAAGTCTTTGAAGTGTTTCGTATTAGTTTGTGAGCCTCTGTGGCATTCGTTTCTGTCTTTTTTCTTTATTATTTCCTTTCTCTTTGCTTGAATTTTCCCTGTTGCTATTTTTGGAGGTGGGAGGGCTCCCCAAATAATGCACAGGGGGCCCAGGGACTCTCCACTAGTCAGAAGGGGGAGCTCAGTGCTAGCCTGAGGATACTGGGCTTCTGACGTCCTGTAGTGCTGGGGCCGATTGAGCCACACCCCAAGATGCTCACAAGACCATGTGATAGGGGAGATCCAAGCCAGGTCAGGTGCCAAACCTCTGCACTAACTCCAAATCTGTTTTTAAATTTTATTATACCACCGTGAGATATACAATTAAAAAGATGTCTGTGATTGGGTTTCAGTCACACAGTGTTCCAGCACCCATCCCTCCACCAGTGCACCCCTTCCCCACGACCAATGTCCCTGATTCCCCTCACTTCCCAATGCCTCTATGGCAGGCACTTTGCCCCCCCTCCCTTTTCTTACACATTGTGGCTTGCAATACATACATTTAAGGGTTATCATGTAGATCCCTTTGCCTACATTCAATGCCTACATTCAGTTGTTGGCATTACCATTGCCAACAGTTATTAACACACTGTTCCCTTCTCTGTCTTACCTAACCTCTGACACCTGCACACTTGAGGTAGATTCCACCCACTGACAAGTTCTCCTGATCCAATTTTGCCTGGCCTTGGATATTAGTATCATACTTTTTTTTTTATGTCCCATAATGAATGCAGTCATTCTGTATCTGTTTTTTTCTCTCTGGCTAATTTTACTCAACATGATCCTCTCCGTGTCCATCCATTTATAGACAATGGTGAGCACCACCACTTCCAGTGGTGCTCAGGGAACCATATTGGGATGCTGAGGATCAAACCCAAGTCAGCTGTGTGCAAGGCGAGCCTCCTATCCGCAGTTCTATCACTCTGGCCTAAAATTTTCTTTCTAAGCCCTGTTCTATTTTAACTGGGTCCCAAACATTTTAAAACACAGGAACAAAGGGGCATACAGCTTCCTACCGTTACCTTTCACAGGCCTGAATGGGGCGGAGGTGAGGACTCTTCAGAAAGGAAAGAAGGCTTTCTTTTATTGCAGGGGGCCACCCCTGATGACACTCATTTTCAGCAGCACTTTGGGGTCCGTGTGATACTAAGGATGGGCCTGAGGTGTTGCCTTGCAGCATGCAAGGCAAGTATCTTGTCTCCTGTCCTGTCCCCAGGGGTCAGGAATGCTATTTCTCCCCCACAAAGGGACTCCATCTCTCTTCTCTCTCCTGGACAGAGCCGGATCTCTGGGAAGATCCATTGAGACTTGTTTCAGACTCAGTCAGGGCGATGCTAAAGGGTGGTGCCCCAACTCCCTTTAGCATCGGGGAGGAGCAGAGGAGAGGGAAGGGAGAAGAGGAGAGAGGGGAGAGGAGGGGAATGGAGGAGAGAGGATGGGAGGATAGGAAAGGGAAGAAGAGAAGAGGAGAGAGGAGAGGGAAGGGAAGGGGAGGGAGGGGAGGAGAGGGGAAGAGAGGAGAGGAGAGGAGAGGAGAAGAGAGGAGAGAAGAGGAGAGGAGAGAAGAGGAGAGGAGAGGAGAGGAGAGGGGAGGAGAGGGAGGGGAGGAGAGGGGAGAGGAGGAGAGGGGAGGGAGGGGAGGAGAAGGGAAAAGAGGAGAGGAGAGGGGAGGGAGGGGAGGAGAGGGGAAAGGAGGGGAGGAGAGAGAAGGGGAGAAGAGGAGAGAGAAGGGAGGGAGAAGAGGAGAGGAGAGGGAGGAGACAAGATGAGAGGGGAGGGGAAGGAGAGGAGAGGAGGGGAGGGAAATTACGGCAAGAGAGGGGAAGGGAGTGGAGGAGAGGAGAGGGGAGGGAGGGGAGGAGAGGTGAGGGGAGGGAGGAGAGGGGAGGGGAGGGAGAGGAGAGGAGAGGGAGGAGAGGGGAGGGGAGGAGAGAGGAGAGGGGAGGGAGGAGAGGGAGGGGAGGGAAAGAAGAAGAGGGGAGGGAAGGGAGCTGAGAGGAGAGGAAAAAGGAGGGCAGGAGAGAGGGGGAGGAGTAGAGGGGAGAAGAGGAGAGGGGAGAGGAGGGAGGGGAGAGGAGAGAAGAGGAGGTCAGGGGAGAGGAGGGGAGGGATAAGGAGAGGAGGGGAGGGATAAGGAGAGGAAGGGAGAGGAGAGGAGGAAAGAGGAAGGGATAGGAGAGGAGAGGAGAGGAGAGGAGAGGAGAGGAGAGGAGGAAAGAGGAGGGGAGGAGAGAAGGAGAGGAGTAGAGGGAGAAGAGGAGAGGAGAGGAGAGGAGAGGAGAGGAGAGGAGAGGAGAGGAGAGGAGAGGAGAGGAGGAGAGGAGAGGAGAGGAGAGGAGAGGAGAGGAGAGGAGAGGTGAAGAGGGGAGAGGATGAACATATCTTTGTCTCAGAATATAAGATGATCATTGGTCTATATGTGAGTAACTTAGTCTATGCAGAAAAATAAATTAGACCTGAAAAGATTGGTAAAGCTGCTCATGTAGTCCGGTGGTGACACATACAAGTTGTTGTTCTGTTTTATTTTTTGTTTTTGTTTTGCTTCTTGGGTCACACCCGCGATGCTTATGGGCTACTCCTGGCTGAGCACTCAGGAATTACTCCTGGTGCTGCTCAGGGGACTATATGGCATGCCAGGGATTGAACCTGGGTTGGCCACGTGCAGGCAAATGTCCTCCTCTCTGTACTACAGCTATGGCCCCCACACACCAGTTTTATACTGTTACCTGCTTGCTTAGCCCACCTGAACTCACGGGAGATTGTGCAGTCCTGTCAGTTTATCTGTGTGGCTGATTACCTAACTGAGAGGCTCTGATCTCTCTCTGAGCCTTTCTTCCAGCTATTTCCTTGCTCTGCCCTTCGGCAAGATCAGCCAGCCCTTCCCTCTGCTCCTCTAACTCTATCCTGCCAGGCTCTCTGCTCCTCCAACTTACCAGCCAGGCTAAGAACCCAGTCTCAACTGACAACTGCTTTTCCAATTCTTTTATGTCCCCATAATTTGGATATCAGCCATCCTTTTAAGAAGTACAAGTCATCCCTCTAAGGGATCTCTTGAATCTCTTAAAGGGACCCAACACAGTCCCACCTAGGTATATTGTATATTCTGTTTTGGATCTTTTGATTTGTTTTGTTTTTTTTTTTTTGCAATGTAGAAGCTTCCCCATTACTAACCAGAACTTTCTTCTTACTGAAAACAAAAAAACGAACTAAAGGCTGCTATTTGAAATGAAGAGAGTCATGCAGCAATTTCTTTTAAAGACCGCTCTTCTCTCATAAAAGAATAAAACAATTGGTTGCATTTGAGCTTTTTAATTAGACCAAATTTAATATGCTTACAAGTATTTTGCCTGCCAGGCATGGCAAAAAAAAATTTTTCTGCTGCTGATTTTACAAGAATTTAATACATGAGAAGACAATTGGCTAGAATTAAATAACATATTATGTTGGTGAAAATGACAAAAAAATCAAGGGGAAATAGAACCTTGTTGGAAGGGGAGGGAGGGAAGGTGGATGGGCAGGCAGCCATCTGGAAAATGAAGCACAGAAATACAGTTTAATTTAGCCAGGAGGAGCTGCCGGGTTGTACCTGAATCTACCACGTCAGGAAAGAGGCTCTTGGGAGAAAATAATATAAAAATATGAACACAGGGGCGGAGGACATCGCTCAGGAGAGGAGCACTTGCCATGCATGCGTGAGGGCCTGGGCTTAGTCGCAGCAACACGAAGCAATAAAAATGAGCATAGAGTCATCATAAATATTTGCTCCAAGTGAGACATCTCAATACATTATTCATTTTAGAGACTGACAGTTAAACCTAACTATCAAAGCGTCACATCTTTCATGGGATGATAATATCAGCCAGACCTACATCCTTGTTTTCTACATTTCTTCAGTTGCATGGTCTTTGGTAGCCTCTTTCCACGATAAAAATTTCATTATTTATTTTATTAATTAATTTTTTGGTTTAGGGGCCACATTGGCAGTGCTCAGGGGCTACTACTCCTAGGGGTGCTCAAGGAACCCTCTGAGATGCCAAGGATCAAACCAGGGTCAGCAGCATGCAAGCCTTTGTGCCATCTCTCTGACCTTTAACCTTTGTGCCTTCTCTCTGACCTTTAGCCTTTGTGCTGCCTCTCTGACCCTTAACCTTTGTGCTCTCTATCTGACTCTAAACCTTTGTGCTATCGGGGCTGGAGCAATAGTCCAGTGGGTAGGGCATTTGCTTTTTGCACAACTGACCAGGGTTCGATCCCGGCATCCCATATGGGCCCCAAGCACTGCCAGAAGTAATTCCTGAGTACAGAGCCAGGAGTTACCCCTGAGCATTGCTGGGTGGACCCAAAAAATCCTTTGTGCTATCTTTCCAACCCTCATCATTGATTTTCTTAGTGAGAAACCAGAAAGGCAAGATAATCTTTTCTTTAGTACAGTTGATTACCTTTTTTGTGTTTGTTTGGTTTTGAGGGTCACACCTGGCAATGCTCAGGGGTTACTTCTGGCTCTGCACTCAGGAATTACTCCTTGTGTTCGGGAACCATATGATATGCTGGGGATCAAACCCGGGTCTGTCGTGTACAAAGCAAATGCCCTACCTGCTGTACTATCACTCTGTCCCAGTTGCCATTTGCTTTTAATATTAATAACTGGCTTATTAAGCATGGGACTTTACACAAAGATGTGTCTGCTACATTCAGGAAGAGAAAATAAATCTGGTTCATAATTCCATCAGAAGGAAAGGTAGAGATGTTTCACTGTTATTGATCTGTTGTATTATTGACTCTTCTTGACAGGAAAGAGCTTCTCTGTGGATTGTGGCTGAATAACAGCTTAGTTCTCTGCTTCCATTTCACCCGCCTGACACAGGAAGAATGTAAATGCACATTTCGACTTGTTTTCTCTTCCACTGGCTCATCTGGGTCAGGAGCCACAGCTCACTCCCCTAGGACATGACCTCTGGCCTTCAGCTCCTGTGTCCATGCGGGCTGGGTCTTCAAAGTATTCCCTAGAGCTTGTCCCAATCTGGGAGGAGCTGACAATAAGTGGGCAGGAAATATGACTATATCCTACCACACCCAAACAAAATGAACTTCCCAGTTATGGAATTGCAAAAGAGTCCTCAGCAATCAGAAGGGAAGGAGGCAGTCATCTTGACTAACTGCGTTAACGCCAGCCAGTTGGGAGCCACGATAGGTTGCTCAGTGGTATAAAGCACCGGCATCACAAGGAAGGATAAGGCAGAAATTCAATCCTACCGGGCTGAGCACAGTCCTGGCAGCTCTGACCTGTGTGCTCCCCATTGCTGCCAGTCTTAACTGGGGGCTCTGCAGCCCAGAGTGCTGAGCACCATAAGCCAAAGAGTGCTACCGCTAAAGCTGCATAAGTACCGTGGCCAGGAAGTGGGAGCCCTGGTAGGCACATGTAAGCACCACAATGATGCCTGCGGGAACACAAACACAATGAGCTTGAGCACCACCCCTGAAGAGTGCAGCCCCAGCAGGCACCAGGGCTGAGTGTGCAAGTACCACAACCTGATATGTAAGTCCCATGATGCACAACTGAACCGTGCAAGGACACGGCCAGGTGTATGTGCGTGACTCCCACTACCCTCAGCAACAATGGCAAAGAGAAGGAAAGTGTAGAGCAGACCTCTAGACTTCTGCAAGTTCACAGTAACCAAAAGCACAGCAGCCCATGGAGTTTTCGCAGGAGTCAGAAGTCTCTACATTAGTTTCAGGGGACTTCCGTTTTGCCCCCGCCCTGGGCTGCTACAGGTCTGGTGACCCTCATATAGAAACACAGACTTTGAGACCCCAACCTGCAAATTCCAACTCAACACTGCCAAGGGAGTTGCCTTAAGAAGTAAGGCAGGTGGAGCATAGCGGATGTGGAGATGGGCAGGAGGAGAATGCAGAGGGCACTCCTGAGCCCTTGCTATCTGAAGTAGACAAAGACACTGCTGTCTTCAGGGCTGGTCCTGGCACCTGAGAAATGCGTGTTTAGCTTCCTGCTATTCCAAGGAAGGAGACCAGAGTCAGCTTCCCCAGGCTACTCCCACTGCAGTTCTGTCCCAGACACATACACGTCCCACTTCTCCCTCTCACTTCCGTGCTCACACACAATACATGCACACACACACCATTCACACACATAATATATGCACACACTATTCGTGCACACACAATACACATAACAGTCGTGCATACTCAATACATACACACAATACATGGAGATATAATACATGTATGCATGGTACATGCACACACCATTCATACACACAAAACATGTCGAAACCATTCATGCATATAATGCATGAATATATGATCCATGCACGTACAATATACATGTACAAAATACAAACACACACTATTCATACACACATAATCCTCACATGGCTCATGTGCAATCATGGTACATATGCACACACACACCATTCACACACAATGCATGCACCCAACATACTCGCACATATGATGCGAACTTCTTACCTTGAGTCTTCTAGCACCACAGCAAACACAAATTCTAGAGCTGAATCTGTTTGGGATCTTGGACTGAACCATAAATCACAAACTCCCCATGGTCTGCCCATACTCCACCTTCTCTCTCTAACAGAGATCATGGAGGTTTCTGGCAGCTCCTTGAATCTGAAGGATAATTTCTCCTCCAAAAAATCTTGTCTTTGGGGCTGGTAATGTGGTTCCAGAGAAGAGCATTTGCCTCCCTAAGTGTGAGCCCTGGGCTCATTCCCTGACTTTGCCAAATAGTTCCCAGAAGGAGACACTGCCTTGAGTTCTTTACTGTGGGAAGGCAGACTGGATATTCATAGTTACAAGCTTGAAATAGAATTTAAATAATCACATCTCAAACAAACGCTCCTCTGTGAGTAGTATAGCCCTTGTCATATGAGTGCTTCTCACTTTGTCACCTAAGTGTTTCTGATGTTGATACTTCTGCTCCTACATGTTCCAGCTCTGGACATGTTTCGGCTTTGTTTCTCAGTCCTGTACCGTACTGAAAGGCTGACAAGTTCCTTGACCTCTGGGGTTCCACTGCCAGGCATGTGAAACGTGCAAATCCTACCCATCTGAGAAGACCGTTGGAATCAATGCAAGCGCATCTGCACCGTGCGTAGTGCTGGGGGGCACTCAGCTCACTAAATCAGTCTTTCTTTTCACTCCATTTCTCTTCTCTCAGACCCAATCAGGAGGACGTGCCAATCAAAAGGAGACTCCTGTGTCTTGAAGGCTGCTGAATCTCTTCATGGACTCAGGGGAACTGACAAAAAGCTTCTGGAAAGTCATTTGATAGTGTTTCTCAGGGTAATGCATATTTGCCTGATTTCTAGGCACCATCTGCAGATTGATTTAAACTGATTTGGGCAACACTTATGTTCTCTGGGAAAAATGCAGATGCTTCCAGTGAATATCAGTGCATGACATCATAATGGTTGAGGGAGAGGGACTCCCCAGGGGGCAGGGACCTGTAGGGCTGCACCCAGCAGTGACCAGGAGGACATGTGGTATCAGACATATGTTCTGGGGCTCCAACCCAAGGTCCTTGGCATGCCAGGCATGAACTGCGGTCCTTTAGTTGCCTCTTCCTCTCCGGCGGATACAGTATTAATACTAAAAGCCACATACCGCAACTGAGGCTCATGATTAGAGTATTTGTTTCCTCCACTCCATCATTACTCATGATGATACAGAGAGCGGATCTCTGTGTTCCATGCTGCTGTTTTTGTCTTTATCTCTCTTTCTTTCTTTCAGAAGCATGATCATGTGTGTGTATACGGGTGAAAGTTTTATTTATTTTAAATTTTATTATATCACCCTGAGATAGTTACAAAGCTGATCATACAGTTTTCCAGCACCCATCCCTCCACCAGTGCACATTTCCCACCACCAACGTCCCCGGATTCCCTTTCCCCCACCTTCTGCCTGCCTCAATGACGGACGCTTTTCTTCTCTCTCTCTCTCTCTCTCTCTCTTTCTCTCTCTCTCTTTTCTTTCTCTCTCTCTCCTCTCCTCTCTCTCTTCTTTTTGTGCATTGTGGTTTACAGTACATTCACTCTAGGGTTATAGCATGATAATTTTTATTGGGTGAAACTTACTTAAACAAGAAGGGAGAGAAAGAGAGTTATATGTTTTCAAGAGAGAACATGGGCTTCTCCAGAGTGCAAAAAGCAAGCAAAGAGACAAGCAAGCGAGATACATGTTCAAGGGAAAACATGGGTTTGGAAAGCGAGCCTTGTGCTACCTTTTTTGCAGAGTCTAGAACAATAACAATCTCATTTCTTGCCATCCCTTGTAGCTGAGACAGAATGAGAATTAAGTTTCACCAAAGTCAGGTCAGGTGTTATTCAAAATATTCCTTCTTCAGTTGGGGCTGTAGCTCAGTGGTAGAAGAGTCTGCCCTGTATATGTGGAGGCCCCAGCATGCTCCTGTCCACCCCTTACTGGAGACTTCCATTTTTCACTGATAAAGATAAAGCCAGAGGGCACAGTTCAGGTGAGGAGCAGAGAGACCAGTCCCACTCAGATGGCCAGGGTTTACTCCTTTCTCTGATCAGTTGGCAGAGAAAGTTGGTGAAAAAGAGTTCATTTGTGTTCTTTTTTTATTTTAAGTTGATTTTTATAAAGATATCGCATGTGTGTAGTTATTTTTTAATGCCTAAAAATCAAATTCATATTCTGTCTGCCTCTGTATGCGAGTAGCCTGCAGCAAACCAGAAGTTGTGTCAGGAAAAACTGATAAGTCCAGCAGCCATCATCACACACATGCATGCAAAAATCTTTTTTCACAGCATGAGAAGGAGGCATGAAGCAACAGAGAGGAGGGGGAGTGGATTCCAAAGGCGAGAGCACTGTGAGCAGTCAAAGGATTCGAGCTGCCCCCTCGGGTACCTCCCCACAGCCAGGAAGAAAGTTGCTTCCAAGATCGACCCTGGGGAAAGCACTGCTCCCTTTACTAGCTATCACAACTATCTCTGGGCAGGCACCACGACTTGAAATTGCAGTTGATTCCTGTTTACTGTTACCTGCTGCTTCCTCTAGACTATAAACTTCTTGGAGGCAGGAAAAGAGTTTGTCTGTCTTGCTCAATGCTTACTATTTTCCTGTATGGTATTGAGAATCGGCAGATGCTTGTTGAATTCCGATGAGTTGCATTGAATCGTTTGAGTTGACTGGATGGGAATGAACTGAATTAGAACAGCAAATGCTCTCAAATTTCTTGGATTCCAGGGGTACCTTTTCCTGGAGATCCTATGTCCATAAGACTTTGTCAATAGGGTTGAAAACCCAATTCCTCTCCAACTAGGAATGTATCCTTTGCATCTTGCTTTCAAACTCTAGGACTTGGAAGTGGGGTTGAAAGTCTTAGCATCAACTCACCGAATGCCCAACCTCACCCCAAGCCCTCTCTCCCTTGCCACAGAAAACCTTGACGCTGTAACAGAAAAAGGACGCCTCGACAGCTGAACAGCTTCTGCTTATTTAGCTGATTTCACCATCTTCACAAAACCCTAGGGGCTCCTCGAGGGCTACTTGCTCTCAAACACATTCAGGGTTCTCCACCCAGGCTTATCCTAGGCTTGTTCACCTTCTGTTCTAATATCAGGTCCCAGAGTCCCATCTCCCCTTTCTTGCTCTGGGTAATGAAACTTTAGGGGCTCCACAAAATATCTACCCTAAAGGAGTCCAGCCACAAAGGCGAAGATATTGACTAGGGACGAGCCTCATGGTGCCAAGATAAGAGTCTCTAATGTGTCCGTGGTCTTTCCAGAGCTTTATGCCGTGTATCTTGAAATTCTTCCTTTTTTCTTTTCCTTTCCTAGCAAAAGAGTCAAGTGAAGCCCGTGAAACTGTTTCTGAGCCTGCTTCTGCAGCTGGAGGGATTCTCCCTAGTGGATGGCTGGGGAACACTCCAGTGCTGTTCTGGGGATCAAACCCAGGCTCCTGCAAGCAAAACATATTCTCCAGCCATTTCCACTGCCTCCCTGGCCCCCAAACCTTTGTTTCTTTACATTTAGCCCCAGATTACACTCTGAGATCTCTGGGGGGCAAGGGTGTCTTAAGTCCCCACTTTTTCATCAGAAGAATGAAAGAGCGTAAATACAGTTTTATAAACGCATGCATCAGATTTGGTGTTTTGAGTCTCCCTGGGCAGC
Organism: Cryptotis parvus; assembly: GCA_021461705.1. Lineage (NCBI taxonomy): Eukaryota > Metazoa > Chordata > Mammalia > Eulipotyphla > Soricidae > Cryptotis > Cryptotis parvus. The sequence continues at coordinate 360,137 of JAJIBD010000816.1, read as the reverse complement.
ACATGGGGGGGTTAAAGGGGTTACACACACACAGCACCCACTTTCTTCCCAACTTTCTTGGTGAGGGACTAAGAAATGTCTCCAGACATATCCAGAATCTGAAAGCGATTCTGCAGACTTACATGAGGCCGAATCCCAAAAGGGCTTCTAGCTCACATGAGGAGTTTTCTTTTCTTCTGAAATTCTTGTGTCCTTAGAGTTATTTAAGAAAAAACTAATAACCAACAAAAGAATCGAGTTATTTAAGAAGAAACTGATAACCAAGAAAAGAATGGTCAGTGTCTGATGTATTTCCTTTGTTTTGGGACCACATCCTGTGGCACTCAGAGGGCCACGAAAGCCAGGGATCAAACCCAGGGCCTTGCACACGCTGAGCACAGCCACTTGCGCCATGTCCTTGCCCTCTAATTTTCTCTCTTACTTACAGCGCACTTTAAGCCCAACCTGCAAGTGCGAACTTCAGGCATCATAATGTGAAAGGTTTTTGTCAGGTTGTGGGAAGGAAGCTCAAGAAAGTGTCCATATGGAGTTGAAGGAGAAAAGATTAGTAGACTGATAAAAGTACTTAATCCCAGGGCCACAGAGCAGGGCTTGTGTTCGAGGAGGCTGAGGTATGATCCCTGGCATCACCTGGTCGCCTTGGCACCATCAGGAAGTGACCCCAAACACTTTCAGGTATACCCCAAGACATAAAATGTTTTATTTTATTTTGTGTTTGTTTTTGGCCACACCCAAAAGATCCACCCTACAGCAGTCTTTTTTTAAATCTGGCCCAGGTACGCTGATCCAGAGACTCACAGACATGGGGCAGAGCTGCTACTGGCTCTCCCTGTGCCCAGCCGCTCACAAGGATGGCGGGTTCTAGCCCTGGCCTGCCACCCCAGCAGAGCCTTGCAACAAGCCAGACGACACCCCCCCACTCCATGAGGGCTGCCATTTTCCACAACCGGACTTCCCCCTCGTCAGAACTCCACCCGCAGACCAGCCTATCACAGCCCACCTCGTGTGGTCGTGCGGTTCGTCAATAAATGCTGGATTTAGAGATGACTACAAGAGTATGCTACCCGCACAGCAGAGCCTGGCAAGCTACCCATGTCGTATTTGATATGCCAAATGCCAATAACAATTGTAGACCTCATTCCCATGACCTGATGGAATGGTTTGAGGCTCTTTATGTTCCTGGAGCAAGCAGGTGCCCTTGGGCTCTACTTGCATGAGACAGGACATAGGGAGCTGTTACTGGTGCCCTCTCGAGCAAATCGATGATGAACAGGAAGACAGTGATACAGTGATTGGTCACACCCAGCTATACTCAGGGTTTGCTCCTGGCCCTATGCTCAGAGATCACTCCTAGTGGGCTCAGGGGAGCAAACGAGGTGTCAGGTAATCAACCTGGATTGGCTGCATGCAAGGCAAGTGCTCTACTTATGTACTATCACTCCAGCCCCATAAAATATATTTTAAAAGATATTCAATCTCGGGTGAGACAGTATAGGCGCTTAGGGCATGTACCTTGTATTTTGCTCACCCAGATTCAACACCTGGTGCCACCGATGGTCTCTCAAACGCTGCTGAAGTGACCCTAAGCACAGAGGCAGGAGTAAGCCCTGAGCACCACCAGGTATGGCCCAAGACCCTCCCCTTGCACTGCAAAAAAGAAATATACACAGTCCCTGTAGCGTTCCCTTGGTGGGTAGATACCTGGACAATACTACAATTTGTAAGACTGATATATTTGGTCATTTGGATGACTGTAATATATTCCTCATGCTTATTCGTCTTTACCCACAGTTTCTCACAGATCCCCCTAATTTTAGAATGTCCCAAATGTTCAGTGTTAAGGGGTCTCTTATCATGTGAAGAGGTGACTTTGGGGCTGTTCCTATGGATGGGGGGAGCAACACTGACTGTCAGGGTCAACCAACCATGTGACTCATTGGAACCAGAATCTCCACCAGCCCCCAGGAGGGTGAGGGCTGAAACTGAATTTCATCTCCAATGACCAATGAGTACATCCTTCAGGCCCATGAATTGAAGCCTCCATAAAAACCCAAGAGGAGGGAGCTTCCAAGGGTGTGGGGAGCCTGAGGAAGCGGTAAACGAGGTACGCGGGTGGGGAGTGCTGGGGTGGGGTGGGGACTCTGCCTACTGCCCACGCATCCCTCGTGCTGAGCCCCTCTGGGGCACACCTGGCATGCCGGTTACTGGACCTGGGCAGGAGCTCCATCCCTTGGAACACTCTCCCTGGCCCCTGCACTACCTACACTCCTTACAGAGGCGATGAAAGAGCACAGAGAGGTTGAATCATGCCCCCAAGGTCACACAGCCCCTGGTCTGAAGCATTCCAGGCAGTCTCTGAAGTTTCTGCCAAGTGGTCAGTAAGTGCTGAGCCAAGGTGCTCCCTAAGTGAAAAACCTTTCTCTAAGTGAAAGGTTTTTGTCAGGTCGCGGAAAGAAGCTCGAGGAAGTATAGCTCAAGAAAGTGTCCATATGGTCCCCCCACTCTCTAACCCACTCTCTAGTCCACTCTCTAAACCACCATCGCGGCTGATAAGGAGCCCAGGACTTGGGTGCCATGACAGGGCAGGGCACACAGCCGGCCCGGGTCCCCGGCACTACCCTGGGCTACCACCCCAGTGTCCCAACATACCCTGCAGCTCCTGCCACCCCAAAAGTTCTGGCCACACTCATCTGCGCCCCCTCGGGAAGGCAAACAGGGCCCCAGAAGGGCCACATTGCTGCGCCTGCCATCTGGTCCTTGCATCCAAACTCTTCGGCTCAGAAAGGCCCCAGTTCAATAAACAGTGAAAGTTCAGGGCCCTCTTGATATCCATCTGACCTGGACTCCAGCCAGCCAGTCCAGGATAGGAGTCTGGGAGCAGGCGCCCAGACAGCCAAGACCCTGCCAGTAGGCCAGGTCCCAGCTCCCATGGAGGTCCCAGTTCACAGGAAGTGATGGTGCCAGGGGGCTGCAGGGCTTGGCTGAGACACAAGTGCTCATGCCAGCCGAGAGCAAGGGGGCAAGGAAGGTGGCAGCAAGTCGTGCAAAATCCCTGCATTGCTGAGGGCTGGAGGGTTCCAACCTTTTCTCCTCAGCAGATGTTCCTGATGTGCCTGCTACACGTGTCCATTTGGAGCCGGTCACAGCCACTTTGTAAGTGTCGTTTCCCACATGAGCAATGTCCAGGGTGCAGACCCGGGAGAGAAGGCCGGTGGAGGGAGGGGAGAGAGAGGTAGAGATGTGGCTATAATATCAAATCAAGCCTTTTTTTTGGGGGGTCACACCCAGCAGTGTTCAGACTTATTCCTTGCTTTTTTTTTTTCCTTTTTGGGTCACACCTGCAATGCTCAGGGATTACTCCTGACTCTGCACTCAGAAATTACTCCTGGCGGTGCTCAGGGACCCATATGGGAGGCCAGGGATCGAACCTGGGTCGGCTGCGTGCAAGGCAAATGCCCTACCCGCTGGACTATCACTCCAGCCCTTATTCCTTGCTTTCTGCTCACAGGGTCACTCCTGGTAGGTGCAGGGGACCAACTGGGATGCCAGGGATTAAACCTGAGTCAGCTGCATGCAGGGCAAGGGCCAAGCCAGCTGTCCTTCTCTCTGGCACCTCATGACAGCTTCTAGAGCCCCAATCTAGAGCCAGGAGGTGGGGGAGACCGGTCGGTATGGACTTAAAGACTAAGGGTGCCCCTTGCTGGCCAGAAGAAGACGCAGATCCTTGGGTCTTTAGTCAGGGATCTGCTGTCTGAGGGCTTGGAGGGATAGATTTGGAGCACCCCATGCTCTCTCATTTCAGTATGAAGCTGATTTCCTAGGCCAAAGGGTCTAGAGAGAAAGGGGGCACTTGTATCAGTGTATACAGAGCCCAGGAGTACCCCTAAGCAAGCAGGGTGTGACCCCAACACTAAAAACATTGTGTGTGTGTGTGTGTGTGTGTGTGTGTGTGTGCATGTGTGTTGGTGGGGAGTATTTGGGCGGGCAGGGAATGTAGGTGTCAGAGAAGCTTGCATTCCCAGGGCAATCACCTCTGTGCCTGCTCCAGTGGGCTGCCCACTTACTCCCTGCACCAGAGGGGTGGTAGGGACACATCACCCAGCCTTTGCCTCTGGCGGACTGGAAGGCAGCCTTCCATGTGGGTGTCAGGACCCGGCTCAGCCTCCAGAGGCCGTTCTGCCTGGAGCCAGTTTGCTGCAAAGGATGTGAGAAGGGTCAGAGGGTACAAACAGCTCTTTGGGGCTCTAGACAGGCCCTGTGGGACCTCTGTGCGGGTCCCCAAGACTCATACATGGAGTGCAAGGATGTGTGAGAGACGCACCCCAAGAACTGGGCAGGATGGTTTCCACGGGGGCTCACAACTCCTTCCACGAGACAATGATTTTAAGATCTGGGTTTTCCGGTACTCAAGAGCTGGGCTTTCACTATCTGGGACATTGGTGGTTAAGAGGGAATCCAATAAAATGGGGGGCATCCCCAGCTGCAAAGAGGACCCTTTCTTTGGCCTTTGCCCCCCGACCCCCCCCCATATTTCCCTTCCCCACCCCGGCCCCCAGTCCAAACCCAAGAATCCTCTGAAGGTTCCGGAGGCCTTCCAGGACTGCATTGAATAAGCAGGAAAGGCAACAGCTGAGAGGTGAAGGGGGCAGGCTCTAGAGGCCCACTGGATCTAATCCTGTCTCTGCCACTGCTGTGTGACTTCAGGCAGTTAGGTCACTAAACCTCTCTGTGCCTCTCCTCCTCGGTAATGTGGAGATGGTGATGGTAATATGAGACTTAGTTTACGGCAGTTAGCAGATTTATGTATGTTATTCATTTATGATATACATAAATGAATATGTATGTCAGAGACAAAAGTGAAGTAATATGTGACATGTGTATCATAATGATTAGCTATATAATTATGTCTTTGCTGATTACTACTATTATTAAAGCCTTCATTATTCTCACCATTATTCTTAATCAGATCTAAAAGAAAGTTTCCTTCCCCTTGCTCAGCCCCAAGGCTCATTCTTATGGTCGTCACAAACACTCACTAGGAGCAGTTAAGAGGTGAAGAGAAGCAGGGAGAGGTATGCAGAGATAACGGTGAATTTGATCCACCCCAGTAAATATCTATCAGCTGTTAGACTCCAGGCTTGGGCATGATGCACAGCACACATTATTCTAAAGCTGCCATTGGTAACTCCATTCTAATCATAACGCTCAAGAGAAAAAAATACAGAATCATTTTAGTATCCTTCGAAACCTGCAAACTTTGTGGGGCTCCTGACTTTGTCTGAGGGCCACGTAACTGGAGACCACCAGCTTCTTTTGGAGAAACGCAGAAAAATGCTGCCATCCCAGGCAGTGGCTGGTGACCCCAACTAACCCCATGTGTTGTATATATTTGTATGTACACAAGCAGATAAAATCCTGTATTATGTCTTAGGAGTCTGGATATCTTAAACATTGGTGAATATGTTTAATACATATATATCCTGTATGTCTTAAGGTGTTGGTACCCCGTCAGTGGGCATCATTTATGTGGTGTGGGAAGGGAAGCTCAGAGATCAATCCCCTTCTCTACTCTCCCCTTCCTTCCCTTCTTTTGCCCCTCCTTTCCTCTCTCCCCTCTCCTCTCTTCCCATTCCTCATTCTCTCTTCCCTTCCTCTTCTTTCCCTTCTCTCCCTTCCCTTTCACTTCCCTTCCCTTCTCTCCCCCATCCTCCCTCTCCTCCTATATCCTCCCTTTCCCTTCTGTCTCCTCCCTTCTCCTCCCTTCCTCTCCCCATCTCCCCCTGCTGTCCCCACCCCCCTTCCTTCCCTTATTTCTATGAGTCTCAACCTCATAGCTCAAGGCAAGATTAGCCACTGGGCTATCCCTCAGGCCCTATCACTAGAGATGAATGTGTGCCCCAGGGGGTCCAGTGGCATTTCCTTAGGTTGGGGGTGGGAGGAGCTGATTTAGAGAAGGTCACATATCCGAGGAGAGCCTGTGGGGAGAGTGTACAGAGGGCAGGTGTTTGCCCTGCTTGCAGCAGGTTTCAACTCCCAGCATCCCATATGTTCCACTGAGTATTTGAGGCTATGCCCCACCACCACCCCCAAAAAATAAATAAATAAATAAACTAAGAAGTGTCGTTTCCTTCTCTCTGGGTCATTGGACTGTCAGGGCAGGAGTGAGCCATGGTCTAGCTTGCTGCACCCAGAAACAGACAGAAGCATGAGGACAGCATGCGGAAAGAGCAGAGAGCGCTCAGGCAGGTCCTGAGGGCTTAGGGCTACTTCTCCCACTGTGTAGCTGCAGTTTGGTCGTGTAAGACACTTTTCTCTCTTGGCTCCATCTGGCTCAGAATCTCTGTCACCTGTAACCCAAGAAGTCAGGACTTGCACATAGCTTTGATCCTGATCGCTGTGCCAGAAGTGGCCGGGGGCATTCAGCAGGTGGAGAGGAGCCCATGCAATCTTTCTCCCCCCTGATGCCTACTTCCTGCCCCAGCGCAGCCTACATGCTAACCAATACACACACCCTAGACACACTTCATTGTTTTACTGATATTGAACACCTTCCAAAAAAGAGACTCTTTGACATCTCTTCTTGGAATGTCGCTTTATTTGGAAACAGGACCTTGGATAGTAGTGACCAAATTAAAATGAAGTTCTTTAGGGTGGACCCTAACCCACTGTGGCAGGTCACCGGGGGATCTGGATACAGAGACAAGCACAGAGAGGTAATAGACAATTGAGAGACAGAGCCCAGGAAAGACGGCTCGCAGGGAAGGTGGTGAAGATTCATGAATATTCTGCAGGTCAAGGAGGGGCAAGAATTGATAGCACATAGCTGGAAACTGGGAAGGAGCTCAGGAACTTATCTGCCCTCTCAGGCCACGAGAGGAACACTCGTGTTCATTTAGGAGGGTCTTGGGTCACATCTGTGCTCAGGGGGCTATTCGGGGCTCTGTGCTCAGGAGTGACCCCTGGCGGTGCTCAAGACACTGTGCCATGCCAAGCTCTATACTGTACTGCTTTCCACCCCGCTCCACATACCTTTATCTCAGAATATGAATGATGAAGGTCTCTGGAAGTCTTCTCATGTGTGTCTCTTTGTTCCCACAGCCTGAGGAAACGCGCAGCTTATTGGCAGATCACTTGCTGACTTTGCTGGTGTTATGGATGCTTAGAAGGAAAGAGCCATTTTTCGCTGTCACTGTTAGGTCTTTGGAAGGACTTGGAGGAGTTCCAGTTCTCCTTTCATATTATTCCACGCATCAAGATTGAGAAAATGAGGGCCGGAGTGACAGTACAGCAGGTAGAATGCTTGCCTCGCATGCAGCTGATCCCAGTTTGATCCCCTGCATCCTATATAGTTCCCAGTACTGCCAGGAGTTAATTCCTAAGTGCAGAGTCAGGAGTAACCCCTGAGTATAGCCTGGTGAGACCCAGAAACAAAAAAAAGGTTGAGGAAATGAACAAAGAAGAAGGTGAAGACCATGAAGCATACAGATATTTTGGAGGTTTTTTTTGTTTTTTTGTTTTTTTTTGCTTTTGGGGTCATATCTGGAGATGTTCAGGATTTACTCCTGTTTACTCCAGGCTCTGCCCTCAGGAATTACTCCTGGCGATCTCAAGAGACTATATGGGATGCCAAGGGTTGAACTCAGGTCAGCTCCTTGCAAGGCATACACCCTACACACTGTACTATCGCTCCAGTCCCCAGCATACAGATATTTTGTGATGACATATATCTTGAACATGAGGGGCAATAACAATTGGATTGGAAGCTATTGTTGCATTTTCTAATTGTCTACTTCATGGTATTGGTGACTTTTTTCATATACTCCTAGACACAGTATTGTCTTTTGATGGCGGTTCAATTTATTTCAATCCTAAATTTGAATCCCCACTGAAATAATAGGCATTTGGCCTTAGTTACATTACTTCATGTGCATCTCCTGTTTCCTCGATTATTTCTACTTTGTGGAAATTCTTTAAGATTAATTCAATAATGTCAATAAATTGGTTTCTCTCCAGTGAGACCTAATGAGTGGAAACTACTATTCATCTTCAGAACCATCCAATAATAACATGCAATTACTATGCATGCAATAATAACATGCAATTATTCCCATTTTGTGCATGACAAAACAAAGTTCTACACAGCTCCAAGTGACAAAATAATGAGACAAAACCCAGATCTTTCTGTGACTTCAGAGCCAAGAGCATTCTATGATTCTTTCCTTGAAAAGAAAAAAATTTCCTTGAAAAGATAAAAAAAAACAAGCAATGATTTATTTTTCAGCAGAGTTACATTTTAGGTGAATTGAATCATCTGTATTTGAATTGTATACAAATAATTCAGAAGGTTCCATTTTGTATGCAGATAGAAGACAGACCAATCCCCCAAACTATAAATAATAATAATAGTAACAATAAGGACCCACTCCTTCCGAGCTGCTTCGAGAAGGGAATGACAGCAGTCCTGCTTTGATTCTAGATCAGAAATCCTTCCTTATTCCCTTTCTTGTGAACCACACTGCTATTCACATGGTTCTGAACTTTCTCAAGGGAGGCTGGTGACAATTGTGTGGTTATTGCCACTTAAAATAGCTTTTTGGGGCCAACCCATGACCATGTCACCTGAGCGTTCATAATGGGATGGTAGAAAAAGTGTCCCAAGCAATTAACTCCAAACTTCCCATATCAGATAAGGAAAAGTCTATAAAGAAACTGCAACAGCTGGGATGGCAGGATGTGCCCCCAGAGGAGGAGATGCGTTTCTGCAAAGAAGGGAACCCATAGTGCAGATAAGAAACTCGCTGTTAAAAAAAGAAGCTATAGGGGCGGGAGCGACAGCACAGCAGGTAGGGCATTTGCCTTGCACGCAACTGACCTGGGTTTGATCCCTGGCATCCCATATGGTCCCCCAAGAACAGCCAGGAGTAATTCTTGAGTGCAGAGCCAGGAGTATCCTCTGAGCATTGCCAGGTGTGATCCAGAAAAAAAAAAAAGCTACATACCAAAGAGTGCAGAAACATGCGCTGTGGAAAGTTCTAAGTTTCCAGACTTAGAACTTATTGCTGAGGGGGAAACTTGCTTTGCGTTATATAACTGTGCCTTGAGTTATGCAAAGTCTTTCAGAATGCATCCACTGCAGAAAGTGAGCTCACAATGAAGATACTGCTTGCTCACAGAAACTCAAAAATCCACAGGGCCAGAGTGACAGCACAGAGGGTAGGGCATTTACCTTGTATGCAGCCAACCTAGGTTTGATCTTCGGCATCCCATATGGTTCCCCAAGCACCACCAGGAGAAAATCCTGAGCAAAGAGCCAGGAGTAACCCCTGAGCATTGCTGGGTGTGATTCCCCCACAAGAGAAACCCTCAAAAATCCAGTAGTAGCTAGATCTCTTTTGGGGGGGTTTGTTTTGACTTTTTTGGGTCACAAGGGACCATATGGAATGCTGGGGATTGAACCCAGTTCTGCCACGAGCAAGGCAAATGCCCTTCATGCTGTGCTATCACTCCGGTCCCCAGCTCTTTCTCATTTTGATAAGTCAAAGTAAGATCAAATTTATATCTCCATTTCTAGTGAACTTGCTCACCATAAATCACTTCTGAAAAGCCTAAGGAAAGTCGTCATTTTTATGGTTTGTAAAGTGAGAGTTGACTGCTTTGTGGGAGCACCGCAGATCCTGGTATGCACCACTTGGTGAGTCATGTACCCAGGAGCACCTCAGCATTAATTCATTTTCTTTTTTTTTTTAACATTTTATTATACCACCGTGAGATATACAATTACAATGCTGTTCACGCTTGGGGGGTTTCGGTCACACAGTGTTCCAGCACCCCGCCCTCCACCAGTGCCCCCAGCCACCACCCATGTCCCCAATTCCCTCCCCCTCCCACATCCTGCCTAAATGGCAGGTTCTTTATCTCCTCTCCTCTCCCTCTCTCTCTCCTCCTTCTCCCACACATTGTACACTTCTAAGTGCACTACGTGCACTTAGAAGCCATCATTTGCATTTTTTTTGTCTGTATAGCATTAATTCATTTTCACCCCTCTTAGACAGAGAGCCAGAACCATCTGAAGTCTAGTGAAATATGGCCCATAGAAAGCAATATACAGCCTCCATCTCTCATGGGCTTTTTTTTAAAATTTTTTTTTTAAATTTTTTTTAAACATTTTATTGCACCACCATGAGATATACAATTACAACTTTGTTCACGTTTGGAGGTTTCGGTCACACAGTGTTCCAGCACCCGCCCTCCACCAGTGCCCAGCACCCACCGCCCATGTCCCCAATTCCCTCCCCCTCCCACGTCCTGCCTAAATGGCAGGTTCTTTATCTCCTCTCTCTCTCTCTCTCCCTCTCTTTCTCTTCAAAGTAACCATAGACACCTCCAATACCGGGGGTGGGGTTCGAACCCACACAAACACATGTCCATTGGATCTTAAGTCCAACGCCTTAACCACTCGGCCACCCCGTAGCGACTCATGGGCTCTTTAGACGTTGGGTGCAATCCTAAGTACACTTGATTTCATTTTATTGATCTAATAACTCATTGTTTATAGAAATCAGGAAATCAAATCAGGAAAATGTTGAGTAACTTGTTTCAGATTCATTGAAGGGGCAGGAATGGTTTAGTCAATGTTAATATTTACTTTTTTTTCATTTGTGTTTTTTGGGGGGGTCACACTTGCTTACCATTCTGCTCCTGGCATTGCGCTTAGGAGTGGCCCCTGAGGGTGCTTGGCTCGAGGGCAACTCTATGCTATGCTGGGGATGGAAATAGGTTGGCGATGTGCGAGGGCAAGTGCCCTTCCTCCTGCACAATCTCCCCAGTCCTGTACTTTACTTCTGAATACCTCCAGATGTGCCGTGTGACAGATGTGCGTGCTACTTTGGAGGAACAGGTCAGGAGGTCAGCTCTAAGGAGGTGAGTCCAGCTGTCAGGAAGCCCGCATTGCACAGGCCTTTATTTGTATCTTGATTGGTATCAAATGGGTCACCAATCAGCATAACGAATGTCAGAAATGAGATCTTGCTTGCACTAACCAGCATGATGGATTTCAGAAATGAGCGCTAATGGAAACAATGAAAGGTATTTCAAGCATTTGGCTCAGCTAAAATTGCACCATTGCACAAATGCATGGACTCTTGACCCTGGAGTTTTCACACTCAGGGTAATGCTCTAAGCTAAATTCCTCTCCAGTTTCATGTGCAGCCACAGATTCAGAGGCTCCCCACAACTGCAGCCTCATATATGGAAGGGATGGCTGTGAGGGGCCTCCCTTGAGTTTGCGCTGAGTGACCTTATTAAACTTCAGGGGTGGATAAACCACAGGGGAGTGAGGCTGGGATTTCCTTCAGCCTAGAGTAAAGCCCTACTTAGTTGCTGATAAACATTTGCTTAATAAATATTTGCCTTTATGGCAGAATTTTAAGCTGGTTGTGAGGTTAGAAAGGACTCGTTAATTCTTGCTTATGTCAAACCTCTGCTGAGGTTACAGAAGAAACCAAGGCTCTAGGTGTCTCCTTCTGGCTCTCATTCCCACCACTTCGCACATTTGTCAGAGGTGACCATTTGCCGCACACACACACACACACACACACACACACACCAAACTAATTGGGTTGGGTTTGATTCCACACTGAATCCAGACTCTGAACTGAACCCCAAGTTCTTTAGGAGCTGTACTCTTAATCACGAGGTCCGTGGCAGACCGCGGATGCAGAACAGAACGAAAAGGAAACTACAAACACCATGGTTTTAACCTTTAAAGGAGGAGAAGGTCACACAAAAGAGGATAATCCGACCTGAGAAATCATGCACAGTTGACTTCAGACAGGGCCGATCTGCAAGACACTGAAGTCTCGGATATGCCTGACGTGATTGAAGCAAGAAAGGATGGTGAGCTCTGGGTGTCTACCGCTGGCTCTCCCACTACTTCACGCATTTGCCAGAGGTGGCCAATTGCCTCAACACACACACACACACACACGCACACGCACACGCACACGCACACACATGCTCACCGCTCCCTCATCTCACCTCACTTCACCTCACCTCACCTCACCCCACCCCACCGGGACAACACGTCAGAAATGACCACTGCCTCTAACAAAAGGAACTAGGCTAAACCCAGCTGAGATATTATCAAAAGGAAGTTAGACTAGGTGCTTCTTAGGAAACATTGAATACTTCTTGGAGACTACTGAAACATTCTGAAAACCAGAACACATATTCTCTTCAGGAAGTTTTTGTATTTATGGGAGACGAAGGGACTTTGTTACCTGTCAATTTCTGGCCTACCACAGTTTCTGTGACCTGTTTTCCAGCCCTCAGCTCAGCTTCCTCATTTTCCAAATCTAGGTCCAGTTTCTCTCGGGACTTTCCAGCCTGCCAGGTTCTCTAATCTAAGGAACTTGGTCTTCACTAGATTAAAGACAGAATTTCTTCTCTTGAGTTTGATTAGTAGATCATAGAGAAGACTCCCAGGTTACCAAAACAGTTTGCTGCAGAGCATTTTCAAAGATCACTTCAACACAAATACTGTTTTTTGCTGGTGGTGGTGGGAAAGGGAGGAGGGTTAACTTCTGTTTGTATTTCTGATGGAAAAAACTACATTTCAATTTCTATTTTACAGTTTTAAAAATAAGTATTTTTAAAATAAGCTTTGTTGCAGCACGCTGTTGCCCAGAGCATTTGCATCTTGCATGGAGTTATCTCCTGCAGGCCACTTTGTCTATAAGAGGCAAGAAAACAGTTTGAATCTGTGACTTTATGTGGCAGTATATCTTACCATGTATTCTATGTTAGCTAATATAAATAGTTTCTCTCATGCTACCATAACAGCGTGGTGTTGGGTGACACGCCCTATATTTTCCTGGCCATGTTGGATATCTATGTAGTTAGATGAGAGAAATGCTATTTGCCTACAAGCAAGCAAGTGTGGCTCTCTGATAAGTCTAAAGGCTAAAATACAAAACAACTGTGAAGTAAAGAGGAGAATCTTGTGAAGGACTGGAGAAATATATATTATCACTATCACTGTTACTATCTTCCCATTCATCATCTATTTGCTGAAGCGGGCACCAGTAACATCTCCATATGTCCTGTCTCATACTAGTAGAACCCAAAGGCATCCGTTTGCTCCAGGAACATAAAGAGCCTCAAACCATTATATTAGGTCATGGGAATGACCTAATATAAATGTTACTGGTATTTGGCATATCAAATACGACACGAGCAGCTTGCCAGGCTTGCCGTGAGGGTGGCATACTCTTGTAGTCACCTCTAAATAAAGCATTTATTGATGAACCGTGCGGCTGCTAGCCAGGCTGTGATAGTCTGGTCTGCTGGGTGGAGTTGTGACAAGAGGGAAGTCCGGATGTGGAAACTGGAGGCCCCCATGGAGTCGGGCGTCATCTGACTTGTTATGAGGCTCTGCTGGGGTGGCAGGCCAGGGCTAGAACCCGCCATGCCTCCCGGGTGCCTCATGAGCGGCTGGGCACAGTGAGAGTAAGTAGCAGCTCTGCCCCATGTCTGAGAGTCTCTGTTCAGCATACCTGGGCCAGATTGAAAAAAAACTGCTGCAGGGTGGGTGTCGATGACCCGGGCTGTGACAGTCTGGTCTGCTGGGTGGAGGTGTGACGACAGGGAAGTCTGGATGTGGAAAATGGCGGCCCCATGGAGTCGAGGGGGTGTCATCTGGCTTGTTGTGAGGCTCTGCTGGGGTGGCAGGCCAGGGCTAGAACCCGCCATGCCTCCCAGGCGCCTCATGAGCAGCTGGGCACAGAGAGAGCAAGTAGAGAAATATATACCTAGCTGTAAAATATCTATTGGTACAGATGCATGCCCTTCCCCCACTCTACTTAGGCCCTGCAGGGACACTTCCAAGGCAGATCTTGGCTTGGGCAATATTAACATTTCAATGGGACTAGGTAAGGTCCTGGGAGAAGTTACCTCATGGGGATTGACCCTAACTGCTTTCTGTTGATGTTGGCTGGTCTGGGATGAAAAGTTATAAAAGCTGTAGCCTGTTTTCTTCCGTGTCTTTTCACCTTTTTCTCTCAGCTTCCTCCTCGCTCTCTGCTTCTCCTCTCCTTCTCTCCGTTCTCTTCCCTGTTGGGTCTCAGCACGTGGTAGCAGCCATTTTGGCCTAAGATTCTAAACCTATACATGGCCGGGGCCCAGCTAAGAACCTAAAGTCTGGGGTTTTCCTGTTACTAAATTGTATACCAGAACAAGTGTGAGTAAAGCCTTTTGAAACTTTTCTGGATTCTTGCTTCTTTCTCTGTCCACCAGCCACCGATCCCCTGGGTCAGAAGGGGAACCCTGACCCTACTCCCGGATTTTGTGGGGAGCCCAGAGCTCTCCGACAAGCTTAGACACAGTTTTAAATTTTTTTGTACATGACTGGCTCCATTTGCTAATATTTGATTCTGGTTATTGTTGCCTATGTGTGACCATGTTTCTGTGAACACTGGGTACCCAAGGTAGGCTGACTTCTTAAAACAACTAGGAAATATCTTCTATCCTTTTATGAACAGTTTGTGTAAAATTCTGGGGAATGTATACTTCTTTCTTAAGTGTTAGTCTAATTCTCTAATAAAGAAATGTTTTAAGCTTGAATGGTTCTTTGTGAGAGTCATTACAGGTTCAACTTTTTTGTTTGTTTTTGGACCACACTCAGCAATGCTCACCACTACCTGCTAGACTATTTCTCCAGTCCCTACTGGCTCAATGTTTAAGAACATAGGACTCCTCAGAGTTCTTATTTTGGCAGGCTAATGTTCCAAGAACTTGTCCAATTCATCTAAAACCTTGGATTTGTCCTTTTTCATCATGTTGTCTTACAATCGAGGATCAAAGGTGAGCTCTGTTTTCATTTCAACTTCTCTATCTTGTTGATGATCATGTTACCCAGATTGTACTTTACCCAGATTGTACTACTTCTTCTTCTTTTTAAATTTCATAAACGTCTTAGATTTTAATTTTTTTCAGGCTTATTGAAATAAAAGTGACATATGGAATTGTATAATTTTAAAGGACTCAATATGATGAGTTGGTAGACATTTATGCAGTGAAATGATGATGACAATAACATTAGTGAACAAGATGGAAGTCCTCCAAAGAAGCAGGCAAGCCAGATTACTCTGCAGAAATGATCATTCACTGGCAATCTATCTATAGCTCTCAATGATTTCTGTGCCATCATGTACAAGCATGCATGTAGTTACAAAAACACACATATGCATTACACCCCAAATTATCCTCAACTTTCAGAATCTCCTTCTCAAATATAAAATGACAGCTTAATGATAACCAAACATCTGAGAAATTTTCTCATTAGAAAACACATCAAATAGGGCCGGAGCGATAGCCCAGCAGGTAGGGAGTTTGCCTTGCACGCTGCCAGCCCATGCCGGCCAGGGTTTGATTCCGGCATCCCATATGGTCCCCCAAGCACCGCCAGGAGTGATTCCTGAGTGCAGAGCCAGGAGAAACCCCTGAGCATTGCCGGGTGTGACCCCCCAAAAAAAAAAGCAAAAAAAAAGAAAAAGAAAACACATCAAATAATACACCTTTTAAGAGTTCAATAGAATGAGGAATAATTTAAGGGAAAGAAGAAACCTTCAAACAACTATAAATAATATGGCAAAAGAGGGGGAAATAGGGCGGAAAGAGAAGAAAATTGGAAGTAATATCAAAGCTCATTTTATTTTATCAAAGATCAAAAATTGAGCTCTTAGAAGTCAAAACCATGCCATCAGATATGCAAAATGCAATAAAAAAGCTGGAAGGTAAATTTTCAGAAATATCCATGAAAGTAGAATATATATCAGAGATGAAAAATACCAGAGGAAAAAATAAGAAAAGTTGACAATAAGACCAAGTATATATAATATTCTAATGAAGTAGTTCTAGAAAAAAAAGAACAAAGAAAATGTAAAGGTTAAAATTATTCAAAAACAATTCAAGAAAATTATTCAGAACTGAAGGACATGAGTTTTCATAGTGAGAGGGCTTACTGAGTTCCTTATATATTGGCTTTAAAATTATAAACCCATTTTAATGAGTTTTAATGGGTTTTTAACAATTTTAGTTATAAATTAAAATTTATAATTTTAATGTGTCCTACACCAAGACCTATCATCATAAAATGTTGGAATACAAAAGACAAAGAGAAGATTATAAAAATACCCATGGAGGAAATAAGATTTATTCAAAATATAAGGATTCTTAATAATTTCCTTGGGAAAGAGAGCAGTATTTATACCCACTAATTTATAAAGAAAAATATGTTCAATTTCTAATTCTATACCTAGTCAGACTATCAACCATGTATAGAAAAGGCAAAGTGATGTTTCAGAGTTTAATGACCTGAAAGTTATTGGAGGGTGTCTTCATTCAAAATGAAAGCATAAAGAAATAAGGATTGTATGGAAGGGAAAAGAGAAGTTAGGATAGAGTGTAACAAGAAGAAATGTTGAGGCTAATAGTAAAAGGACCCCCACCCCAAAAATGCTATCTATACAGTAGAGAAATCTGTCTAGATTATCCCATGAGGAGATAAAACTCTGGGAAGGATATCTGCTCCCTCTGACTACCAAATTTGTACACTATTAGAACATATCGTGAGACATATCCCCTGGGAGAGGGTTTGGAAAAAACCCTAAGTAATAAGTTAGTGAAAGTATAATCATAATACTATGTGTATCTTAAGATAACAGTGTGTGCAAAGCCATAATAATGTAATTGTTAAGTGTTGATTTGAAACATTTAATACATTTTTGTTTGTTCTGGTTTGGTTTAGGGGCCATACTCAGTGGTGCCTGAGGGTTACTCCCAGCTCTGTGCTGTGAATTGCTCCTGGAAATGCTTAGGGGACCTTGTGATGCCTGGGATTGAGCTGGAGCCTTCTGCATGCAAAGCATGCACTCAGCTCATTCAGCTCTCTCTTTATCTCTAGATCCTAGAAATTTCAAATAGAAAAATATTGCCTGGCTTTCTGCCTGCTGATCCACAGTTCTAGGTGAGGCCTGCTTCCAGCTGACTTTACTGGGCCTACTCCAGAAAAGAGACAGAGCACCTCCTTTCCAGCTCCTGTCCAGCAGTCTCCACACCCAACCTGTACCACATAAACGGGTCAACACCACAGCTCCTGAAGATCTAATTATAATACTCAACAAATTACATGCTTCTCACATTTATTTTTCTTGTGATCTGGTGAAGACAGAGAGCAACCTTAGCTTTACCCCTCAGCATCTTCCAGGTGGTCTAACTACAAAAACTCACACTTAGCACAGCAAGAACTTGATCACTTGATCACTTGAATCCCGTTATTCATCTATTTGCTCGAGCGGGCGCCAGTAACATTTCCATTGGACCCTATCACGTGCCAATGTAGCCCAATGGCATCTGGTTGATTCAGGAATATGAAGAGCCTCAAACCGTTCCTTCAGGGTCTTAACAAGGAAGTCTGACCATCTTGTAGGTGGGCGGCCACGTGATCTTTTGACATCCCGTGGGATCCAGTCGGTAACGGCTCTAGTCCAGCGGTTGTCTCCAAATTGCGCCAAATCCAGTAACAGCAAGAACATTGGAAAACTAATGAGGAAAACATATAGAAACCCACCAAGCTCAGAGAATGAAAATAATATCACCAAAGACATGGACAACACAAGTCAATCCTCAAACGTCTTTAGAGACACTATGATGAAATTGTTCAATGAGTTCAAAGAAAGGATAGCACAGGTGTCAGCAAAGGACAAGAAAGTATGAGTCGAAATGAAAAAACTAATGCAATCAGATATTACAGAAATGAAGAACATTGTAGGTGGTATTAAAGGTCAGTAGAAGGGGCTGGAGAGATAGGAAAGTAGGAAGGGTGCTTGCCTTGCATGCAGTTGACCCAGGTTCCATCCCCAGCATCCCATATCCCATAAGCAACACCAAGAGTAATACCTGAGTGCAGAGCCAGGACATAACTCCTAAGTGTTGCCTAGTGTGGCTCCAAACACAAATAAGTAAAATATTAAAAATAAATAGATAAAATAATATTTAGAAGCTCTGAATAGCAGAACAACAGAATCTGAGTAAATGATCTCAAGAGGAACTCAAGAGGAGGAAGAAACAGCAGAAGGTGGGAAAGAATCTAAAAAAAGAGAGCAATTTTCCAGACAACAATGAGATGCATTTTAAAGGAATAATATAAGAATGATTGGAGTCCCTGAAGAACAAGAAGGTAAATGGGATGAAGAAATAATAGTTAAAGAAGAGGTGGAAAAAAATTTGAAATAACTGTTGTCCATAGGTGCAGTGATGGTGGGTTTAGGGGTTGACTAATAGAAACCCACTACGTTCTAGAAACTCAGAAAGTGAACACAAAAACAGAAATTGGCTAGATTTGCACACATAACAACACAGGGGGAAAAGCCATGACTTGATCAATACTATTTCCATATATGGACTAATGGTCAATATAATTAGTGTTGGCTAAGGGAGCAGACATGATGATGGGGAGTGGGTAGGAAGAAGGGTAGAAGGGTACAACTGGTGTTGAATGATGAATCTTTCTAACAACTATATTGTGAAAAACTTTGTAAATCACTGTTGGATGACAGGTTTAGCCAGTTTGGGGGCTTTGCTGTTTTGCCCACTCACAGCTTAATCTACTTAAGCCAAGGTTCATTCTAATGAGCTCTCTTCTATGTAAACATTGCTAGAGGGTGTGGCAGTTACAGAAGTCACCTTGACTGAATAACTTCTGACTTATAAATCTACTAAGACTTCTATGTTTTCTAGATTGGGCACAGCTTTTCTATATCCACTGCACCCAGCGTGGGACAGTTAGAATTTACCAGGAGACTACCACCCTGGCTACGTTGAGACTATAGGAAGACTATAGGAAGGATCATACTAGCTTGCTCTCAAGCATACGAGTGTGACCCTTTCAGTATACGGAAAACAAGATACTCAGAATCACCCTGGTGCAGATAATAAATAAGAAGGACCTTGTGGGTACCATCTAGATTACATGAAGCTCATGAAATGAAGATGTATTACTTTATATCAGCCCTCCCTTTCTCTCTCCCTCTCCAGTGTTTTACATAAGAGATAAGAGATAATCTCGGGGCCGGAGCGATAGCCCAGTGGGTAGGGCGTTTGCCTTGCACGTGGCCGGCCTGTGCCGCCCGAGTTCGATCCCCAGCATCCCATATGGTCCCCCAAGCACCGCCAGGAGTAATTCCTGAGTGCAGAGCCAGGAGTAACCCCTGAGCATCGCCGGGTGTGACCCAAAAAGCAAAAAAAAAAAAAAAAAAAGAGATAATCTCGGTAGAAGGGATTCACAATCACAATCACAATCTTCCCGTTAATCATCTATTTGCTAGAGCGGGCACCAGTAATATCTCAATATGTCCTGTCACATGCTGTAGAGCCAAGGGCATCGGCTTGGTACAGGAACATAAAGAGCCTCAAACCATTATATTAGGTCATGAGAATGATCTAATATAATTGTTACTGGCATTTGGCATATCAAATACAACACGAGCAGCTTGCCAGGCTTGCCGTGCGGGAGGCATACTCTATAAACACCTCCAAATAAAGCCTTTATTGATGAACCGCGCGCCGCTTGCCGCATGAGCCGGGCTGTGATGGGCTGGTCGGCTGGGTAGAGTTCTGATGAGAGGGAAGTCCAATGTGGAAAATGGCGGCGCCCATGGAGTGGGTGGGAGTCGTCTGGCTTGTTGTGAGGTTCTGCCGGGGTGGTGGGCCAAGGCTGGAACCCACCATGCCTCCCGACTGCCTCATGAGCGGCTGGGCACAGGGAGAGCAAGGAACCGCTCTGCCCCATGGCTGAGAGTCTCTGGACCAGCATACCTGGGCCGGATTGAGGAAGTAACTGCTCCAGGGTGGGTGTCGATGATCCGGGCTGTGATGGGCTGGTCGGCTGGGTGGAGTTCTGAAGAGAGGGAAGTCCAATGTGGAAAATGGCGGCGCCCATGGAGTGGGTGGGGGTCGTCTGGCTTGTTGTGAGGTTCTGCCGGGGTGGTGGGCCAAGGCTGGAACCCACCATGCCTCCCGACTGCCTCATGAACGGCTGGGCACAGGGAGAGCAAGGAACCGCTCTGCCCCATGGCTGAGAGTCTCCCTGGTCCGAACTTAGACCATACAAAAGAGCCTAAGTCTCCCACCAAAGAGAGAGGATCTCACCTGAGCTGAGTCCTACACAGAAGAAGGAGCAAAAGGCCAAAGAGCAAAAGACAAAAGCCATTAGCCAAAAGCAAAAGGCCGAGGAGCCAAAAGCTGAAAGCGAAAAGGCCCCCCATTAGTCCTTTGGGGGATTAGTCCTTTGTTTATACCTGTAATAGGGTATGGCACCGCCCTTCTACAATTTGTTTAGGGTTCTCTGCTGACTCGACCCTCCCTGGATTACTTTGGTGTATATAAGGGGACTGACTTGAGGCCCCCTCGGCTTTTTGCTCCTTCTTTTGTGTAGGACTCCCCTCGGGTGAGATTCTCTCTCTTTGGTGAGAGACTTAGGCTCTTTTGTATGGTCTAAGTTCGGACCAGAGCTAGAGTTCTTTCATTATATTGGATTGCGGTGGTAGAGCTTTTGTACTATTAAAAGCCTTTTTTGGAACTGCGCTGGACTCGTGAGTTTTCATCCATTCCCCCGTGTCCTCGGAGGTAGAAGAGAACTTCTGTCCTGACACTGTTGGGGACCCCAGTGGCATCCCCAACAAATCACAGTATTTAAAGAAAGCAAAAAAAAAAATTAAAGAAATCATGGATAAGAATTTCCCAGAGATGGGCCAGGGGCAATAGTACAGTGGGTAGGGTGTTTGCCTTGCATCCTACTGACCCAGTTTTGATCCTGGCACCCCATGTGATTCACAGAGCTGGCAAGAGTAATTCCAGAGTGCAGAGCCAGGTGTGACTGCAAGGTTTGGCCCCAAAACAAAACCAAATTAAAAATAATAATTTCTCAGAGTTGAGGATTACAGTCACGAAGAGTCAAGAGACCTGAATGGTCCCAGCGAAAATAGACTCAATTAGGAAAATTTCAAGACATACTACACACAAAATGACAAAAGCCAAGGATAAAGACAGGATACGAAAGTAGCTAGATCAAAAAGGAACTCACGTACAAAGTCAAGTCCCTAAGATGAACAGCAGATCTATCAAATGAGACTCGACAAACCAGATGAGCATGGAAGAAGACAGTACAAAAACTCAACAAAATAAGCACCTCACTAAGAATACTCTGTCCAGCAAGATTATCATTCAGATTAAATGAATAATATAGAGTTTCACAGGCAGGCAACAGCTTAGGGAATTCATAGCCTTAAAACAACTTTTGTAAAAAGCATTAAAATAGCTTCTTTAAAGGACAGGACAAACTTCTCAACAAGTGACACTGAGGTGGCACTCACTCATGGTGCATATGGTGGCCTTGTACAAGGTAAAGAAAGGTGTATTTACTCCTAGCTTGCTAAAATATTTTATACATTTTAAATAATTAACATCTTATTTATATTGACTAAAGTCACTTAGCAATTATCATCTATTTTATGGGAATTCCATTTGCCATGCCTTCAAGTTTTGTTGGAGTAAATAATATAAAATAAATTTGTTATTACCTGCCAAAAGGCAAAGTGGGAGTTGGGAGGGCAGGCTATGACCATTGGTAGAGAGAGGGTCACACTGGTGGTGGGATGGGTGCTGAACATTGAATCACTGTATCACTGTATCACTGTCTTCCTGTTCATCATCGATTTGCTCGAGCAGGCACCAGTAACATCTCCATATGTCCTATCTCATGCTAGTAGAGCCCAAGGGCATCTGCTTGCTCCAGGAACATAAAGAGCCTCAGACCATTCCATCAGGTCATGGGAATGAGGTCTATAATTGTTACTGGTATTTGGCATATCAAATATGAGGTCTATAATTGTTACTGTTATTTGGCATATCAAATATGACACAGGTAGCTTGCCAGATGGCATACCTTTTTTTTTTTTTTTTTTTTGCTTTTTGGGTCACACCCGCGATACTCAGGGGTTTCTCCTGGCTCTGCACTCAGGAATTACTCCTGGCGGTGCTCGGGGGACCATATGGGATGCCGGGATCAAACCCAGGCCGGCACTGGCCAGTCGTGTGCAAGGCAAATGCCCTACCCGCTGGGCTAACATACCTTTGTAGTCACCTCTAAATTCAGCATTTATTGATGAACTGTGGCCTCAAGCGCCGCCGTCGAGCCAAGCTGTGATAGGCTCGTCTGCTGGGTGGAGTTCTGACGAGAGGGAAGTCCGGATGTGGAAAATGGTGGCCCTCATGGAGTTGGGGGGGTTGTCTGGCTTGTTGTGAGGCTCTGCTGGGGTGGTGGGCCAGGGCTAGAACCTGCCATCCCTTCCGGGCGCCTCGTGAGCGGCTGGGCACAGGGAGAGCCAGTAGCAGCTCTGCCCCATGTCTGTGAGTCTCTCTATTATTGACAATTTTGTAAATGGGGTTGTCTTAATAAAAGTCAAAATTAAAAAGTATTGGCTAGAGGGGGTAAGTGTGTGTGTGTTTGTGTGTGTGTGTGTGTGTGTGTGTGTAAAGAGGGCACTGTAACGAGCTAAATATAATTCTTTAATAGTAGGAGGACAATAAATAATAGCAAAATTTGAAAAGTAATAGAGCTGGCTGGAGCAGTCATTTGCCTTGCATGCAGCTGACCCAAGTTTTATCCTGGGCATCCCATATGGCCCCCTGAGCACCACTAGGAGTAATTTCTGAGTGCAGAGCCAGGAGTAACCCCTGAGCATCTCCAGGTGTGACCAAAGAAAAAAAGAAAGTAGTAGAGCAACAATAGTACCAGTCACTGTTAAAAAGGGCTTTTGACAAATCAATTCATTTTATTGTTCACGACAGTGTTAAGAGGTTTTAAACCTCATATTAAAGGAGAGAATATGAAAAATAGAAGTGTGCAGATCAAGTGTCTTCCTGTTGTTCATCGATTTGCTCGAGCGGGCACCAGTAACGCCTCCATTCATTGGAAATGAGGTCCATTATTGTTACTGTTTTGGGCATATCAAATACACCAGGGTAGCTTGCCAGGCTCTGCCAAGTGTACAGATACAATTCAGGAATAGGAAAACAAAAGAGGGCAGCTGGAGGGGAACACAGACAGTGACAGAGGGAAGTGGACCCTGGGGAGAGTGTGTGTCTGAACACTGCATGCATGAAATCCTATAACAAACAGTGTTATAAATCACGTGCCTCAATACATTTTTTTATTTTAAATATGGAGAAAATTTTCAGAAGAAATACCTTTAAAGGAAAATAACTGCCTCTTTAAAGAGGGAATTGAGACTAGAAAAGAAAAACCTGGGTTGTAATTGTGAGATAGAAATCATTTGCTTGTTAAACTGGAAACTAACTCCGATGAGCAGAAGCACATAATGAATTATTTTTCATGAAAAGGAATGTGCCTGTTGGCATCATCCCTGTGTGGAAACCTCACAGAGAGCAGCTTAGATGATGCATTTCTGGTCCTGTGAATCCCAGCACAAGGAAACAGCCATGGACGTCCCTTGATAAACACAGGAAGCTGAGCAGCAGAGATCCTTCTTCCAAGAGTTTAGCGTGTGCACAAACACACAGGCATCCAAGTAAGACAAAAGACTCCACTTAAACCCCCAAACACCAGTAATTATCATTGCAAATGTTGGCTTTTTTTTTTAATGATGGAAGTCCTTTGCAATCACCTTCCAATCAAATAAACACTCTGAGAACTACATGGTCACCTGCTGTATTTCCTGAGGAGAAATCCATTAAACAAATAGATGTGACAATGAAACCCAATTATAACATCTAGTTGGAATTAAAATACAAGATTAAACATCATGTTTTGTGTGGTCAGTTTCAGAATGATCATCCCACTTATATTTTTATGGAAAACAGTTGCTAATTAATAAATTCTGGAGAGAAAGAGAAACTGAGAATAATGAATGCCTAATTCATTATTCAAATTGCCCTGGAGTCCTTGTTTTAATCTCCTTCTAAGCCATTCACTTGGGTCTGTGCCTTTTAAGGCTGAAGTTTCTCGGTGTCATTCAAAGCAAAATCAGAAGATTTCTTAAATGATGTTGGAAACAACAGCTCCCAGACACCACGCATCTGGACAAAGGGGCAACAGAAATTGCCCCTTTAAAAAAAATTTTTAAGCTGCGTTAACCCCTGATGGTCACAGTGATGCAAACACAAAAAATTTCACCAGTGGTTGCACAGCTCGTTTATTTGTGAGAGGGGACGAGAAGGAGGATTTCCTGTGTCTAGACAAACACATCCATATTCAAATGCCTCATTAAGAAAAAAAAAGCCATAGCCTTTATTTTTTAAAGCAGTTTTAGGTTCACATCAAAACTGAATGGAAAGAAAAAAGAATTGACTGGAAAGTACAGAGATTTACTGTATACCTTTTGCTTCTCTCCCAAGTACAGTGTGACCTATGATCAGCCCCAGAGTTTACATTTGTTACAATCATAAGAACAAACACTGACACAGCACTATAAACCGAAACAGGTCTTCTACAACCGCACTACACTCAGCGTTGTGCTTTCTATGGGTTTTGACAGAGGCGTGGCTTGTATCCCGCACGAGAACATACAGTTTCGGGCCCAAAGAGTCACATTTTCACCCCCCACTCCACCCCAGTTCCTTACCCTCCCACTCTGGAAGCCATAGATCTGTTTAGGCCCTTACCAGAATGACAGATGATTGAGATCTACCATCTGTAGCCTTTGAGATTCTTTCTCTTGCTAATAGCTATTTATGTTTCCTCTGTGTCTCTTCATGGATGAATAGGACCCTAATTTTTTAACCTTTGCTACTGTAGCATGGAGATATATACAGAGACATTTATGCTGTAACATTGTATCACAATACCTTAGCACTTAAGTTCTCTTCCTAAAGTAGCTCTCTTAGAGAGAAATACAGGGACATAGACAAAGAGATAGAGAAGTAAAATGCGCCTGCAATAGGGGCAGGCAGGGTTTGGGTGGGTGTGTCTGGGAATTGGGTGGTGGGAATTGGCACTGGTGGAGGGATGGGTTCTGGAACACTGAATTGTAGAGACCCAATTATGAGCATCCTTGTAATTCTATATCTCACATGGTATAATAAAAATTAAAAAGAAATGAAAGAGAGACAAAGAGAGACAGAGAGAGAGAGACAGAAAGGAAGGAAAAGAAAAAATGTGTTCTATTGAGCTGGGAGGGAGGGAATGTGGGGACATTGGTGGTGGGAGTGGGGCACTGGTGAAGGGATGGGTGCTGGAACACTGTATGGCTGAAACCCAATTATGAACATCTTTGTGGTTGTGTGTCTCACGGTGGTATAATAAAAAATTAAAAATAAATAAATAAAATAGCTCTCTTCCTTTCTTGTAGATAGGTCACTGTGTCTGATAAACCCCAAGGTGGACCATTCACCAATATACTTAATGTTCATTATTGATCATTGTTCAATGACTATGGCTAGGTAACAAGCCCAACATAAGGCAGTATAGTACAAATACAGAATTGGAAATTTAACATAGTTTCTTTATCAGTTAGTGGGTATAAACTCTTTGTTGAGCTCACAGACTGTGGGATGACAGTTTGCACAGGCACTGTAGGGATACTATGTCCCTCCAATGTCCGAGGCCTCAGCTGGAAGATTCTTAAAGATGGAAGAACAGAACCACCCTCTGATCCATTCATTTACCTACTGACCATTGGGGCTGACTGTTGAGGGACTCACTTACTCTGCCGTGGTTTAATTTCAGCATCCCAGACCTGGTGACTGATTGCGGTGTGAGTGCCCCAAGGAGAGAGCAGTGGGCGGAGGAGCCCAGGACTGCATTCAAGCCAGCTGGGAACTCAAGTTTCCCACTCACTGGGGGCCTCTCCTGGGATTCTGCCTCTACCCACCTGTCCTCATAGCAGGAGAAACAGATTCTGACTCATTTCAGAGTTGGAAAGTTTTTTAAAGAACTTGTGAAGGTGGAAATACCGCTATTGCTAATCTGGAAAAAGACAACCATCTTTGTGTAGTAGGGACTTTGCCAGGACCTGGGAATTCCTCGGGAACGGCTGTGATTTCTTTTCTTTTCTTTCTCTCTTTTGTTTGTTTGTTTGTTTGTTTCTTTCTTTCTTTCTTTCTTTCTCTCTCTCTCTTCCTTCCTTCCTTCCTTCCTTCCTTCCTTCCTTCCTTTCTTCTTTCTTTCTTTCTTTCTTTCTTTCTTTCTTTCTTTCTTTCTTTCTTTCTTTCTTTCTTTCTTTCTTTCTTTCTTTCTTTCTTTCTTTTCTTTTCTTTTTGGGTCACACCTGGTGATCCTCAGGGGTTTCTCCTGTTTCTACACTCAGAAATTACACCTAGCAGTGCTCAGGGGAACATACGGGATGCCCAGGATCCATTTATGAGGCAAATGCCCTCCCTGCTGTACTATCACTCGGCCCCAGGCTGTGATTTCTGAGCTCCAGACCTAAGAAAGGATACTCCAAGTGTGGGTGAATAAAATCAAACCCTAGTTCACCCACAGCGGATGACTACCCTACAAACTGGGTAGAACTGGGTGCTTTGGAAAACACAGGACAAGTCTCGGAACCCAACTCTGAGGTTCTAGAATGATTGAGCGATGAAATTTGTTGTTGACACTTCTGCAAAAGCCCACATGCACGTGAAAATACAGGATCCCTCTTTAACACAGGATATACAACGAATGTTCTGTGACAGAAAACGGGAAACAAAAAGAGGGCCCCAAGTAAAACCCAGATGGAGCTCAGAAGCTGTCTGACAGAATACATCCATGGGGTCACCAGCAGCCCAGGGCATGCACAGAAGCATCTGTCTTCACCCGGAAGAAAATGTAATGACAGTGGTGGATCAAAGAGGGTGGATTGATGGAATCCTACCAATCACCGCAAAGGACACCACAGGCTCTTAACCAATCAGAATCGTATTTTGTATAAGTCCGCCTTGAGCATCTTTCTGTGTTAAGGTGGCCGCCACTTTAGGCCACTCTGAGCAGCAGAGGTAAAGTTTCTTGGGTATCCGTCAGCTGGTCCAGAACGGGCTTTGGGTTCTTGGCTCATGGCACCTCTTGCCTATGTGTTCTCAGGAAACCTGTGTGTCCTCACCCGTGGATCAGCCCAAATCTCTTTCGATGCCCTGGAAAAAGCCCGGAGGTGGGGGAGCCACTGTGGACCACTCCCGGGGCAGAGGCAGCGGCTGTACTGGGTGTGCCCCCGCACTAGTTCCCGCAGATGGGAGGGTCTCTGCGAAGGCTTGTTTCAGAATGAAACTCAAGACCATGGGGACAGTCAGAGAGCAGAGAGGACCAGAGCGCATCGGGCGAACCTTGGAAGGGCAATGGTGTCTTTTCCCGTTTTTGTGTTCTGCCTGCCCCGGGTTGCGACAGAACTCCCAGGAGCACATTGGAAACATCGCCCACCACCACCCAAGCCTGGCTGGCACCTTCATTAGAGAGGAGAAACAGGGAAATTCCAGCTACTCACCAGATGACCCAAGCCCAGAATTGCTGGTCTGTGGGGTTTGTTATTTGCTGGTTTTACTGTTGGAAACATTTCTGTGGAATGTGTGAGCAGATGTCCTTGCTCGAGGTGGAGTTTGGGCACATGATCTCCAAACTAGTTCCTTAATTCAGGAATCAGTCTTTGGGCTGCAACAGAAAAGAACATTGGGGGAAGGGAGGGGCCTTATCCTTGCGACCCCCTCCTGGTGACCCCACATGATTGCAAACCCTCCCTCCTCCCCTTCTCTCTCCTAGCCCCACAAAAAATTCAGCTCCCTCAGGGATGTGAGGGGCAATTGAGGCTGAATGAATGATATCGTCTTTTAATTAGCTTTTAATTATCATAGGCTGCTACCCCTTCCAAAGACCCTTCACGGAGAGTAGTTTTATTTTTCCACTTATTAACCTCATTCACTAGACTGGAAAAAAAAGAACTCCCCATCTCTCAAGACCTCTCACTTTCTTTCTTCTAATTCCCTTTTTTTTTTAAACTGCACTAGGAAAAAAATGTCTGTAAAACCAGAGCCAAGTATATTGTGGTTCCAAACACAAGCCTGTTGGGGAATTGCTGAGTTTCAGCCTCAGGGGACAGCACCAGTGGCCTCTGGGACAGGGAGGGGACTGAATGGCCTTTTGATTTAGCCCCAAACTGTGGCAGGGGTGGGGAAGAGACCAGCCCAGCAGGGCTGACACGGTTCGGCTTGGCCCTGGGCCTTCCCCCTATTCTGGCCTCCTGGAGCTGCTAGCCCCTCTGAGGACGCACAGGCTTGGCTGGGGCTGCAATGCCTGAAATTCCTTACTCCCTGGAAGGAGACCAGCAATCCCCAGGGCTTGGCGAATTCCATTTGCTTTGAGAATGCTGCTCTTCATGGGGTTCGCCCGCGTGCGTGGGCATAGACAGACAGACAGACAGACAGACAGACAGACAGACAGACACACACACACACACACACACACAAGCCCCCGCTTTACTTTAAGGAGGCTTTCACCATGGATTTGATAGTTGATTTTTTTTTTTTTTTTTTGCTTTTTTGGGTCACACCCGGCAATGCTCAGGGGTATCTCCTGGCTCTGCACTCAGGAATTACTCCTGGCGGTGCTCGGGGACCATATGGGATGCCGGGATCAAACCTGGGCCAGCATGGGCTGGCCACGTGCAAGGCAAACGCCCCTACCCGCTGGGCTATCACTCCGGCCCCTGATACTTGATTTTTAAAGCACTGATAGTTCAAGCTGCTTGCATGGAAAGTCTGACAGGAAAGTCGGGAACGAGAGAGAATGTGTGGAGCAAGGCCTGGGTTCAGAGGTTAAGTATTGGGGCTAAAAGCCCAGATGCTAGAGAATGACTTTTTAGGTTTTGTTATTGTTGTTTTATGCCCTCGAGGTGTTGCAGGTGTGGCTGTGGTGCCCGGCTGCATCCGCAGGTGGCAGACAGGGAGACAGGTTTGTCTACACTCAAGGCTCTGCCCGATGGGCCCTGGATGTTGCTGGTCTGACATAGAAAAAGACTGGGTCCCCTGGGATGAACCCAGAGCCATGGCAGAGTGGCAAGCTACCCATGGTGTATTCAATATGCCAAAAACAGTAACAATAATGGACCTCATTCCCAATGAATGGAGACGTTACTGGCGCCCACTCGAGCAAATCGATGAACAACAGGAATACAAGTGACAAGTGACAAGTGTTTTAGAGGACTACATCAGCTGTGCTCAGGGCTGACTCCTGGTTCTATGCTCAGTGATCACTCCTGGCAGTGCTCAGGAGAACATGTGTGCTGTCTGGGACTGAGGTGGGGTCCGCTGTGTGCAAGGCAAGTGCCCCACCACTGTACTACCTCTCCAGACCTTGGATGTTGAGTTTGAATTCACTGTCCCCACGATTCATGTTCATCCGCGATCTACCGCCCTCCCTGGACTTCTCTGCACCCATCTATAAACAGTTCTAATAGCTCCTCCAAAGAGTCGCTGTAAGATTGAATGCATTCCAAATGTTTGTTAATAGGGCCTGGCATGAGAAAGGTTGAGAAAGTCTTTGAGATTAACTTGCAAAATTTGATTATGTTCTAGACACTGCATGCAACAGATACTTAAAAGGTTTTTTTTTCTTGTTTGTTTTGAGGACACACCTGGAGGTACTCAGGGCTTACTCATGTCTCTGCATTCAGGGATCACTCCTGGTGGGCTTGGGGAATTGTATGGGGTGCTGGGGATCGAACCCAGGCCAGCCGTGTGCAAGGGGAAGGCCCTACCTTCTATATTGGGCCCCAAAGAAGTACTTTTTAAAAGGTTATTTTTGTATCACTCATAAAATTATAAAATAAGGTCTTATCTTTACATAAACCAAATCATGCTATGCCACTTTTTACTTATGGGGGTGTGCAGTCAACAGTGCTCAGGAGCTATTCCTGGCTCCGTGTCCGTGGGTCACTCTGGCAGTCCTGGGGGCCATGCAGGGTCTGTACCCAACACTCTGAGCTGCCTCTCCAGCCCCAAGTCATGTGATTCTTTAAGAATAAATTTAAGGGGTCACAGAGAAAATGAAATTAAGGAGCTAAGCAGATGCGTCCTTGCAGGAGACCTGTCTTTGATCCCCAGTACTACATGGTCCCCTGGAGCAATGCAAAGAGAAACCCTGAGCTCAGAGCAGAGAGTAGACACTGAGCACTGCCAGATGTGGCCCCAATCCAAAAAAAAAAAGAAAGGGAATGTGATTCACTGGTAGAGCACATGGTTAGCAAATGGAATATTGCATTTGACCCCCAAGCATTGTACGCATGCCCTTCCACGCACCTTCAGGAGTGAACCCTACAACACTTTTGTTTGTTTGTTTGTTTGTTTTTCTTTTTTGCTTTTTGGGTCACACCCAGCAATGCTCAGGAGTTATTCCTGGCTTTGCACTCAGGAATTACTCCTGGTGGTGCTTGGGGGACCATATGGGATGCCGGGATCGAACCCAGGTTGGCAGCATGCAAGACAAACGTCCTCCCCACTGGACTATTGCTCTGGCCCCTACAACACTTTTTTTAAAAAGGAATGTATTATCTTTTATTGATTGTAGCTAAAGATGATCTCAATAAATTGAGAAAGAATACATACTCACAAAGATATTTTTATCTTTTTTTCCACTTAAACAATGTTAATTTTGATTTAATATCTACAAAACACATTACTTATGATCATTAACCCACAGTGCATTCTATGAGTTCAAAGTAACATGAATCTCATGTGATAATAAATTTTAATTAACTATAGATAGCAAGTTCTTAAACTCTTGTGGACAGAACTCTGCGATCACTTTGGTTTAAAAATTTAACAAGAAGCGGCTGGGGAGGCTGGAACTCGGCTCACGCTGGGCCCAGCTGACTATGGAGCCCCGAGGAGGGCAGATGGGTTTTGGGAGTGGGCCCATCGCCTCTGGGGGTCCCGGAAGCAGCCGATGAGACTCCGCCCATCACACTAGCCACCATTTTCGCTGTCCGACGCTGGGAAACTGCCTCACGACGGCGTGGTCCACTAAAATAGTGAAACAGTAATGTCTTTTAATGCACTGCATTCCACGAAGAACAGGAAAGTTTGGTGGGAAGGAGATATAAAGAGGAAAGAAATGACATACAGAACCTGCCAAGTAGTTGAGGTGCGGGAGGGAGAGGGAGGTGGGGACATTGGTGATGGGAGATGGGTTTGGGTGGAGGGATGCGTGTTGGAACACTGTAGAACCAAAACTCTACATGAGCATCTTTCAATTGTATGTCTAAAATGGTGTAATAATATCTGGGGGAAATAATAAAATTAAATTTAAAAAAAGGAAAAAAAATAAAAATTTAACAAAGTTTAACTATTATTAAAATAAGTCATGGTACTTATTGTATTTATTTATTCTAGAGAGAATATTAATTTTCTTCTAGAATTTCTCCTCCCATGGTAATCTGTAGGTCAAAGATACAATCTCTGATGTTCTGAGAGCTGTTTTTATTATACTATTCTAGTAACAGATGACTGGCATATTAACTCAATCAAGATAAACTTCAGATGGGGCCGGAGCGATAGCCCAGCGGGTAGGTCGTTTGCCTTGCATGCGGCTGGCCCATGCCGGCCTGGGTTCAATCCCCGGCATCCCATATGGTCCCCGAGCACTGCCAGAAGTAATTGCTGAGTGCAGAGCCAGGAGTAACCCCTGAGCATAGCCAGGTGTGACCCAAAAAAGTCAAAAATAAATAAATAAATAAATAAATAAATAAATAAATAAATAAGATAACCTTCAGATAAGGGTATTGGAGACTCAGAGCAGAGAGTAGACCCTGAGCACTGCCAGATGTGGCCCCAATCCAAAAAACGAATGAATGAATGAATGAATGAATGAATGAATGAATGAATGAAGAAGGGACTGTGTCTCAGCGGCAGAGCACATGGTTGGCAAAGGGAATATTGCATTTGACTCCTAGCATTGCATGCATGCCCTTCCAAGTACCTTCAGGAGTGAACCCTACAACACAAGTAAAGGTGGTAGGGTTGAGGATTCTTTGAGAATGGGCAGAAAGAGTCTTTCTGGAGAACAGAACTCAGAAATCACCAAGACTTTCAGTCGCGGGTTCCCGAAGGAAAGGCCTTTCCTGGGGTAAAATCCAACTCTTCTCCTTCTATGCTTCTGGCCAAGATTTAAGGGCAGAAAGAACAAGAGACACCATCCTAACTTCAGCAACCCTCTTGGCCACTCAGAGGAGTCAAATTCAGTCAAGCCTGTAGCTAAACACATTAAGTACACCCCTGTACAGAAGCGCACACTCTGTTTCAATTCCGTCTCACACCGTGCCTGACTGGCTTAAGCACTCATCCTGCTTTAATCCCTTCTCACACCCTGCCTGATTGGCTGATACGAGTTCACACCCTGCTTTCCCCCCCAATTTAAATATGTCTTTCCACCAAAGAGCTGTTCTCAAGGAGGCTTCTTTGTGGGTGCTTGGCTCAGGAATCCGCCTCACCAGCGACATCAACAAACGCCCCCTCCCATAATTATCCCATGCGAAGAAAGCACGCCTGGAAAGGCAAGGATGTGCACTCAGGAGGCAAGATGGGTGCCAGGAGTCATGTGAACCCAGCAAGCTCTGCTCACGCTGTTGTTTCTTCCAGGAGGGCCTGAAGAGACTGCCCCCTGGCATACATGTGCCAGGTTCACTCAGTGATCACACTTTGCCCAGCAACCACAAATGCAGTCCTAAGAGAAGTACCATCAACTCCATCCCTTGCCAGAACCACCGCCCATGTCTGCAGAGGACCTATCAGCCAAGCCTTTAAAAAAATATATTTTATTATACCACCGTGAGATATACAATTACAAAGATGTTCATGTTTGGGTTTCAGTCATACAGTGTTCCAGCACCCATCCGTCCACCAGTGCCCATTTCCCACCACCAATGTCCCCAATTCCCCCCCCCCAGCCCGCCTCTATGGCAGGTTCTTTATTCTCTCTCTCTCTCTCTCTCTCTCTCTCTCTCTCTCTCTCTCTCTCTCTCTTTCTCTCTCTCTTTCTCTCTCCCTTCTCTTACACATTGTGGACTGCAATACATATATTTAGAGGTTATCAGGTGTATCTTTTTGCCTATATTCAATGCTCAGTTCTAGGCTGGTATTATCATTTTCAACGATTATTAGCACACCCTTCTTTGTATTACCTAACCTCTGACTCCTACGTATTTGTGGTAGATTGAACCTGTTGACAAGACCTCCTGATTCATGTTTTGCCTGACCTTGAATATTGGTATTGTAATATATGTATATATATATACGTGTGTGTGTATATATATATATATATATATGTATACATATAAATTTATGTCATGCAAATAAATGCAGTCATTCTAGATCTGTCTTTTCCCCTGTGGCTAATTTCACTCAGCATGATCCTCTACATGTCCATTTATAGGCAAATTTCATAACTTCGTTTTTCCTAACAGCTGCATAGTACTCCATTATGTAGATGTAGCACAGTTTCTTTATCCAGTCATCAGTTCTCGAGCACTCTGGTTGTTTCCAGATTCTGGCTATTGTGAATTAGAGCTTCTATGAAAGTAAAAGTGCAGATGGTGTCGCTGCTGTGTATTTTGGGCTTCCCAGAGCAGCCAAGGCTTTTGGTGCGGTCCCCTTGGCCACTCAGTGCTCCTCTGAGATCCCCATTCTCTACTGGCGACACAGAAGGAAAAAGGTATAATCCAGATACGGGAGGAGGAGCAACCAGCTGGTTAGTGTTAGACTTTGCTTTGGAAATCAGTCAGAGCTTAAGGTTCCGTAACCAGCTGGGAACACTTGGAGGTAAATTTGGATTAGGGAAATCAACCAGGCAGAACTATGTCTTCAGAAAATTATTATTTCGGGGCCTTGGATATTGTACAAGGGTACAATACCCTTGCATGTGGCCAACCTGCGTTTGACCTCCAGCACTGGAAGACCCTCACACTAGAAACACCTGCCTGGTTGTCTGAGAACCACCAGGAGTGGGGCCCCTGGGCCTTCTGAGCAGCACTTGGGAAATCCCTTACTTCCAAGACTGAACATTTTTCTCCCTAGGGCATAGAGGAGACCAGAAGAAAGAGATGGGCCAGAGTCTGATAGTCTCTATGGTGTTGCTTTTCAGGCTAGAGGAGTCACCATGGAGAGCTTCTTTGAAGTCTGTTTCTGGTCCCCCCAAAGTCTCACATCCAGGGCCATATCCTGCTAATCCCCAGAGACCAGCAGGTATGGATTCAGGGGTGCCTGGGGTTGTCTGACCTGGCTCCATAGAGCTTGTGGGTTTTCCTTCTATCCTGAGTTTCCTGAGTCCCTGGGCTGTGCTTCCTTTGGTAAACTGATGAGCTATTGTAGGGCTCCCCACATCGACATGTGTTTCCCCTACTGACCCCATATTCACTGAGACAGGATCAGAAGCATATCGGTGCACACTTCAATTCCCTTCCCTAAGTATATGTAGAGGTATGTGGGGTCAACTCAGTGCAAAAAAACTGCCTAGAGTTACTAGATTTATGATCAAAGTTGCTTGTTAGGATGAATTTTTTTCTCAAGTAACTGCTAACAAAATTACGGTCATATAGGGGCCCGTGAAACAGAGAGAATATAGCACCTGTGTCCTGCAATTGTGAGCTTTCACTGACTGAATGAGGTTTGCACACAGGAGGCCTGGGTTTGATACCCAGCACCAAGGACACCAGCTGGATTGACCTCCTAGTACAGAATTGAAAGTAGTCCAATAACCACTATGTGTGGCCCAACCCTCTCCCTTACAAAAAAATTAATACATAATTGATCAAATGCTCAATATATATCAATCGTTATCATAACATGACATTCAATCCTAGAAAGGAGGAATTCACTCAAGACGGCAACTATTCGTATAGCCACCAGGTGGCGTTCTGACCCTAAATTTCACAGAAAGACCCGTCCCTGGGGGCTGGACCTCAGGTCGTTTTCTAGTTTTCTTACTCAGTGTTTCACAAGTCTTCCTGCTCATGCGGATCAGAGGGCGTCGGGTTAAAAACAGATCCTAATTCAGTAGATCCTGGGAATTTTGCGTCTCTAACAAGCACCCCAGCTGAGGCGGATGCAGCTGCAAGATTCTTATTTTCTGCCATCATTTCAGCTTCCACTCAGGAATAAGAATCAAGCCGACCTAAAACATAGCCCCAGTCTCCACTGTTCGGAGATTGCAAAGGGGAAGAAGAAGAAAAAAAGCGACACACAATAAAGGGAAATGAAGGTTTTTTTTTTTTAAAGAAAGAAAGAAATCTGGCAGTTTTCTTCGGACAGTCTTTCCAGAGGTGGTTGTGGGGTGTGTCCCATGCCCACCCCATGACGTCATGTGGCAAATAGTACAGTAGGCAGGGCCTTTGCCTTGCCAGCAGCCGACTTGAATTTGATCCCCTGCATCACATATGGTCCTCTGTTGAGTCCCTTTAACAGATCCCTTAAAGGGATGGCTTTTCCTTCTTAAAGGGATGGCCAAGATCCAAATTATGGGCATATATAAGAATTGGAACAAACAGTTGAGTCCTTTGAGACTGTGTTCTCAGGCTGGCTGGCAGGAGTGAGTTGGAGGAGCAGAGTGCCTGGCAGGATAGAGTTAGAGGAGCAGAGAGAAGGGTCGGCTGAGCTTAAAGAAGGGCAGAGCTTTGAAGAGAGTCTTAAAGGGAGTTCAGAGCTCCTGGGCTGGTTCTGTACCCAATACTGTCAGTCAGTCACACAGCTGAAAACCAACAGTCCCCCGAGCACCGCCAGGAGTGATTCCTGAGTGCAGAGCCAGGAGTAACCCCTGAGCATCGCCAAGTGTGACCCAAAAAGAAAAAAAAAATGTACAAAACGCTGACCAGGACTGGGCAAACACCGGGATGGGGGTTCTAGGAGAGTTGTATAAGTGGCTTGGAAAGGGCCAACTTAGAATTGAAGAAGTGCTAAGAGGAAGAGGCGCTGTTACACCCGGGCAGCTCTTGCGTGCACAACGGGAGCTATTTTAATAGCATCAACTTCTGCTTTCGGCAGCTGGAGGGGACGGTGGGCAGCGCCCCGCGAAGTGAAACTGCCCCTAGCAAGAAGACAGGAGGGGGGGGGGCACACTCTTGTTTGAAACACGTAATTCATGGTTGGGTGCTAGCCAGCCAGGGGACTGCAGCTAACACACGCCGAGCCTGCCACAGCCCGGCTCCGTCTTTAACTCCTAACACACGCCGAGCCTGCCACAGCCCGGCTCCGTCTTTAACTCCTAACACACGCCGAGCCTGCCACAACCCGGCTCCGTCTTTAACTCCTTTCCATGAACCTTATGCTTGTGCGTGAATGAATCATGACCACAGATTGAGGTGTTAAGTTTAGGGAACGCTTGCCATAAATTAGGTTTAAAACTCTATTCTTGGGCCAAAAGATAGCACAGGGGTTCAAGAACTGGCCTTGTATGCGCGTGACCCCAGTTCAATCTCCAGCAGCACCTAGAGCTGCCTGAACACTGCTAGGTGTGATCTCTGGGCACAGAGCCACTAGTCAGCCCTGAGCACCTACCGTGTGGCCCCCAAACCCAAAACAAACAAATTATATTATTGGTGGGGAGGGGAATGGGAAGGAAACAGGGCATATTGGTTTTGGGAAATGTGCGCTGGTGGAGAGATGGGGGCTGGAACACTGTATGACTGAAACCTAATCATGAACAGCTTTGTAATGGCCTATTGCATGGTGATTCAATTAAAAAAAATTCTATTCTTCTCCCTCCAAGTTGCTTGGAATCTGAGAATTACAGCTCTGTTCAGTCCTGAATTAGCAACATCTGGGAAAGTTCTTTGCCAGTTACCTGCAGAAATACAGGATGATGTCCAGAGCTTCTCAGGAGCCCACAGACAGGCTTGCCCACATTGAAACAGGCCTCAGGCTTTTCGGGGGACCCAAAAATGGCAGAAGCTCCAGGCTGGCCAACGGTGAGGAAATAATAAAGAAAACCTGCAAGTTCCCACGCTCTGGAGTCACGTCTCAGCACCGACCTTGAGCCTTCCCAAAGCCTCCGCCGTTCTGGTGCCTGGCTCAGGGCCCTCATTTCCCTGCACTTCCTGCCACAGCACAGACCACTGACTCAAAGCTGGAGTTTTGGTGGCCGGGTTTGCATGAGGACAGGTGCTGCTTATATGAGTCTCAACATTAATGAATGAAAAACTCGTTTTATCTTATTATGAGTCACGCCAGTTGAAACCAAGCATCACAAGAATTTTAAGACAGTGTCAGTATCTGCATTTCTGAAAAAGGATCAGTACTTAGTCTGCTAGGTAAGGCGTAGCGTTGGTTAGCTGTCGAAAAAAGAAGTTGTGGGGGTTAGAGCAGCAGGTAGGGTGTTGGCCTTGCACGCGGCCAGCTCAGATTCTATCGCCCCATCACAGTATGATCACCCTGGCCTGCCAGGAGCAATCCCCTGAGCACAGAGCCAAGAGTTAGCTCGGAGCACTGCCAAGTATGGCCCAAAAGCAAAGATGTAAATAAATAAAAAAGAAGTTGCTGGACACTGAGCTCGAGAAGTATTTTTTTTAAATCTCTATGCTCAGGATTCATCCTTGGCAGGGCTCAGGGGATCCTGTGGGATGCCGGGATTGAACCAGGTCAAGGCAAGAGTCTGAGCTGCTGGACTGTAGCGCCAGCCCCTAAAATATTTGTTTTAAAAACAGACAAAATTTTTTTTTCTAAACCGGCCAACGACTATTTCTCTAAACTGGTAAATGACTCCAAGCTGGTTGATTATAGGGCTACTGTTGCTTTTTGTGGTATATTCTCAATTAGTTTCTGGTTACTGTGTAACGCTCTCAGTATTTTACAAACACCCTCGTTGTCGGACAACTGCCGGCACCAGGGAGGAAAGGCATCGCCTCCCCCCCCTTCACTGGGTTCCCCTTCTGCTAAACATACTGGGGCTTCCCAGAGGAGGAAGAGACACTTAGTCTCAACGTATGAAACCCTAGAGCCAACTATGTGCAGGCCATCGCTCTCCCCCCCAGCTCTCGGGCTGACCACCTTGAATATAATTTTGAAAATGACCACTAGCATTCAGAGGTCGAGGGACAGCATGGCCGGCAGCTGGTTTTGAATGTGGCCAACGAGGTTCAATCCCTGGCACCCCCTATGAGCCCAATAGAAGTGAGCCCTGAGTGCAGAGCCAGGGGTAAAGCCCGAACACCACCAGGTGTGGCCTCAAGCCCCCAAATAAAATGACGTCTAGCATTCACGAAACTATAAGCGCTGAAGGAATATGATCAATGCAGAACCCAGTTTAGACCTGCTTAAGAGATTAATTTTGTTAGACTCAGTGCAATTAAAATGGAATTTTTCCCATTTTCACTGAAGTACATGGATTTACAATACTGCTCATCATACTTTGCATGCATTATTATTCCAATGCCATACCCATCCGCAGAGCCTGCGTCCCGCCACCAGCGCCAAAGCACCCTTCGGGACACCTCCGCCTCCACATAAGCTCAGTTATATAGACAAAATTTTCAGTTGCAATGGCTCTGACCATGAAGTGGGTGTTTTTCAGATCAAACACAACTAAACGTTGGCAATTTCTTATCTTCCAAGTTGTCTTCAGGAATTCTTCCATTCTGAGTTTCTTTGGTATTTTTTTTAAATCTTTTCCCTCGACTTTAGCCTATTCCTGTTCTTCCCCTCCAGACCCTCAGAACTTGCCCTCAATTCTGCTGCCTGCTCTGAAGCCCACTGATCCTCCACGTATTCATCCCGCTCAACCATCTCCATTCCAGGAGCTTCCCTTGAGCACCTTCTCTGAGCCTGGGACTCACAAACTACCGTGGGCGTAGTGGGAAGTGAAGTTTGCCCTAGCTTTTGAGGACCCTTTTGTGTGGTAACACCAGAAAACTTTGGTAACGTATTCCCAGGGATGGGAATGTGTCCAATAAAAGTACCAAGAGTCAAGACCAGTGCTTACACTGCCCGAGCCCGTGTGCTGCTTGCGCCCACGTGGCCGAGCACATGTGGACCCCAGCACATGTGTCACCGAGGTCTCCCCTCTTGAGATGTGGGTTTTCATGCTTCCATATCCTGTGCTGGGATGTGTGTACTGCCGCCCTCTCTGCCCTTGGAGAAGTCCACGTTCTCTCTTGAGCCTGTTACTTTGTGCCAGGAAGCGAGTTCCCTTCTACCTCTGAAGCCGGCGGGGAATGGATGAAGACTCAGGAATCCGATGCAGTTTTAAAAGGGCTTTACTATCACAGGTTCCAATATACAATCCAAGAGCAGGGAAAACCTCCGGACTCTGGGTTCCCAGCTAGGCCCCAGCCAGGTGTAGGCCAAGATGGCTGCCACCACGTGTTGAGGCCCAACAGAGAATGGAGAGGACGGAGAAGCAAAACGCCAAGGGAAGCCGAAATGGCAAAAAGGGGAAAAAAAGAGAGCTGCTTTTTTCTTGCAGCTTATTTTATAGCTAGGAATCCCCCAAACTCCCCAGCCCAGCCCATTCTGGGCTGGGCTATCTAGAGATGAAAACAGGAAAATAGCTTTATAGAAATGTAGCAACTTCAGGAGACCATCTGGTTGTTTACAAGGACCCAGAGCTAATTAAAAGCCTCCTAGCAGAGCTGGGAGAAGCTATAAGCTAAATGTAACTTCCCCTGGCAGGAAGGATCAAATGCCCTCAGGTAATTTCTCCCAGCACCTCACCTAATGTCTTGAGCCAAGATCTGCCTGGAATTGCCTTTATAGGGTAGAGAAGGGGGTTTCTGAGATGGCATGTCTCTGTACCAAAGACTAATACTAATGCCAGTTAAATATTTCTCCAAGCCTTCACAAGAGTCTCGTCTACTTCACGGTAGTTTTGTATTTTAGTTGCCTTTGAGTTATCAGGGGAGCCATGCTTGCTTGCTTGGAGGCAAACAGCATTTCTCTCTGGTCTAATTACTTAGGGATCCAACGTGGCCAGGCAAATATGCTGGTAAGATCTAGCTAGTCCCACGATGCTTGTGGTAGCATGAGAGAATATTTATACCAGCCAGTACAGAATACATGGTCAGATAAGACTGCCACATTCAGACTACCCCCCATCTATGAAGTGACCTGCAGGAGGCAATCCAGGGCAGATGCAGAGGCCTAGGCTTTTAGGTGTCCTGCAACAACTCCCCCTGATTAGTTTACTATAAAAAATTGAAAAAGTACAAAATATTTAGTAACATATAGAAAATTAAGATAAGAAAAAACAATTCCAATTACAAAATGATAATACATGTTACTTTAGGATCCTAACTTGTGTTTGGACCCAAAGCAAAGTTCATGACAAAGTGTTTCTAGCTGTCTGATTATAACGGACTATAGTTTGCACTGTCCATAATTTGTGAGAGTCAATTTGCCATATTTTATGTAAAGTCAGGTGTCTGGAACAAAGTCTGTGGGGCTACTTCTGGAACAGCAATAGCGGTGATCATATGAGTATGAGTCTCTGGAGAGCAGCGATCAGGAACTCGTTGAATTGTCAGGAACACTGGATCGGGTCTCAGGAACACTGGGACAAGAGTCTCGAGCACTGGAACAGGTGTCTGGATCAGTGGTACAGGCATCTTGCAAGGCTTCTTCAGCAAGGGAACACTGGCACCGGTAACTGTACCTGTAGCTTAATTTTAGGCGAGACAAAAACACTTTTCGAGATTAATCACGAATTGAGATTTTAAGGCTTTGGCAGGAATTCAAGAACATGAAGAAACTTCAACACCTTGTGAAAGGAAACATTAGAAAAAACTTTTTTTGCAAATTATTAAATTTTTTAGTGAGCACTGCTTTAGGAGTCTTGGAGTATTGAGCACTGTAGCGCAAGTTTACTGCGTTTCAATATCTTATCCTGTGAACAGAATCATTAGAAAAACATTTTTTCATTGATTTAGCAAACTTTTTTTGTAATGAGCACTGTGATCAGAGTCCAAAGCCTCAAGCATCATAGAAGGAATCTGCAGCAGCCAAGTTCTTTTCCTCTAAATTTCTGAACAAAAGCATTAAAAATTTTTATTAGTTGATTTTGATATTGAGCACTATACTTGGAGTTCACCCTTTTTTCCTCCTATTTTAATTTTTTAATTTTTTTTACCTGTAAACAAAACATTAGAAAACTTATTTTTAAAATTTTGACATTGAACATCATACACGGCAGTCTTTTTTTTTCTTCAAAACCTTAAAAAAACTTTTTTATTAGTCATTTTTATACATCCTTGAGGGTTATTCATTGGTACTCTCACCTTTAAACACTTCAAAGCAGCAAGGAAACATTAAGACACTTACATATTAAACACTTAGAAAATATATATATATTTTATGGTACCTTCTTTTGGAGGGTTATTTAGGTGCTTTTACCTTTAAACTCACTCCAAGGCAGTTTTTTTTTTTTTTAGAAAGAAAGGGGTTATCTCCAGCTTAAGTATCAACAGGCTGCAATGCAAGGTTATTTTTATTAAAGATGAACCAAGATCAACAGGCTGCAAAGCAAAATTATTGTTATTTAAGATGGACCATGTTCAACAGGCTGCAAAGCAAGATTATCATTATCAAAAAGTGAACCAATTCGGAGGTTTGAACAGTTTGCAATTTAAAATTGAGACTTTATATTGAAAGAAATTAGGTGTTTTTAGACCTGCTACCCATTTATAATTAATCTTTACTTAGGTAAATTGACTGGTTTTTATGTCTGCATCAGTGTTTTCCAGCAGCTCTCCTTGAGACAAATTTAAGGTGAATAATGTTAAAGATACCTGTTTTTTGTTGCTTGAATAACCGAATTTTGAAAAGTTTTTTTTGAGCACATTTAACACTTCGTCATTAGCCATAACATTTGCCATAAATCATTTACCAAAACTATCCATTTGCCAGAAGTCGTTTGCCATAAATATCCAATCACATAACTTAATTGTCTGCAAACCTCCAGCCACGTGGGATGGAGCACAGACAAATAAAAAGCGGACAATTTAGTCCGGTTTATCTCTATGGAAAGCTATGGTGCACATGAAAGTGGCAGGCAACTGTAGATTGAGCCTAAGGCTCTTTCCCAGCTGAATTAAATAAAGATGCCACCAAGAAATCTGACCTTTCATTTCCTTAAACCAAAGGTCCAGGAAAGCATCTATTTTAAACTTAACAACTTGCTCTCCAGAACTTGCACTCTGCTCCCGTTGGGGGAGGTGCAGTTTTATCACAAAAATCACAAGAGTTAGCATCAGAAAAGACCAAAATAAA
This sequence comes from Cryptotis parvus, assembly GCA_021461705.1. Taxonomy (NCBI): domain Eukaryota; kingdom Metazoa; phylum Chordata; class Mammalia; order Eulipotyphla; family Soricidae; genus Cryptotis; species Cryptotis parvus. The sequence continues at coordinate 317,852 of JAJIBD010000816.1, read as the reverse complement.
GAATGGTTATGAGGAATGTTGCGAAGCTCCCAGAGCTTTGCTCTTTGACTATTAAATTTAGAACAGGAGGAACTACAAGCCTTTTGAGGCCTGGACAGGTTCGGGGAATTAACCTGTTCCTCCCTTTCCTCCTCATCAGAGTTTGTAAGTATTTTAGGGAAGCCCTCAACTTGAGATTCAGTCTCCATCAGAGGGGCATCTCCGCCTTCGGAGGTATTAACTCCGGGCAGATTTTCCGTTTGAGAGTCTGCCTCCTCTGGAGGTTTCTTTTCTTCCTCTAGGTTACCGTTAAGCTTTAAAATCTGTTTGCTAGATTTAATTTCATGACTCTCTGAAAGAAAAGCAGGAGTTACAAAAGTCACCACTTTTACTAGCACCTGAATAAACAGGTGAAGCCAGAACAAAGAAAAAACCTCTGGGAGGTAACCCATTTTAACTCACGGTTTAGATGCTGCTCTCTGCTTCAGGAAAAGTTCATCAACATCTCGGTGGGACCTCCAGATGCAGGGGTGCCCACCCAGGGACGCCAAATGTCGGGGACCCCTGCGGCGCTCCCCGACACTTTCTCTCACTTTTTCTCCCTCCTCCCCTTCCTCGAAAACCTCCAAAATAAAATCTTTTTTAAAAAAGGACCATTCATGAGTAAGATTTAACAGAAGTCACATTGAATTGGGTCTTGAGGGATTTGTAAGATTTCCTGAGTGTCTCAAGTTTAGTGAGGTGGTGTAGGCAGGTGACTATGGCAAATTATAGTCCTGGGGGTTTGAAAGGACGAAATATTCTGGGAAAGGGCCAATCGTGGATGAAATACTTGGATTAAGGAGGTAAGGGAAGACTAAAGTTAGATTCTAAATGAACATACTATTTTCTTTATCGTGGAGGTGAGTAACAAATTTTTCTAATGAGAACATTTTTTTCCTAATTTTTCTAATCAGGAAAGTAATTTTTTTCTCCAGTTTTTCTCCTACTTTCGTCCCCCTTCCCCTCTGAAAATGTCCATTTTATTTATTTATCTATCTATTTATTTTATTGAGTGTGATGGGAAGTGATAGGGTTTTATTTATTTATTTATTTATTTATTTATTTATTTATTTATTTTGCTTTTCTGGGTCACATCCGGCAATGCTCAGGGGTTACTCCTGGCTCTGCACTCAGAAATCACTCCCGGCAGTGCTCGGGGACCATATGGGACGCCAGGGATGGAACCCAGGCCGGCATGGGCCAACCGCGTGCAAGGCAAACGCCCTACCCGCTGGGCTATCGCTCCGGCGGAAGTGATAGGGTTTTGAGCTGGAGAGTAGTATGAAGAATTTAGTTTTTTTTTTTAAGTTTCCAAAAACAATCATTGATAGCTGTGCAGAGAATCAGTAATTGGTCAGAGTTGGTACAAAGAGTTTGGTATTTCATTCGTCTGATTGCTACCGGCTCTCCCTGTGCCCAGCTGATCATGAGGCACCCAGGAGGGAAGGTGGATTCTAGCCTAGCAGAGCCTCACAAGAAGCCAGAGGAACCCCCCACACCATGAAGGCCACTATTTTCAACATCTGGACTCCACAGCTCATCAGAGCTCCACGCAGCAGGAGAGCCAATCTTTCCCTGTCCCGCACCTGCATGGTTCATCAATAAATGCATGAGATGAGAGGCTACTACAAAAGTATCCCACCCGCATGGCAGAGCCTGGCAAGCTACCTGTGTCGTACAATTGTTACTGGTTTTGGTATACCCAAAACCAGTAACAATTATAGACCTCATTCCCATGTCCTGAAGAAATGATTTGAGGCTCTTCATGTTCCTGGAGTGAGCAGATGCATTTGGGCTACACTAGCATGTGAAGGGACGTATGGAGATGTTACTGGTGCCCGCTTGAGCAAATCGATGAACAACGGGAAGACAAGTGATACAAGTGATCTAGTCATTCATTTATTTATGCTTTTTGGGTCACTTGCGGCAATGCTCAGGGTTACTCCTGGCTCTGCACTCAGGAATTATTCCTGGTAGTATTCAGGGGAACCATATAGGATGCAGGGGATTGAACCCCAGTCAGCCCGTGCAAGACAAACGCCCGACCCTCTGTACTATCCCTCCTGCCCTGAACACTTCATTTTATTGCCCCAAAGTAACTTGACATTTGTTTCTGAAATGTGCTCTTTGCAATCTTCCAGACTATAGTTTTTCTTTATTTTTTCAAAAAGAATTCTTTTTCAGTGAGACTAGAAGGAAAGAATCAAAGCGAACGACTGTGCAGGCCTTTTAAATGGATTCTATTGTTTTTATACAAAAGAAATAGACTCATTCTAAGCAACTCCAACATTACAAAAATATATATATACAACATAGAAACCAAAGGCTCCACATCACCTAAACTTTCAGACTTAAGCACTATTCTATATCAATGTCCTGGTCTTGGTTTCTGCAGGTCTTTATTTCAATGAATGAACCACACATTAATGTAATTTTCTCTGTGCCAATAAATATAGATCTACTGCATTCTTTTTAATATCTGTGAGAATCTACTGTATTACTATACTATAAAATACTGAATTGATCTTATTTTATTAACATTTGAACCGTTTTTAGTTCATAAGAAGGTCTTTTTATATAAACCTTTGCAAACTTTGTTACCTTCAGGCAGGGTCTTCAGAATTCTTTGAGAGGGACTATAGAGAGAGTTCAGCAGGGAAGGCTCTGGCCTAGTGTGCCAGTAGTCATGGTTCAATTCCTGGTACCCCATCTAGTCCTCTGAGTCCTATCAGGAGTGATTCCTGAGTGCAGAGCCAGGAGTAAGCCCTGAGCACTGCCCAGTGTTGCCAAAACGAACAACCAAAAAAACAAAACTTTTCAGGAACTGACATAAAGACAGGATTTTTTTCATCTAAATAAATTTTGCTAAAAAATTGCAAAATCATAAAGATTATATATGTACACATATATAAGTATATATACATATATATTGCTATTTCAAGGTCACACACAGCCATGCTCAGGTGTTACTCTTGGCTCTACATTCAGGAATTACTCCTGGCGGTGCTTGGGGGACCATTTGGAATGCCGGGATTGAACCGGGTCGGCCGTATTCGAGGCAAATGCCCTTCCTACTGTACTATCACTCTAGCCCCACATCAATTTCTACTTCACAGTGTATGAAGACCCAATTTCCCTAGGAAAGAGAGGGCTTTAAGGACTGTCTGTTCTTATCAGTGAGTTCAAAGATCCTCCAAAGTCTTCATTCTGCTCAGCAAATGTCTGCAATTCATACATCTCTCTGGTTTTGGATAAATTAACATTAATAGCAGCTCTGAGGTTTGCCCAAAAGAGTGTACATTTACGCCGGTCCCTGGGCCATTTCAAGCATGCCTTCTTTGCCAGGAGAGCTTTCAGCATAGGATACTTGGCAGGAATGCAGTAGTGTGGAATGGGTTCTAGTAGGATGAGCATTACACAATCAGAACGTTCGTGAAGGAGATTGTGATGAGTGAAGAAGAGTTCATAGTGGCCCCAAACGCTCTGAATGAAGCTGGGAGACAAAACAAAGATGGATCGATAACTGTTCTCAATACAGTTTATCACAGTTTCAGGGACTCTCTCGTCAGGGTCAAAGTTTCCCTCCTGAAGGCAAATCAAGATAGAACCATCTTCTTTCTCCAGTTTGGGGATTAATTCATATTTCACCCAGGCAGAATCATGTTCACTGTATGAAATAAACACATGGAATTGGACATTTCTTGTCAGCTGTGGCCTTGTCCTTCTAACCCTGTGCCATGTCTGTGTCCACTGATACAACGTTCTACAGTACCAGGGCAGATCACAGCGACGGGAGCAGAAAGTGACAGCGACACCCACCACTATCATGCCAGCCGCAATGGTGACCATCAAGAGTGTTGTGTTACAGAGTAGTTCCGGGAGGTGAGCATCCTTCAGCGGAGTCCCCTTCAGACGCAAAGGGTATTCACAGAGGTAAGACTCCGACCATCCCACCAGCACACCCTCTGAGTCTTCTCCTTGCCGAATGAAATCTCTCAATTCACAAGTACAGCGGAATGGATTTCTTCCTGCCTTCAGAGTTTTCACCTCCTGGCAGCTACGGAAAAAATCAAGAGAGGGACTGAGCACTGAGTTCATTTCAACGTTCAGAACTGAGAGTCTTCGGAAATGATCACACCCAGGGAGATCAGTTAGAAAATTAAGGGCAAGACTGAGCTCTTGCAAAGACTTCAAGTGAACCATGTCTTTAGGGAGAGTTTGAATTTTGTTTTTACTCAGGTCCAGTATTTGAATATTTCTGGGTAAGCATCTGAAAACAGAATCTTCAAATTTATTAGACGACAGATTCATCGTTATCAAAGTCTCAGGCCACATGCAATTTTCATTTTTATCATGTTGTAGCAGATTGTGGCTCAGATCTAAGTATTCCAAGGATGTGTTGTTGGCAAAATGAGTCACTAAGACAAGGGTCTCCAGTTTATTGTTCTTCAGAATGAGAGTTTTCAAATGAGGCAGCTGGGGGGTTTTCGGAAAAGGTCATCTGTGAGGAAATTACTAGCAAAATTTAAATACTGGAATCGTGTAGGGTAAACCGGGAACAGCACGTGTAGCATTTTTTGCATCTGAAATCGTCAGATTTTCTATATCCATTTTGGTAAAAAGCAAGTAGATTTTACTTAGTGGGACAGAAAAGTATCTTACATGTACCTGCTCCAAGTGTACACTTCTCATCACTGAAGCTGAATAGTCAAATGAACTGGAGTCTCGAGACCTTTCCCCCTAGAGTCACATTCTGGATCCGGATGTGTTCCACTGAGGTGTGCCAGAGCAATTGGAATAGGAGGAAAAGGTTATCCCAAGGTAAATCAAGTTTATTAAGTAATAGAAGGGATGTCCTGGAAGTCTCCAAATCCAAGATTTGCTGAGCTTCATAATGTGCAAGTTGACCCTTGCCATCTATATTTGTCATTTCTAATATTTTTGAAGTCTTGATTCCATCACGAGAAGGACCCAGAAATTTGTGTTCTTTGGTAAAATAATGTCAAGTTTCGTTGTGTTTAATCGGGCAAGCTGCCTTCCTCGTAGTAAGAAAGTGCTCTCAGTCCCAACAAGACGGTATTTAGCTGCAGACCCGCAATTTTCTGGAAAGCCGACTTTTGTATTTTAGCCCCACTCAGACCCAGGACTTCCAGGTGTGACATGCTGCTCAGCTCCTCACCCACGGGCAGCGTGTCAAAATCGTTGAAAGAAAGATCTAAATGCCGGAGGTTTGCCAGGTAGTACCAGGTTACGATCTTCAGCTGATTGTAAGACAAGTCCAAAAAGCTTAACTCCTTGTTGAATGCAAACACACTAACATTCAGCTGTTCGATTCTATTATGGCACAGAATCAACACTTGCAATCGAGACATGGAACGGAAATCAGAAGTCTGGAGCTGGGCGAGGAGGTTGTGGGATAAGTCCAGAGCGGTTGTGCTAGGGGTCAGGTCTCCAGGAACCGTCGTCAGAAGCAGGTGAGAGCAGTTGGTCACCCAGTCGCTTTCCTGGGGGAGCTCCCAAGTCCGGCCTGGTGCTGATAGAACAAAGCTGCAAAATACGTAAATACGTCCAATATGCCTCATGGTCACTGCAAAGATTTTAATATCGGCTCCCTCATATGAGTGAGAAAGATGAATATATGATCCTAGAAAGACAATATAGGAAGTTAAAGTTGTATTTAACTTGTTAGTCTATAGGACTTTTTATTTTATGCAAAGATCTGATGATCTTCTGGGCTTGATCTGAGGACTTGACTTACAGATTCTCGAGTTACTCCTGCCCTCTCCCTATGTGGAGACCAGGGAGCCCTCCTAGAAAGGAGAAAGTCTACGGGCAAGCTGCCTTCTGGAGAGATTCCAGATCTATGGCTGCACAGGCGTGCAGTGGCTCTGCCGCCACAGTTTAATCTTAGACACAATGTATTTTAGCAACAGGTCCTTTCAGGATCTTTCTCATTTGTACACTTCAACAATCAGTCTATTTGCATCAGACGGGAGAGGTTGATATAGCATGCAGAGCCTCAGACGCAGCTGGGGAGCTGGAACTAAAGTGGGGCCGGAGAGACAGCACAGGGGTTCAGGCACTTGCCTTGCATGCAGCTAACTCTGTTTTATCCCCAGCATCACACCTTAAGCACCACAAGGGGGTAAAAATGAATACAAAAATCCATAAGGAGGATTCCAGATCCACAGCTGTGCAGCTCGGCCTCATGGTGAGCGGCCCTATGGAGTTCCCAGGGGAAAGGCAAAAGACTCGGTCAGCACCTGGTCGTGTCCTACATAACTCCTAGGGCCTGCTCACCATGCAGGCAGCCGCGCCTGCTGGACTCGGAGCAAGGATTGGGCCCCCTCCCCCCCCCAGCAGTCTCCAGCCTCCGGGCTCAGTGGGTGTGGCCATGAGCTTCAGCCACCACAGCCAACCGCCGCAACACAGAGATTCCAGATCTATGGCTGCGAGGCGTGCAGTGGCTCTGCCGCCACAGTTTAATCTTAGACACAATGTATTTTAGCAACAGGTCCTTTCAGGATCTTTCTCATTTGTACACTTCAACAATCAGTCTATTTGCATCAGACGGAGAGGTTGATATAGCATGCAGAGCCTCAGACGCAGCTGGGGAGCTGGAACTCAGCTCTCCCCTGGCTTAGCTGACCATTGGGCCCCCAGGAGAACAGATGGGTTTGGGGTGTTGGCCCATCACCTCTGGGGGGGCTCCCAGATGCAGCCGGATGAGACTCGCCCATCACATCAGCCGCCATTTTCACTGTCTGGATGCTGCAGCACATCAGAGCCCACCCAGGATGGACGCTGACCTCAAGACCAGATTAACAGAGCAAAACAAGTTTGAGCCCAGGTAGGCAGCTTCCAGAGGTGGGACTCACCGGGGAATTCGTCATATGGAGCTGGGGTAGGCCTTTCCCCTCTCCATTTTGTCTGAGCCCAGTAGCCCCGCCCATGAGCTGCCCTGGGGTGACCAGCCATAGCATGCAGAGCCTCAAGAGCAGGTGGGATAACTGGAACTCGGCTCTCCCCTAGCTCAGCTGACTATGGGGCCCCCAGGAGGACAGATGGGTTTTGGGGTGGGCCATCACCTCTGGGGAGTCTCGGAAGCAGCCGGATGAGACTTCGCCCACCACATCAGCCGCCATTTTCGCTGTCCGGATACTGCAGCACATCAGAGTCCTCCCGGGAGTGACGCTGACCTCAAGCCAGATTAACAAAGCAAGACGAGTTCGAGACCAGGTGGGCAGCTCCCAGAGGTGGGAATCACAGGAATTTGTCAGATGGAGTTGGGTCGCCCCTTCCCCTCTCCATTTTGTTTGAGCCTGGTAGCCCCACCCAGGAGTTGCCCTGGGGTGACCAGCCATAGCATGCAGAGCCTCAGACGCAGCTGGGGAGCTGGAACTCGGCTCTCCCCTGCTCAGCTGACCATGGGGCCCCCAGGAGGACAGATGGGTTTTAGTGTTGGCCCATCACCTCTGGGGGGGTCCCGGAAGCAGCCGGATGAGACTCACCCACCATATTAGCCTCCATTTTTGCTGTCCGGATGCTGACCATGAGGCCCTTAAGTGGGCGGCCACACGTTCCATCAAACTAGTGGAAACAGTTATGTCTTTAATGTACTATATTTTACGAGGTGTAGGAAAGGTAGGCAGGAGGGAGAGATAGGGAGACAAAAGATATACAGAACCCGCCACAGTTGGGGTGTGGGAGGGGAATGGAGCTGGGGACATTGGTGATGGGAGATGGGTTCGGGTGGAGAGATGGGTGTTGGAACACTGGAACCGAAACTTGAACATGAGCAAATTGCAATTGTATGTCTAAAAGTGGTGTAATAAAATTAAAATAAATAAAATAAAATAAATTTAAAAATCCATAAGGAGAAAAAATACAATTATTTTACATAAAGACAGAATTTTCAATAATGATTCTTTTTCATCTTTTGGCTACACCCGGCATGTTTGGTGGTGATCTATGGCAGTGTTCAGGGGACCATATGCGGTTGCATGGATCAAACCAGTGTTAGCTACATGCAAGGCAAACATCTTAACCCCAGTGATCTCTCGTCTCATTAACACTGATTGTTATTTCTGTCTTAGAGTCCAATATAACTTATAGGGCAATGGCAGATAGAGCCAGAAAGCTTGTAAATGTGGTTTTGACACTAACATGTCAGAGAAGACTTTGAGCAACTTTAAGTTTCCAAGTTTAGATGCTTGAAAACTGTTGTAGGCTCTATTCATGCTGCCTTAGTTGGTTCTCCTGAGCTGAACCATAACTTTCATTTTTTACTATCTCTCCTCGCTGACCAACACCACAGCACCAGCTGAATCTTATTTTCAAACAGGAAGCAGAGCTTCTGCTTATAGAACTTCTCTATAAAGAATATAATAGAATGTTCCTGGCAGGCAATGCATATTCTTTGGTCCATTTCGTTTAAACACTTTTAAAAGTAGCCATAAATTTCTGATGAAAGACACATTCAGCAAGTATTGTAAATTATTATTGTAGTTCTCCTATACTTCTTCCATACTGAAAGCAGATGAAAAACAGAGAATGTGTTACCTTAATAGCTGTAAGTTAAAACTCTAAGTTCAAAGGCACCATAAAATTTTCTATGGTGGCCCGCCAAAGAATACCTAATCATTGATTTCCTCTTTATCCCAAGAGACACACAGCAAAAGAAAAAAAACCCTGTGCCTCTCCATTTTTTGAGCTTGAATCTCTTGAGATGGAGCTTTAAAATATCCTCGAAGGTTGAGTGATCTGTTGAGTGAGTTGTTGTCGGGTCACCCCTAGTGAAGCTTAAGGGTCACTCCTGGCTCTGCACTCATGAATCACTCCTGGTGGTGCTCGGGGAACCATATGGGATGCTGGAGACTGAACCCAGGTTGGCTGCATGCAAGGTAAATGCCCTACCCGCTGCGCTCTCGCCAGTCCCTGAATGTTGAGTGACTTTTTGCAAAGAGTAACATTTTCTGGCTGTTTCCAGCATTGCTATTCCTGTTCAGTCCTCTCAACAGTGGAAAATGGTGGCTTTTTTTCATTTTTTAAATTTAAAAAAATTATTTAAACATTGTGGTTTACACCATCCCCTACTTTTATGTTCATAGCAGCATTATTCACAATAGCCAGAATCTGGAAGCAACCAGAGTGCCCGAAAATCGATGACTGGATAAAGAAGCTTTGGTACATCTACACAATGGAATACTATGCAGCTATTAGGAAAAATGAAGTTATAAAATTTGCCTATAAATGGATGGACATGGAGAAGATTATGTTGAGCAAAATTAGCCAGAAGGAGAGAGACAGACACAGAATGACTGCATTTATCTGCATAACATAAATATATATGTACATATTAAGATACCAATATCCAAGGTCAAGTGAAACATATATCAGGAGGTCTGGTCAAAGGTGGAAATTATCACAAACGTGTGGGAGTCAGAGGCTAGGTAAGAGAGAAAATGGAACAGTGTGCTAACAATTGTTGAGGGTACTAATGCCAACCTTGAACTGAGCATTAAATAGAGGCAAAAAGATACACATGACAACCCTTTAATGTATGTTCTGTAATCCATAGTCTGGAGGGGAAGGAAAAGAGAGAGAGAGTAAGTAGAAAAGAAATAAAGAACCTGCCATGGAGCAGGGCTGGGGGAGGGGGAGGGAACCGGGGACGTTGGTGGTGGGAGATGGGCACTGGTGGCGGGATGGATGCTGGAACACTGTATGACCAAAACCCAAATATGAACTTTTTAATTGTATATCTTTGTAATTGTAAAAATAAAAAATTTAAAAAAAAACAAAAAAACATTGTGGTTTACAAAGTTGTTCACTATACAGTTGTTTCAGGTATTCATTATTCCAGCATCAATACCACCACCAATATGCCCTTACCTCCACCAAAGACCCTAGTTTCCCACCCACACCCAAGACTGCTCCTCTAGTAGGCACTGGTTAATCTACTTAATTTTGTTTATTACAACATATATCATAATGGCATTGCTAAAGTCATGGACTTTTTACTGAGCTGTTCAGTGAAAATTAGACCACCTGTGGTAATGCTTTCACTTATTGAACTTATTGAACTTGACAAGCTTCTACTCAATTTTAAAACGAAGCTGTTCATGTTCATTTGTTACATTCAATATTCTTTTTCTGTTTTTTTTTTTTTTTTTTTGCTTTTGGGGTCATACCCAGCGATGCTCAGAGGTTACTCCTGGCTCTGCACTCAGCAATTATTCCTGGCAGTGCTTGGGGGACCGTGTGGAGTCCAGGGATCGAACCCAGGTTGGTCAAGTGCAAGGCAAACACCCCCCCAGCCGTATTATTGCCCCAGCCCCTAGACAGTCAATGTTCAACCCCGGTCTCAATGGTGCCTATATTATCCCTGTGTTGTTTTGACTCTCCATTTACAATCAGAGGAATAGTCTAGATGCTTAATCAGCAGCCAATGGCAGAAAACCCAAACCCAACCCCCCAAACACCTGCAAGACCTGAGATCTGATGAATAACATGGTTACACTCACTAATCTTTCTGTCTTTACAGTCTATACAAATGAAAGAATAAATACTGACAACCTGAATAAATCTACTTTCTCCTATCTCTTTGATTTCGAATTCTTTCTTTGAGAAAGAACCACCCCCATTTCTTTTCCAGCAACACAAGCTGACAGTTCTCACCCGGAAGCTTATGTGGGCCCATCAGCGCTGCAGATGTGGCCGATTCTGGTCCATGATTGCTTGTGAGATGGAGCAGAGCAAAGCTTCTCTAGGACACTTGAGCCCCTTTGCCCCCTACTGCCTATTGGTGACATTACACCTTGCATGCCTGCATTAAACTCTTAGGGCACTTTTTGTCTGCGGGGAAGGGGGGGGAGGGAGGCTGCCAAGCATTGCTCAGAGGCTCAGAGCCCTCCCTGGAAGTTCTCAGTCACCCAACTAGAGGTTCAATGCAAGTATCCCTGGAAGCATTGCTGCAAGGGCCTGCAGAGCGGGGTGGGGGGTGGGGGGGGATAGTCAGTCTACCCAGTCAGTGCTTGGGGCTCCCTGGGGATAGTCAGTCTACCCAGTCAGTGCTTGGGGCTCCCTGGGGATAGTCAGTCTACCCAGTCAGTGCTTGGGGCTCCCTGGGGATAGTCAGTCTACCCAGTCAGTGCTTGGGGCTCCCTGGAGATAGTCAGTCTACCCAGTCAGTGCTTGGGGCTCCCTGGGGATAGTCAGTCTACCCAGTCAGTGCTTGGGGCTCCCTGGGGATAGTCAGTCTACCCAGTCAGTGCTTGGGGCTCCCTGGGGGTAGTCAGTCTACCCAGTCAGTGCTTGGGGCTCCCTGGGGATAGTCAGTCTACCCAGTCAGTGCTTGGGGCTCCCTGGAGATAGTCAGTCTACCCAGTCAGTGCTTGGGGCTCCCTGGGGATAGTCAGTCTACCCAGTCAGTGCTTGGGGCTCCCTGGGGATAGTCAGTCTACCCAGTCAGTGCTTGGGGCTCCCTGGGCTGTACCTAGTGAGGCTCAATGCACAGGGGGACCACATGCCATGCCCGGGAATTGAACCCATTTCTGGCATGTGCTGTACAAGCGCTGCTCTAATATCCCCAGCCCTTCTTTTGTTGCTGGGCCACACCCCGCAGTGCCAGAGGCTCATCTTAAAAGAAGAGGTAAACACCCTCTGTTTAATATTGATCCAGGGCACAGAGCAATGACCTCAAAGCAACCCTCTTGACATTTTCTTTATACTTAAAGATCAAGTGGCACTGTTGAATCGTTTCAGTGAGAATTCCCAAACAGGTTTGTCCACAGGAGAAGTGATCCATTTTACAAAAATGATTAGAATAGATCTTTATAATATGACATTGGGAAGGAGGTACCTTTTAATTGCATCACCATGTGATGGACCATTAATTACAAAGCTGTTCATGATTGGGTTAGGAAGTACACTTTTTTGGTCATTTTTTGGGGGAGTCACACCCACCAATGCTCAGGGGTTACTCCTGGCTCCTACTCAGGAATCACTCCTGGCAGTGCTCAGGGGACCATACAGGATGCCAGGAATCAAAGGCCATCAAAGCCCATCAGCCACACACAAGGCAAATGCCCTACCCGCTGTACTATTGCTCGAGCCCATGAGGTACAGTCTCAAAGGAAGACTTTGTTAGTATCAATTTTCCCGCAGCAAAATGCAATGCATGTATGTCTAACTATATTTTATTTTATTTTTATTTTTATTTTATTTTATTTTTTTCTTTTTTGGGCCACACCCAACAAAGCTCAGAAATTACTCTTGGCGGTGCTCAGGGGGACCATATGGGATGCTGGGGATCAAACCTGGGTTGGCTGCGTGCAAGGCAATCGCCCTACCCACTGGACTCTTGCTACGGTCCTCTAACTATATTTTGAAGGAAACTTATACAATAAGTATCTATCCAAAGAAAAACGGCTGCAAAAAAAAACCTAATCTATTCTGTTATCTAAGTAAACATGCAGAAAAATGTCTGCACAACATCTGGAGAAAACAAATCCCAGGTGTCTGATGACAGAACTGGGGTTTCCTAAGAGGGAATGAGGTACGGAGGGGGCCTCTGGACAGCGGGGAGGGGGCGTTGGCACTCAGAGGCCGGCACTGTATGGTGACGCTGTGTCCCTTAAAACTTATGAATATCTTCAGTCTTATGACTCCATGTTATGACTCTTTCAGAAAATAGAATTAAATTAGGAAAGAAAGAAGGCGTCAGTAGGCACTGCGTCATAACCAGGGACTGGATGCATGCCTTTAGGGAACACAGAGAGGTGCTGCATAGACAACGGAGCTTAAACCTCTCTGCGCAGAAACCCTCAAGCCGTGATTAAGCGCACACATGCTAGATTGATCTCTTCGGATGAAACAGTCACCGCGGAGGTGTGTAAGGGTAGGGGGTGCCGGGAGCTTTAGTCTAAAGACGTCTTCTTTCCTTTCGCTACAAACTCACTTTGCGCTGTGAAGGAATAAAGACCTTTTCTTTACTAGGCGTTGAATGTGGTTTCCAGAAAGCAGTGAGCCAGGTTAGGGAGAAAGATTCTGTGGCATCGCAGCCTGCGTGCACAGCGGCTTCACTTGCACAGTTATATACATGTTCTAGACCAGTTCCCCCCAGCAACTGCATGGAACTTGTGCCTGTAGTACATTGCTGTTCCAGAAATTTGATTCCTGCTTAACGGATGATAAAACAGGTATACAGAGAACAGGAAACTTGTCCAAGGTCTCTATCCACAAAGAGACGAAGTCAAGAAAGATTGCAAGTTGATTTGCTACAATCCCATAATCTGCAAGTGATTTGATATGATTCCGTAATACATGTTTTCCTCATGACTTCCCCTCTCTCCCCTGGAACTTCTAAGCTTGTTCACTAGTTACAGTAAGCCATTAGAAAACTGTGCTCAAAACCACATGAACTGATCACTTGTATCATCTGGCTTCCAGCTGTTCATCGATTTGCTTCGAGCGGGCAAATTGACGGTATATAAACTGATGCCTTTGCCTTTTTGTTTTATTATGTTTGGGAGGGCAGGCATTTCGGGGCAGGGGAGCTATGCCCTAGAGTGCTCAGGGACTATTACTGACACTGTGTTCAGGAGTGAACCCTGACAGAGCTCAGGGATTAAACTGGGGTCTTAGCCTAACACATGCTTTGTCTTCAGTGCTGTCTTTCTGGCGCATGAACTGAGGTCTTTATTTTGTGATGCTTTTATTTCCTTCAAAAATATTTTCATCTTTGTCACCTTCTTCTGAGCTTCAGAGATACCTGTTATGTTATCTCTCTACCTACCTTGACCCTTCACCAACTCCAACACACATGCACACACACACACACACACACACACACACATATTCTCTCTCCCTCCCTGAAACCTTACCCTGATTTTAAACTTCAGTCCTCATTCGTAAATTGCAACAGAAGTGGATGGAGGCCACTTCAAAGAAGACGCATGAAAAACAATAAGCTACAGATACAACAGGAAGAAAGGAAACACAGCAGCATGAACCAGGCTTCACGGAGTCATGGAAAGGTGGCCACAAGGATCGCCCGAGGATGCGGCTCGGCGTACTAGCATACTAGCCCTGCAGGATGACCCAGTGCTAGTGGGACTGTTACCTCTCCCCTAGTGATGACTCGGCTTCTCTTGGCCTCTTCCTCTTCTCTGTCTACACCTAGCTTCCCTTGATGGCAGCCTTTGCTTCTGTTTCTTCTATCGCCCCTTCTCTATCAGGGCTTCTGGACACGATGGCTCCTCCTCCTCAATGGACGTCCCACCAGATACATAATTAGCTCTTTGACTGCAGACCCAAAGCAGAACATCTCTGTGTGGGCAAAGGTTCTCTCGACTCCTGGGGGACCTCTGGTCTGTGGTAGGAATTGCCTTTGGCGGGATCTTACTCGCTAATACACATGGGGAAAATCATGTGAACCACCTCATTCCACACCAATGAAGTGCAGGAACTGCCTTCCTGTAGTTTAAGTTGTGATCTAGTGTGAGGCTCATTCAGCTGAATAAATATCCTCGGTTTCATTGTAAACATCACAGAACAAGAGTGACAGGTGATAACATCTATTTTTTTTTGGGGGGTCACACCCTGAAATGTCAGGGGTTATTCCTGGCTCTGCACTCAGGAATTACTTCTGGCAGTGCTCGGGGACCATATGGGATGCTGGGGCTAAAACCCGGATGGCCGTGTGCAACGCAAATGTCCCCCTGCTGTACTGTCGCTCCGGTTCCAAAATCTAAATTAAGTCTTGGAAAAAGCAAAATAAAAGTTAGTAAGTTTCCCACGTTGTTTAAGAAATTTCACGGCTTGTCATTTATTTGCTACATGGATGAATATGAGGCAGGGACTTTCAGTTTGAACAAATAAATGTAAATGGTCCTAGATAAGTGGTGGGTAGCTAATTAGAGGTTTTGCAGGAATTTGGGAAATGCTTTATTGTCAAGGACTAAAGCAATACAGTCCATTGGAGCATAGAAATAATACAATGGCATGTAAGTAACTTTGTTTTGTTTCACATAAGTAACTTTGTTTTGGTTTTGTTTCATGTAAGTAACTTTGAATCATCCAGTTTTCAACATAACATTTTAAAAGATACAGTGAGGGTTGGGGAGTTGGCTCACAGGGTTGCAGCAGAGCCTGGGAGGATATTCTAGAGTGAATATCAACCCTAAAATAAGGGCTTTATTTTATTCATTGTGGTTCTGGAGTTTAAATCCAGAGCCTCACACATGCAAGCTAAGTGCCCTACTGCTGAGGTATTTTCCCAGCTCAGCAAATCCTTTACACACATTCTGCCACTGACTTCTCACTACAATCATTTGAAGGGCACCATTATTATGCCCCACCTATTAATGAGGAAAAGGAAGGCGGTATGAATTCACTAGAGTTAACCAAGGCCATGGAGCTACAGAGAAACCGAGCCAGAATTTAATTCCAAAATGCTTGAGTGAAAATCTAATAAATTTAACATAGTTTTTCTCCTACTACCAGCTTGGGGAAAGATCTAATTTTTAATTTCCATTTTCTTAGTTTTGATAGTGATGAACTCTTTAAGCACAGAAGAATATAAACCAAAGGCAAGTCATTGGCAGGGAGCGATAGCACTTTTGGACACTGTCATCTAGACTTCACCATACTTCACATGCAATTTTTTACCTCATATTTCTCACTTATATTGGAAGAATTTTCCAACTTGAAAGAAATTCCCTGTTATTTTTAAAGATTACAGTGAAAAGCATATAATACAAGATTTACTATCTTAACACTATAACCTACTTATAATGGTTATAAATACACCGCTAAATAATACATCCAACTTTGCTTCTTTGTTGGAGGTTTGGAGATTTACCGAATTTCTGCTAACAATAAACCTCCAATGATACCATTTTAAATAAATATTTATTCACATAGTCTAGTATTGAGTAATTTGAAATATTATTTCAATTGCTTTCTTTAGGATGGATTTCCAGAAGTGGAATTCAGATCAAAAGATGATTTTTGTTTGTTGGTTTGCTTTTTGTGTTGGGACCACACCTGGCAGTGTTTAGGGGCTCTAACTTCTCTCTGCTCAAGAGTAGCCCTTGGTAGTGCTTAAGGGACAGTGTGTGGTGCCTATGATTGAAGCCTGTGTTGGTTACATGCTAGGCAACTGCTTGGACCCTTGTACAATCTCTCTGATCTCAGAACATGACACATGTATGTATATTTTTTAAAGCAGTGCCAGTGCACCTATCCCCCTCCCCCCTTGGTAATAAATCCTCAATTCCATTGTCATATTCAACCTGAATTTTTTTTTGTGTGGTTTTTTTTTTTGGGGGGTGCTAGATTTGGCAGTGCTCAGGATTTACTCTTGGCAGTGCTGAAGGGAATATATGCAATGTCAGGACCTAAATTTATTTTATTCAGTAAACTAAGATAGTCTATATTGGGTGAAATTTATTTAGAAAGATGCAAAGAGAGGAATAGAGAAAAGGCACAAGTTCAAAAGAGAACACATGCTTCTCCAGAGTGGAAAAAAATAGAGAGGAGCCTGCAAAAACATGTGTTTGTGGGAGAACACAGGCATGTTAGTATAACAGGCTGACAAAAATGAAATGATCTCAGTCTAAATTTTGGTCCAGGCCCCTCCTCTGTGGTGTGGACTGGATAACTAGTTTTGCAACCCTTTTTGGAGCCCAGCCAAAAAAAAAGGGAAGTAAAGATTCAAAGAAGATTTGGAGAGTTTTGGTGTCATTCGAGTTCAATATGCCCACAAGAGAATGGGTGGAGTATGATCCCCTTACTTCAAACCTAGGAAAGGGGTTTCAGCACTTGGAAAGCTTGCCAGGGCAACTCGGCAGTTTGAGAGCTATAGCTCAAGCTTGAAATGTAAAGGTCTTGGCTGTTCTAAGGGTAAACTTTATATATTATGAAATTTAGGCTTATTAAGTTTTCTTGTTTTATTTTAGCCTCTGGACCACACTCCTGATTTACTCAGGGGCTTATTTCTGACTCTGTGCTCAGTGATCACTTCTGGCAGTGCTAAAGGAACCACACGCAGTACCAGGGATAGAACTAGGGGCCAACCATCTGCAAGGCAAGCACCCTGTATTATCTCTCTGGCCACAGGCTTTTTTTTTTTTTTGGGTCACACCTGACAATGCTCAGGGGTTACTCCTGGTTCTGCGCTCAGGAATTACTCTTGGCGGTGCTTGGGGACCATACCGGGATTCCACCCGGTAGGCTGTGTGCAAGGCAAACGCCCTACCTGCTGTACTGTCGCTCTGGCCCCCTGGCCACAGGCTTTTCAAGTTTAAATAAATTGTCTAAGGTTGTTGTAAGTAAGTGATGGTGCTAGAAGAGAAACCCAGACAGGCTGAATCATAACTTGCATATTTATCAATTCTTCAATATTTCTTCACATTTATCCTTAAAATATTTCTAATGTCACTGTTAAGTGTTGCTTCAAAATTTGACTTGAATTCTTCATCTCTCAACTTGGATTTGTTGGCAGAAAACAGTCTTGGCAGAGTGAAACACAGTTTTAACCTGGTAGCAGCTAGCTTAAAAAAAATCACTTACGTGTTCAGTTAGATATTTCTGAAGAGAATGAACCTATCTTCTCAATAACCTGAATTTATTAGATAAACTATCATCTTTATGCCTCCTTTAAGGGTTTCTTTTAAATTTTCAAGATTTATTTATTTATTTATTTATTTTTTTGCTTTTTGGGTCACACCCGCGACGCTCAGGGGTTACTCCTGGTTCTGCACACAACTCCTGGCGGTGCTCAGGGGACCATATGGGATGCCGGGATTGAACCCGGGCCGGCAGAGGCCGGCCGCATGCAAGGCAAACGCCCTACCCGCTGGGCTATCGCTCCGGCCCCAAAATTTTCAAGATTTATTAAGTTTAATTCCCCCTATTCATTTATTGAAGTCCTAAACCACAGTCCCTCAAAAATGTGACTTTCGTTTGGAAACAGGTCCAATGTAAATATTATTTGTCAAAATGAAATTATTAGGGTAGGATTGATCTAATGATTTGAGGGGCTGTTTGTTTTGATTTTGAACCTCACCCAGAGGTGCTCAGAGCTATTCCAAGCACAGAGCTCTGGGGTCACTCCTAAGGGGACTGTGCAATGCCAGAGATCTAACTTGGGCTTCTTGCAAAACATGTGCTCCAGCCCTTGGGGCCATCCTCCCAGTGCTCAATCTGATATATTTGACATCCTTACAAGAAATGACTATTTAGACACAGAGAGGCATAGAGGAAAGATGATAGGAGTAAACAGAGAAGAGCATCTGGAAGAGAAACTTCCCTCCCCTCCCACCTCTCAAAGGAGGCTAAAACGAAGAGACTTTGTGGCCCAGAGACTAAAACAAAACAAGAAACTCATTCAGCCTAAATTTCACGAAGATCTCTAAAGCTGCCAGCACCTTGATATTGGACTTACAAGTTCAATGTTGTGTTTTTTGCACAACAGATAGCATGCAGAGACTCAGACACAACAGGGAGAGCTGGCATCTGGCTCTCCCCTAGCTCAGCTGACCATGAGGCTCCCAGGAGGAAAGATGGGTTTTGGGAGTGGGCCCATCACCTCTGTGAGGCCTCAGAAGCAGCTAAATGAGACTCAGCCATCACAATAGCCGTCATCCTCACTGTCCAGACGCCACAACACATCAGAGCCCGCCCAGGAGAGATGCTGATCTCAAGACCAGATTAACAGAGTAGTCGAGTTCAAGCCCGGTAGGCGGCTCTGAGAGATGGAAGTCACCGGGCATTAGTCAGATAGACTAGGGCCACCCCCTCCCCTCTCTGTTTAGTCACAGAAGTCCGGTGGCCCCATCCAAGAACTGCCCGAGGGTGATCGGCCATAGCATGCAGAGCCTCAGACACAACAGGGAGAGCTGGCATCCGTCTCTCCCCTAGCTCAGCTGACCATGAGGCTCCCCAAGTTGCCTGGCCATTTGCAGTCACACGGTACATCAAACTATGGAACCAATCATGTCCTAGAATATACTACAATCCACAATGTATAAGAAAGGGAAGTGAGAAGGGGGAGAAAGAGAGAGAGAGAGAGAGAGAGAGAGAGAGAGAGAGAGAGAGAAAGGAGATATACAACCAGCCATGGCAGTGGGCTGGGGGAGGGAGGAGGGAGGTGGGGACATTCATGATAGCCAGAATCTGGAAACAATCTAAGAGCCTGAGAACAGAAGACTGGCTAAAGAAACTTTGGTACATCTACACAATGGAATACTATGCAGCTGTCAGAAAAGTTGAAGTCATGAAATGTACCTGGAAATGGATGGACATGGAGACTATCGTGCTGACTGAAATGAGTCAGGAGGTAAAGCACAGATATAGAATGACTGCATTCGTTAATGGATATAAATATCTACCAGTGTTCTACTAATTGTGGGGAAATGGTAATGCCAGACTAGAACTTAGCATTGAATATCCACAAAGAAACTTACATGTCTGTAGGGCAAGCCACAATGTGTAAGAGAGAGAGATACAAGGACAGAGACAGAGAGAGACAGAGAGAGGAGAGGAAAAGAAAAAATGCCTGCTACAGAGGCAGGCTTGGGGTGGTTGGGAGGGAACAAGGGAAATTGGTGGTGGGAATGGGGCACTGGTGGAGGGATGGGTGCTGAAACATTGCATGACTAATACCCAATTATGAACATCTTCGGAATTGAATATCTCATGGTAGCATGATAAAAATTAATTAATTAATTAATTAATTAAAAAAGATGGGACCAAGGGAAAAAATAAATAATAAAAAAGGACTGAAGTATTTTATCTGTTCATTTTCTTTGTAGATAAAACGTCTCCATAAAATGTCTCCACATGGTGACGTTTCTGTCTAGTTTTTTTTTCCTTTTGGGTCACACCCGGCAATGCTCAGCAGTTAGTTCTGGCTCTACACTCAGAGGATGGTGGTGTTCGAGGAGTTGGCTGTGGACTTCACCTGGGAAGAAGAGTACCTGGATGAAGAGCAGCAGACCCTGTACCGGGATGTGATGCTGGAAACCTACAGTCGCCTGGTGTCACTGGGACATTCACTCACCAAACCAGAAGTGAGCATCAAGTTGGGACAAAGAGCAGAGCCATGGCTCATGGATTCCCAGAGGACAGCCTCTCAGAGCCTTGAAGAAGCCAGAGGAACCCTGCACCATGACAGCAGCCATTTTCAATGTCCGGATTCCACAGTTCATCATTCCACCCAAGAGAAAAGCCAGTCTCAAGCCCAGCTCAACAAAACCCCACCCTAGAGAAAAGCCTATTTCAAGACACAGATGGAGCTGGTACTGGCTCTCCCCATGCTCATCTGATCATGAGGCATCCAGGAGGGAGGGCGGGTTCGGGCCCGGGGCCCTCCACCCCAATAGAGCCTCAGAAGAAGCCAGAGGAATCCCCGCACCATGATAGCAGCCATTTTCAAAGTCCAGATTCCACAGTTTATCAGAGCTCCATCCAAGAGAGAAGCCAATCTCAAGTCCAGCTTGTCAGAACCCCACCCTAGATAGAAGCCTATTTCACAGGCACAGATGGAGCTGCTTCTGGCTCTCCCAGTTTTTGCACAGCCGCAGTACATCAGTAAATGCAAAAATTTTGAGCACCAACACAGCAGAGCCTGGCAAGCTATTCATGTAGCATTTGATATGCCAAAACCAGTAATAATAATAGACCTCATTCCCATGACCTGAAGGAATGGTTTGAGGCTCTTCGTGTTCCTGGAGCGAGCACAGACCCTTGGGCTACACTAGCATGGGAACAGGGACAAATGGAGATGTTACTAGTGCCCGCTGGAGCAAATCGATAAACAACCTTAAGACAAGTAATACAAATGATACAAGTGATTCTCTTTGTACATTACTTGCCAAACTGTCCTCAGGACAAACTCTAGGATTTCTGAATTACATTTTGTAGGACCCTGTGGGTTCTCAAAGCCAGAAAAATTTCCCAGGCAAAGAGTCACCAGCATTAGCAACCAGAAGCTTCTGTACACAAAAGCCAACTGGCCTGGAAATAAGAAAAGTTTCAAGAGTCATCAACTATGGAATTCACCTGTCATGCAAGGTAGTAACTGGTATGAAAGACCTGGTTGTTCCTAACATTGACCGAGCAGGTGAGAAAATAGAGATCATTAGAATTCCTTCAACGAATGCTTTCACTGATCCATGACATACCCAATGAAGTCAGTACCAACAAAGAAATGGTGCACCCCTTGTCCATTAAAAATTCGCTGTTAAAATCAAAATTACATTCTTTGATTCATCTTTATTGCCATATATCAGTGGTGAACTAGGACCTGAAAGAACACATTTTTATCTATCCCATAAAGTCAAAAACTGTTTTACTATTTGTATAGATGAAAAGTAAAATCAGTTATAATTTCCAAGGAACATCAAAAGTAATAAAGGGGAATTTTTAGGCCTCTGTTTAGTTTTATTCTTTTGCTTGCGGCACCAGCTTAATATTGATGGCTGCTCTTAGGTTAAACCAAAAAAGTCCATGTTTGCTCTTCTCTTTGGGCCATTCCAAGTAAGTTCTCCTTGCCATCAGAGTTTTGAGTTTGTGATAGCTGCTCGGAATGGAATACTGAGGAATGGGCTCCAGCAAGATCAGGAGTAGGTTATCAGATCCTTCATGAAAGAGATTGTGGTGGGCAAAAGTAGAGCTCATAGTGGCACCACTCGCTCTGGACAAAGTGGGGAGACAGAACAAAGATGGACTTGTAGCTCTTCTCTATGCAATTTATGATGTTTTCCACAATGCTCTTGCCAGGAACGAAGTTTCTCTCATGAAGACAAACCCGGATATCTTCTTTTTCTAAGTTTGGCAGTAACTCATTCTTCACCCAGGAAGAATCATGACCACTGTATGAGATGAAGGCATGGAACTGGAGAGACCTTTGAAGTTCCTCTAAGTGTATATTCCTGGCTCTGCGCCGGGTCTGGGTCCACTGGCACACCATCCTGAGATACCAGGGCACATCAAAATAGACACAGAGGATGGTCATGGCAATGGCGCAAACCAGCACAGTGCCCACAATGGTGGCCATCAGCAGAGCTGGGTTGCAGGATAATTGAGACACACGAAAGTCCTTGAGTGGGATTCCCTTGGAACTCTCTGGATAGTCACACCTGTAGGAACCAGGCCAGCCCTCGACCACTGCCCTTGATTCTTGGCCTACGCTCGGATAAACTCTCTCAGCTCACACGTACACTGGAACGGGTTATTCCCAGCTTTTAATGACCTGATCTTTTGGCAGTTTTGGAAGAAATCAGCTGATGGGTTGGAAATGGCATTATAGTCAATGACCAACACAGAAAGATGGCTAAGGGAGCCACAGTTAGGCAAGCTGGTTAAAGAATTGAAAGCAACATTGAGTTCCTCCAAAGCCTCCAGACTATTGACAGCATTTGGAATGCTCCTTATTCTGTTCCTGTGAAGATCAAGAACCTTGACCCTGAGAGGTAAACAACTGAAAACAGAGTCAGTGAGCATATTAGAAGACATATTTAAACTTAATAAACTTTTAGTCCAGAGACAATCTCCTTCACTTACATCATACCTGAGAGCATTCTGGCTAATATCCAATTGTTGTAATGATGTCATCATCTTGGTCATATGAATTATATTTGCAAGTTCCTTCAATTGATTTGTTCGTAAAATAAGTGTCTGTAACTCTATCAAGTTTCCACAATTTTTAAAAACCATATCTGTTAAGAGATTATTGGAAAAATCCAAATATAGAAAAGGGCTCAATTGGGATGGGCAAAGCATATGGAGCATGCGTGTAGAAGACACTCTAAGTTTGGGGATGTTCATATTTGAAAGTATTTTATAGACAACATTTTGTCGAAATTTGAACACATAACTTACAAGCTGGTGTATAGTCACGGCCTTCAGTGAAGTGTTAGTATAATTAAAATCTCTAAAGTTAAGTTGGCCTTGGAGAGTCACATTTGTAATTGAGAAATACTCTATGCTTGAAGGCCAAATCAACTGAAGGATTATGAAGAAACAATCCCAAGTTGTTTCAATGTTATTTAAAGTAAGATTTAATATCTTTGGATTCTTCTGAAGTGTCAACAGAACAGTCTGGAAAGAACATCTATTATCGACAGCCGCACACTTCACATTAGACAGTTCCAGACTTACTGCTGCACTGGCTGACACATCCAGGTTAAAATTAAAGTCCTTTTTTGTGGGGAAAATAATATGTAGACTCTCTGTGTTAATGTATTGAAGGCTTTCAGAGTTTTCTTTCTCCTCATAGGATTCTCCTAAGACCAGTAACACCTTTTTGATGTTAAGATGAGCAATTGTCTGTATGATAGATTTCTGTAATTTTGTGGCACTCAAGCCCAGAAATTCTAATCGGGTCATGCTGCCAAAGTCGTTGCATATGGGGAGGGCATCAAATGCATTGAATGAGAGGTCTAAGTGCTTGAGGTTCTCAATGGGGTGGCAAGAGATCTTTTCCAACTTGTTGTGAGACAAATCCAAGTGCTCCAATTCTTGGTTGAACTTGAAAACACTAATGTTAAAATGTTGGATTCTATTGTGAGAAATTATCAAGACCTTCAGCTTTGAGAGTGGTTGGATGTCAGAAGTCTGAAGCTCTGATATAGAGTTTTGTGATAAATCCAAGATGGTGGTTTCCAGAGGTAGATCCTTGGGAACATGGCTAAGACCTGTGTTCGATCTGTTAACTAAGAACTCACTTTCATCAGATGTTTAACTCTGATCTTAAGTATTAATATGATGATGACAGAAAGATGTAAAGTGCTAGAATTAGCTTTAGTCATTTTGTAACACTGTACATTTCTGAATATAGATGTAAGGGCAACTGATAGTCTTGGATCTTCTTGATACAGATATGAATCCTGGGTTGGAAACACATTAAACGGTTATATTAAAAAACATTAGTGGCACTAAACATTATTTTTGCTAGAGATTTACTAAACCAAGACAACTATCTAGAGTCACACACCCTAGGAAATATGCATATTTATAAACATATTGATAAGTATCTAATCAAATAAATTGGGCTTTTAATTTTATTATTTTGAGGGCACACAATAACGGTGCCCAGGACTTACTCTTGACTCTGTGCTCAGGGATCTCTGCTGCTGGTGCTGGGCATTTAACCTAGGGTCAGTTGTATTATCTCTCTAGCACCAACCGCTCAGAACTATATGAACTATATGAAAATTGTTCATATAGACTGAGTGATGCGTTGAATGATGTATCCTCAATAATCAACCAGATGCCATTGGGCTACATTGGCACGTGATAGGGTTCAATGGAAATGTTACTGGCACCCGCCGAGCAAATCGATGAATAACGGGATTCAAGTGATCAAGTGATCCAAAAATGGCAAATGTTAGAATTTCTTTGGGGAAAGGATCTCTGCAGATATTAGGAATTTGGGGACCAAGAGAGACATCTGGATAATGCAGGTAGTCTCCAAATGCAGTAAGTGTCCTCGACAAGGGCAGAGAGGCCTATGACTGGACAGGAGAAAGAACAACAGAAACACAGAGAAGTTTCTTACGATAAGGATGGAGACAGAAATGATGTTACCATAGGCAATGAATTCCAGGAGCCTCTAGGAGCTGGGAGAAGCTTTAAAGAAAGTCATTTTGGACTGTCTCCAGAGCTATGAGACAATACATTTCTGCTGGTTTAAGTCCTCAAGTTTGTCATCACTGGTTTCAGTAGACACAGAAATACAACTTTTTGTTTACTTGTTTTGCTTTGTTTTGGGTCTTTGAGCCCAACTCAGAAGTGTTCAGCGGTTATTTATTTTGTGCTCAGGAGTGACTCCTGGTATGGCTGAGAGGAACATATATATGGTGCTGGGGATCCGAACCAGGGTCTGATGGCAGGCAAGCACCTAAACACCTGTACTTTGGTCCTTGGAAATGGTTTTACCTATTCATAGAAAGTCATATGATCTCAGCCTTCCAAGATCACTAAAAACTCAAGCCAGGGGTCCAGAGAGATAGCACAGCAGGTAAAGGGTTGCATTCCATGCTGCCTATCTGGATTCGATACCGAGCTTCTCCGAATCTCCAGTTAGAGAGATCCCAAAACATAAAGCCAGGAGCCCTGAGCACCACTGTGGCGCAAAACCCAACAACAACCAAAACCAAAACCAGACCCAAAAGAAAAAAAACACTCAAATCAGGATTCACAGTGGGGTACTTGATATTTTTGACGTACTATTCCCCGCAACTCCTTTGGGAGTTAGTTCCCTTCCATGTAGTAGAATTCCAATGCTTGCACCATTCATTATCTACACAGGGTTTGGAACCGCACTTTGGTTTTATTCAAAAAGTGATTACATCATGTAAAAGACTTCTTAGAAACCAACTTATTCCATTTTAATTTAAACCATATTTATTTATTTAAACTAACTGTTCCTGTGTTAGGAACGGGAGATAAAGTCATGAACAAGAGTAAATTTTAATACTCAAGGAGTTTATTGTCTAGTGAGAGGAAGGAAAGACAAAAAATATGTGATGAATTTCACATAATTTCGTGTGGTGGCCAGTGCTTGAGAGACAAAGGAAGTAGGATGAGTGAATTAGTAATAATTATGATCTACAACCATGGCTGGTAGTTATTTTATTTTATTTTATTTTTTGCATTAGTAATCAGAGGAGGGCCTTTGGAAAAGTTGACTGAAGTAGAAGCTAGAATGAAGAGCGTGTGGAATGCATGGGCAGTCATCTGTGGAAAAGTGTCTCTGAAAAAGATCCTTAGTGTGTCTGAGGCCCAGAGCCTGACCCAGCATTGTATCAGGAGGATTCAGAAATAATTCAGGTTCCAGAAAATCTGGGTTGCAAAGTTCCCCAAATTAGAAACACAAATTTATCTAAGTTTTGGAGCATTGCTGAAACTTACCCTTTTCTAGAATTCCCTGTGACACCTTGGTTATCTTGATTTAGAAGAGAGCCTGGTACATTCCCTTTAAAACCACTCATCAAAAGTCTGCAAGGAAGGAAATGCAGAAGTAAAATGCATGTGAAAAGTAAAAACGGTGTTTTTATGGCATTATTATATTTCTAAAAGACCCATACATTTCTCAAGTCTTCCTGTCTAACTTCCTGAAAGAGCTACTTACAAAGAAGAAACACTTAGAGTCAGAATAATACCTAACTACTGCTTAGAATAGTGCCAAAATTTCCATAAAGAACTAGCTGATAAAAGCAAGGTCAAAGTAAAAGTGAGTTAGATTTGAAACTTATTTATACCTAAGCCTGAATTTTTTCTTACTTATTCTGAAGCCTGCTCCCAGGCTTTTTTTTTTTTTTTTTGGGTCACACCCAGCAATGCTCAGGGGTTACTCCTGGCTCTGCACTCAGCAATTACTCCTGGCGGTGCTCGGGGACCATATGGGATGGGTATCGAACCTGGGTGGGCCACATGCAATCACTCCGGCCTCCTGGGCAATCTTTTGCCTTCTAGAGAACTTCACAATTTTAAGACAGCTTCAAAGAATGAGATCCAGGCATGGAACACGGAGAGGGACCAGTGAGACAAAAAGGTGGAGACGAGTCGGCGAGCACGGACATGAGGGTACAGCGGGCTCATAGGCACGAAGGCAGGAGCATGGAAACCAAGGCATAGGAGAGCACGGGGCACAGTAAGCACATGCACAGCATGTACGGTGTGTTTAAAGCACAATAAGCCCAGTCACAACAGCTTAGAGCATAGTGAACCGGGACACAAGTGCTTGAAACATAGTGAATCCAGGGACATGAATGCTTGGAGCAAAGTGAACCCATGGGCATGAATTTTGGAACACTCGGCACGCATAACTTATGTCGAAAGGGTTAATACTAACCTAGAACTGAACATTAAATACAGGCCAAAAAATGCACATGATGGTTTCTAAGTGTATGTAGTGCAATCCACATGTGTAAGAGAAGGAAAAGAGAGAGAGGGAGAGAGAAAAGAGATAAAGAACCTGCCATGGAGGCAGGCTATGGGAGGGGGAGGGAATTGGGGACATTGGTGGTGGGAAATGGGCACTGGTGGAGGGCGGGGTGCTGGAACACTATGTGACTGAAACCTCTAAACATGAGCAACGTTGTAATCTCACGGTGGTATAATAAAATGTTTAATAAAAAAACACAGTGAAGCCATGATAAGTGAGATGAAACTTCTTGTTTCCTTCATAATAGCAACCACCACAAAAGATTTCAACTTATAAACCATTCCCCCAAAGTTTATAAAAGCAAGGCATCAAGTAGGAAGTTCGTCACTGGGGCCATGAGGTGAGGGGATAAGTTAGTGAAGAGAAAACCACAGCAATGAGGGAGGGGGAAAGTGTCTGCCACAGAGACATGCTGAAGGCCAGGAGGGAAACTGGGGATATTAATTAAAGAATGGTGGGTACTGGTGAAGGGACTGGTGTTGGGCAATGTACACCTGAAACTCAATCATAAATGTCCTTGTAACTTTATAAAATTAATAAATTTGTGTGCAAAGGAAAAGGAAAAAAAAGCAAGGCATTTTTATAGCTAACTAGATAATTGGTTCCAATATTTTTCAGCTACCAGACCTCCATTTTACCCTATCATTTAACGTCATTTGTTTGAAGCATTCAGTTTGGGGAGCCGGCTCAAAGGGCTGGAGCACGTGCCGTGCTCTGCAGGGTCCCTCTGAGCACTGCCCGGAGAGGTCTTGAGCATAGTGGGCTATGGTCTCCCAAAAGAGTAAAGAACTTTTTTTTTCTAATTGTATTATTTTTTTTGGGTTTATTTTACAATTAAAAAGTTCATATTTGGGTTTTGGTCATACAGTGTTCCAGCACCCATCCCGCCACCAGTGCCCATCTCCCACCACCAACATCCCTGGTTCCCTCCCCCTCCCCCAGCCCGCCTCCATGGCAGGTTCTTTATTTCTTTCCCTTTCTCTCTCTTTCTCTTTTCCTTCCCCTCTAGACTATGGATTACAGAACATACATTAAAGGGTTGTCATGTGTATCTTTTGTCTGTATTTAATGCTCAGTTCTAGGTTGGTATTAGTACTTTCGACAATTGTTAGCTCACTGTTCCATTTTCTGTCTTACCTAGCCTCTGACTCCCACACGTTTGTGATAATTTCCACCTTTGACAAGACCTCCTGACACATGTTTCACTTGACCTTGGATATTGGTATCATAATATGTACATATATATTTATGTCATGCAAATAAATGCAGTCATTCTGTATATGTCTTTCTCCTTCTGGCTAATTTCAGAGTAAAGAACTTTAAGAAACTCTTTTTATTTCTATGACTAAGAAGTCAAAATGCTAGATGGATGAAGAATGAATTTTAGGTACTTCAGGATTTTTACATTTTAGAAACCAAATTTGCTAAATCAGCAAAAAATAACATTGTTTAGGAAAGTCCTTAGTAAATAACCTTTTCAAATGCACATCTATATTAGATCTTGAAACGATTTATACCAAATGGTTATTTGCTAAGTAGACTAATAAAAGTTACTTTATAGGGGTCAGAGGGATAGTACAGCGGGTAGCGTGTACCCTTGAACGTGACCAACCTGGGTTCGATCCCTGGCATCCCATATGGTCCCCCAAGCACCATCAGGAGTAACCCCTGAGCATTGCTGGGTTTGAACCAAAAAGCAAAAAAATAAATAAGTTACTTTATATACTTTAAATGTATTTGTATATTATAAATTTTAATAATATATATTTTGTTATAAAATATATATACTTTATACTTAAATAATAAATACGTATTTATTATTTAATACCATGTAATTGATATACTAGAAATGTTATTTATTTTAATTATGTTAAATCAAATAATAATATAATTTGATTAAATATGAATTCAATAGAGCAAACATTAAATTAAGTAACAGTATGATTTAACTTGTTTACTATTGATGTCTATTGTTGGGGCGCTCCGGGGTCCCCGACAGTGCCGGGAAGCGAAGTTCCCTTCTACCTCCGAAGCCGGCGAGGAATGGATGGACACTCAGGAATCCGATGCGGTTTTAAAAGGCTTTACTTATCACAGGTTCAGGCATACAAATCAGCAAAAGGAAAAACCCGATGCTTAGGATTCCAGGCTAGAACCCCAGCCACGTGTAGGCCAAGATGGCGACCACCACGTGTAAAGCTTCCAAGGGGAATAAACGCTCACAAGGCGAGATCCCACCGGGAAGAAGAAGCCCGGGAGAGCGGGAACCGGCTAGTTTATACACCCCCCGCAACTCAGACCTTCCTCCCATTGTTATGGAAAGCAGGGAGGGTCCAATGCCCTTAGGTAGTCCCTCCCTGCATCTCACCTAGGGCCTTTTGTGGGTCCAATGCCCTTAGGTAGTCCCTCCCTGCATCTCACCTAGGGCCTTTACTGTGCTAATGTTTCGAGCTGGGAAGGCCTTTGAAATGTAGAGAAGGGGGTTTCTGAGATGGCAAGTCACTGTACCAAAGATCAACACCAATGCCAGTTAAATATTTCTCCAAGCCTTCACAAGTCTCCTCTACTTCATTGTAGTTTTATATTTTATCAGGGAGCCATGCTTGTTTGTTTGGAAGCAAACAGCATTTCTCTCTGGTCTAATTACTTAGGTGTCCTTACGTGGCCAGGCTAATATGCTGGTAAGATCTAGCTAGTCCCACGATGATTGTGATAGCATGGGAGAATATTTATACCAGCTAGTACAGCATACATGGTCGGATAAACTGCCACATTTAGACTACCCCCTTATTTACGGAGTGATTTGCGGGAGACACTCCAGAGCAGATGCAGCGGCCCTTAGGAGTCCTGCAACAGTCTATTAATACTTTTTGATGGTTTAAATGTTTACTTTTACATTCTAATTGGAATGAGTAAAATAGTTCTAAGTGTGTGTCAATTTTCATGACAGGATAGATTTTGCTTTCTGTGAAACAACATCAATACAGTTGGATTAACTTTATATGCAGACCAAGAGCATCAAATCAGGACTTGTAGGTCGTAGTCATGCCATCAATCTGGCCCAGTTAATCTTCTTTGATTCGGGCTAACGAGCTGTTAAGTACAGCTTGAAAGGATTGCAACCAGTTCAAGAGCTTCATGTTGTTTTCTGTGTGGTTCTATGTTACCTTCTGGTAAAGTAACACTCAACTCCTTTGATCGCAGAGGCTGTAGCCGCAGACACATTGCCAAAACCTTCAGTGTCATCTGCCTACTAGCACTCCAAAACCGTTTCATTTATGTAAGGAAAGAGAAACAATTCACTCCGGGATCAGCCAAGAGGAAACACTGGAATAAACCTGTGTGTTTCACTGGAATAAAACTGCCTGTTTCATGGATAAGCCACAAACACACAGTGTGCTGCTATATGGGCGGACCAGACAGCGTCATGCTGAGTGAAGTTAGTCGGAGGCAGAGAGGACACAGAATGAGCGCCTCAAATGCAACTATAAAGAAACATAATGGTGGCATGAGAAATGCCTGAAGACAATGGAGACAAGAGCCTGAGAACTGATACTCAGCAGAAACAAGGTGCTTGAGGTGTCTGGGGTATCGGTCAGGGAGGGGCAGATCTATGGTGGAGGGAGTGTTCAAGCAGGACCAGGGAGGCAGTGCTGAAAGGTGGTTTTGCATGAGACCCCACAAGCAACAGTGCCATAAACCACCCCCCCAGGACTTCCTATATGTGTGTGTGTGTGTGTATACACACACACACACACACACACATATATGAGCCTCTCATAGAAGCAGGTGGGTGGGAGGCAATGGGGAAGAGGTGCAGGGGGTGTTAGCAGACTCTGGTGAAAGGATCGTTGCAAACATTGATGCTTGGAACCTAATCACGAATAGCTGTCATTTCACGGTGATTAAATAAAAGAAATAAATAATTATTTCAAAAAAAAACAGAGGTGTTGATCTAGAGAGAGAGAGAGAGGAGAGAGAGAGAGAGAGAGAGAGAGAGAGAGAGAGAGAAGAGAGAGAGAGAGAGAGAGCTCCACAGGCTAAATGGAGATCTACATGCAGGAACTCCAGGTTCTAATCCCAGCAATGAACGGACCCCCTGAGACCTCCGAGCATGGGGCTAGGAGTAACCTCCAGCTACAAAAAGGGAAAGAAGCAAAAAAGAAAAGCATTAAGAAAATCACTTGTCTTTGTGAGGAGGCAATCAGTGGCTCCAGTATTCATTTCCCAATGAGAATGCATCCCTTGAATAAAAATCATGCATAAGATGAGGTATATTCAAGAAAAAAAAGCAAATATCAGAGAAGAAAGCAACACCTTTCTCCAAGGAGAGAACAGTGAGAGGAGCTGACAGAAATGGGAGCTCAGCTCCCACAGCTCATAGAAGAAATTAATCACTTAGCAAAAGACCCAGGCTTCATCATAGGGACTTTTAGAATTTTTTTCACTGCACAGCTAACCATACCATTATATTTTTAACAGAATAAGAGAAAAGATATTACTTACCAGGACAAAGTTCCCATCTGAACCGATGGCAAACTGCAGGAAACAAATACTTCCTTGAACATTTATTTCACCCGTCACAGCACTGAAGGTTGGGGAGGGAAGCTCACTGACGCCACCTACTGAATTCTGCTGACACTGCATTAGGCCCTAAATGTAAAGCTGTTTTCTTCTATTCAGATGCAAAGAGGGTCTTAGCTAAATTGACCATTTTAGAGGCCAGAATGATAGTAAAGCACTGAACACTTGCCTTGCATGCAGCCAACCTGGGTTTGATCGCTGGCACCCCATATGTCCCCCTAAGTACTGCCCGAGTGATCACTGAATTCAGAGCCAGGAGTAAGTGCTGAGCATTGCCTGTTTTGGCCCCTCAAAACAAACAGCAGCAACAAAATTGACAACTATAAATCATAGCTTTATTTTCAGTGTCTCATGATAATTCACTGTTGTCCACATTGAAGCAATGAAGGATGTCATGTTTATGACTCACAGATCTTTCAGAGGGGGAGGATTCCCAAAGGTGCTTTTTTTTTCTTTTTCCCCCAGTATGTGGCCATGCTCCTAGTTTTGGAGTTTGTTTGCTTTCTTATTTAGGAGCCACACTCAGTGGTGCTTTGGGGCTACTCCTGGCTCAGCGCTCTGGAACTCAAACTCCGCACTCCTGTACGCACAACAAGGCCTCTTGAAGCCACCTCCCAGCAGCAAGTTTTCAGTGTCCCCAGGGGATCACAGCTGTGCTGGCTCTGCACAGAGACAGAGCTTCTCCTGCAAAGGGAAAGAAAACAAACAGACAAGAGAACTTCCGGAGTGGTGTGTAACTTTAGGAAGGCCAGGGAGAGAGAGAGACGGAGAGTGAGCAATGGGGAGGCGGTGGTGGCATTTTAGCTGAAAGGAGCCACAGAGCAAGCTCAGCCCCAGGGACAGAGAGATCCGCTGAGAGGGGAGGCAGAGGAACCCAAGGAGAAATCAACGAGGTGCATCCAGGAAACACTCAAAGGGGACTGTGGCTGGAGTTGGGAACTCGGGAGAGAGGCGGTTGTGCAAAAGCGGATTGGGGGGGTGGGGGTGGGAATGGAACAACAGAAATAGATGTAAAGGTCAGAGTTCAGATCGAGAGGAAGAAGGGCAGACAGTTGTCACCTCTCTGTGACAGCTGGCATGCTAAAAAGCTCAGCTCTGGTTCTTAGTGGAAGAGGAGGTGATCGTAAGGGTAGGGCTTCAAATGTAATTTATCCTCGACAATCACTGCAACTTGGGGAGACCTTCTGGTAATGCATGATAATGGGTGAGAGTTACTCATCTCTCTGCAATTTCCCACTAAGTCCAGCCTGGCTGCATCTAACATTTCTGTTGAAATCATGGGCTTGTCGTTGTCATAGTGCAGTGGCTGACACATTTGCCTTGCAAGTGAGCATTTGGTGATAAGTTGAGATCCCTAGGGCCCCAAGGTATTCACTGCTCTTCTGATGACCGTGCTGTTTGAGCCTGACAGCTCTGCTATTTCCAGCCACACTGCAGCCAAGCACCTTCCAAAGGGGGGGTGTGACTGCAACAAGTGCAGCAACTAAAAAGCTATGTAGGCACCCTGACCCAGAAGGGCACCTTTGGTGAGCAGTGCAGGGATTCACCATGAGCACCACCCCCATAACTTGTTTGTATCAATAAGAGGCACTTGCCCGATGAGCAGCAATGCAGGCACCACAACTAAAGGAGCAAAGATGGGGCTGAGGAGTCAAGAGAGTGGCCCAAGGGACCGGAATGCACAGCTACTATGTTAGAGCTTAGAGTATATTCCTGACACTGCATGGTCCCATTCATGCACCTTAACAGGATTGGCCCCCAAGCACCACTAGGGCCTCAAAAACATCAAAAATGCAATCCAGGACCGAGCAATAGTCCAGCAGTAGGGCACTTGCCTTGAATGTGGTCAACCCTGTTCTATGGGTTGCACATGGGAGCTGGCATCCCATATGGTTCCTTGAGCACCACTAGGAGTAATTCCTGAGTGCAGGTCCAGGAGTAATCCATGAGCATAACTGGGTATGACCCAAAAAGAAAAAAAAATCTCAATGAACTCTGTGGTCAGTTGTGCAAGAAAGATGACCAGAGGAGGAACCCCAGTGAGCACCACAGAAAGAGTGTGTGAGTACCATGGGCAGATGTGGATTCAGGTCCTGAATATCACATCATCATCATCATCATCAATCATCAATTATCAATCATCATCATCATAATCATCATCAATGACAAAAGGAAAGGGGAGGGGCAAATAAAATCAATCAATTGCCACAGTGTTTACCGCTTCTGTCAATTTCAAAGCATTAGACAAGACTCTTAAGAGAAACAGGAAAAATCTTTTTCAATTATGTGTTGCAAATAAATTTGGCTCTGAGTTTCTGGAGCACACAAATTAATCTGAGGTCCTTAGCCTCAAGAGACTATGATGAATGTCTGCACTTTCTTTTATAGACATAAATTACTGCCATGAGTTCCTCCGTCAATAATCACTTTTGTGTGTAGCAGGATCCAAAACCAAGTAAACTATTACTCAGGTGAGAAGGGGGAACAATGTCTTTATTTTCTGTAATGGGCCTAATGTTTCCTGAACTGCTGAATTGAACAGGATGTCAGTGTTTACCCAGAGGACAGTGAGGAGCCGCCAGGACACTCAGGACCATCACCCACAGTTCAGAGCCTAATTCTCCTTGTGTTCTGAACTCCGGCTCACACCAAATCCATCTGGGAGAGAGCAATAAGAAAGGTCTTTAATCCAGCAATACCACTTCTTGGACTATACCATGGAGGCCCAAAAACACAGTAGAAACAGCATATGCACTTCCATGTTCATAGCAGCACTATTCACAATAGCCAGAATCTGGAAACAACCTGAGTGCCTGGGAACAGGCGACTGGATAAAGCAACTATGGTATATCTACACAATGGAATACTATGCAGCTGTAAGGAAAAACGGTTATGAAATTTGCCTTTAAATGGATGGACATGGAGAGGATCATGTTGAGTGAAATTAGCCAGAGTGAAAAAGGACAGATACAGAAAGACTGCATTCATTTATAGGATAAAAAAAATGATACTAATATCCAAAGCCAGGAAAAACATGAATCAGAAGGCTTGTCAGTTGGTGGAATCTACTGCAAGTGTATAGGAGAGGCATGTGTGTAGGTTAGGTAAGACAAAGAGGGAATCAGTGTGCTAATAATTGTTGAAAATGTTAATACCGGCATATCATTGTGCATTCAATGTAGGCAAGTGAATTTAGATGATAACCCCTAAATGAATGTATTGCAAGCCATAATGTGTAAGAGAAGAAGGAGAGAGAAAGGGAGAGAGAGGAGAGAGAGGGAGAGAGAAAGAAGAGGAAGAAGAGGAGAAGGAAGAGGAGGAGGAGGAGGAAAAGGAGGAGGAGGAGAAGAAGGAGGAGGAGAAGGAGGAGGAGAAGAAGAGGAGGAGGAGAAGGAGGAGGAGAAGGAGGAGGAGAAGGAGAAGAGAAGAAGGAGGAGGAGAAGGAGGAGGAGGAGAAGGAGAAGGAAAAGAAGAAGGAGGAGGCGAAGGCAAAGGCGAAGAAGACGAAGAAGAAGAGCGACGACGACGACGACGGCGACGGCTGGCGACACGCATTGACAACTTTTATTGACAACGACAACTTATTACCTTTTACGACAAGAAGAAGAAGAAGAAGAAGAAGAAGAAGAAGAAGAAGAAGAAGAAGAAGAAGAAGAAGAAGAAGAAGAAGAAGAAGAAGAAGAAGAAGAAGAAGAAGAAGAAGAAGAAGAAGAAGAAGAAGAAGAAGAAGAAGAAGAAGAAGAAGAAGAAGAAGAAGAAGAAGAAGAAGAAGAAGAAGAAGAAGAAGGATCTCCTGCCATAGAGCAGGCTGGAAGAGGGGGTGGGAATCAGGGGACACTGGTGATGGGAAATGTGCATGGGTGGGTAGAGGGATGGGTGCTGGAATACTGTGTGACTGAAACCTATTCATGATCAGTTCTGTAATTGTTTTTTTCAGTTCTGTAATTGTATTTCTCACAGTGGTATAATAAAGTTAAAAAAGAAAAAAGAAAGCTCTTTGAGTAAACAAGCCTTTACTCAAATCAGACTGTTTCCATTAAAAACAATTTTTAGTACATAAGTTCATGTTCATAGTTTAAATATTTGATATGCTACTAGCTTCTCTAGTAGGGGCTGAGTCAAATACTCCTGAGACCACATGTTGTCCTGGGATGGAGCCAGTTTTGGTGGGATGCAAAGCAGGCACTTTCACCTTTGAGCTGCCTCTCCTGCCCTGCAGTTTCCATTTGTTTTTGGAGCCACACCTGGTAGTGCTCAGTGCTACTACTGGCTCTGTGCTCTGGAATCACCTCTAGTGATGATCAGGGAGGAGCCAACTGGGGTGCTGGGACAGAACCTGGGTCAGCTGTATACAAGGCAAGTGCTTTGCCTATTGTTCTGTCTCTCTGGCAAGATTGCTTCCTTTTGGAATACAGGATCTATCCAGAAGTGAAGAAGCTATCTCTAAAGGAAATTACCTGCCTTAGTCTTCACCCAGCTTCTCCAGGTTAGTTACAGCATCACTGCCATGAAAAATTTTTCTGGATGAGTGCAAATATGATGGTGTTATGCAGATAATATGGAAAAATCATAGCGTTAACTGGAACTTAAGCTGTATTTTCCGACTTTTTTAAAAAAAAATGCTCCCACATTGTTTTCATTAATTAATGTTAACTTTACATCAAAAATAGCTCTAACATTTGCCCAGAACAGTCCCTGTTTGTTCTTTTCCTTGGGCCATTCCAAATAAGTCCGTTTTGTCATGAGTGCCCTCAGCTTGTGATACTTATTAGGAATGTGGTCCTGTGGAATGGGCTCCAGCAAGATCAGGAGTAGGTTATCAGATCCTTCATGAAAGAGATTGTGGTGGGCAAAAGTAGAGCTCATAGTGGCACCACTCGCTCTGGACAAAGTGGGGAGACAGAACAAAAGATGGACTTGTAGCTCTTCTCTATGCAATTTATGATGTTTTCCACAATGCTCTTGCCAGGAACGAAGTTTCTCTCATGAAGACAAACCCGGATATCTTCTTTTTCTAAGTTTGGCAGTAACTCATTCTTCACCCAGGAAGAATCATGACCACTGTATGAGATGAAGGCATGGAACTGGAGAGACCTTTGAAGTTCCTCTAAGTGTATATTCCTGGCTCTGCGCCGGGTCTGGGTCCACTGGCACACCATCCTGAGATACCAGGGCACATCAAAATAGACACAGAGGATGGTCATGGCAATGGCACAAACCAGCACAGTGCCCACAATGGTGGCCATCAGCAGAGCTGGGTTGCAGGATAATTGAGACACACGAAAGTCCTTGAGTGAGATTCCTTGGAACTCTCTGGATAGTCACACCTGTAGGAACCAGGCCAGCCCTCGACCACTGCCCTTGATTCTTGGCCTACGCCGGATAAACTCTCTCAGCTCACGCGTACACTGGAACGGGTTATTCCCAGCTTTTAATGACCTGATCTTTTGGCAGTTTTGGAAGAAATCAGCTGATGGGTTGGAAATGGCATTATAGTCAATGACCAACACAGAAAGATGGCTAAGGGAGCCACAGTTAGGCAAGCTGGTTAAAGAATTGAAAGCAACATTGAGTTCCTCCAAAGCCTCCAGACTATTGACAGGCGTTTGGAATGCTCCTTATTCTGTTCCTGTGAAGATCAAGAACCTTGACCCTGAGAGGTAAACAACTGAAAACAGAGTCAGTGAGCACATTAGAAGACAAATTTAACAACGCAATGCTCTGGGACCAAGTGCAATTTCCCTCCCATCTACTGTATTCTAAAGAATTCCCACTCACGTCCAGCATTTTCAAAGAGATCATATCCTTAGTCATGAGCCCTACTTTTAAAAGGCCTTTTAAGTTATTCTTTTGTAAGATAAGAGTTTCCAATTTAACTAATGTGGAACAGTTTTGAAAAACACTGTCAGTGAAAACATTACGGGTAAAGTTCAAAAATGTAAATGTGCTAGGTGCCATGGGGCAAAGCATGTGGATAAAAGGCGTGTCTGCAAGGGTGAGTGCCATGACATTCATCTCAGAAAACACTGTGTATAAGGCTGTCTGGGAGAAAAGGAAAACTCTATTAGTAATATGTTCTATTTTCAATGCTTTCAGTGCTGTTCTTGAATAAATAATATGTTCTTTGCTAATCTGTTCAACTATTGTTAAATTATAAATATTCAGATATTCTATAGGTTTGGACCAAAGGAACTGAAAAACTCTAACCAAACACTTCCAAGTTGTTTCTATATGACTGAGGGTAAAATTCAAAAGGCTTGGTCCTCTAGTCAGTTCTAATAAAAAATTCCAGTAAAACGTGACAGTTGGAGTCATTCAGTTTAATATTAGTCAGTTGCAAGCACTCTAAAGCATTAACTGAAATGTCGGCTTGAACAGAGAATAAATTACTTGGGTGAAAAATAAAGTGAAGTGCTTTTGTATTCAAAATCTGGAGACTTCCTCTTTCATTTTCTTTCCTATAGTAATGTTCTAATTCCAGAAGGAGGCACTCAAGATGCAAGTGAGCAATCGGTAGCAGATCTGATTGTATCTGTGAAGCACTTAATCCTAAGAAAATCAGTTGTGAGTTGCCAAATTCCTTACAGATGGGTGGGGCATGGAAATCATTGAATGAGAGATCCAGGTGCTTTAGACTTGTGATAGAATGGCAGGAGATGTTCTTCAGCCGATTAGAAGACAAATCCAAATATTCCAACTCCTGGTTGAATTTGAAAACACTAAAATCAAGATACCACAGTCTATTATGGGAAAGACTCAAAACCTTCAGCCCTGGAAGATACTTGAGATCAGAGAGATGAAGTTCAGCTATGTAGTTCTGAGACATATCCAAGACCTCAGTGTTGAGTGGCAAGTCCTTTGGAACATGAGTGAGGCCTGATTTTGACATGTCGACTGCAAATTCAGTTTTACTGGAGAATGAGGCGATGACTCCAGATGTAAAAAGTCACGAGAAAAACAAAGTTTCTTAGGATCAAACCATTATCTTTTGTCATGATGTTGAAGAGGACATCCAACACACAGTTTTTGCTAGTCTTCAGAGCATCTTGAGAGGAACCCACATTCTAGAAAAAGAATAAACAGTAGGACATTTAAAGATCAGATCATTGGGTCTGAGTGGTAGAGCAGTAGAGAAGGCATTTGCCTTACATGCAGCCAGACCTGGGTTTGATCTGTGGCATCCCATATGGTCCCCTGAGACAGGAGTAATTCCTGAGTGCAGAGCCAGGAATAACCCCTGAGTATTGCCACGTGTGACCCAAAAGCCTAAATAAATAAACAAACAATAAATAAATAAATGCTCTCAGACCTCAACTTACTGTCATCTATGAAACCTAAATAAATGAATGAATGAATGAATGAATGAATGCTGTGTTTTCAGACCTCCACTTACTGTCATCTCCATGAATCCTTTGTTCCATGCCCAAGACATTTCTGTTCCTTTCATTGAACATGACATTTTTTCCCAATTAATTCAGATCATTATCCAAGAATCGTGGTGTGTGTGTGTGTGTGTGTGTGTGTGTGTGTGTTGGAGAGGAGGGGAGCATGGTTGGACGGTTGGGGAAGGTCTTAACCAGTCAGCTCACAGAGCAATCTGCTCAGTACTTCCACTCAGGGTAGGCTTTCCTCCTGATATTTGCTGAAATGCTCGGGAGGGACTAGCCACTGCAACAGATGGGATAAACAGGGGCCCACCAAAGAGCAGGGAAGAAGGCAGCTGCTAGAGAAGGTGTGTGAGGAAAAGGTTTTGCAAAACTCTGTACAGACCAGGCAACTGTACACCTGCTCACAAAGGACCTACAGCATCACGCACTGTCACTTCCAGACTACCTTTTCACTGTCATGCAGAAAGCAAAGACCAGGTTATACGCAGCTCAGACAGGGACTAGGTTAGGAGCAGGTTTATTTACCAAGATAAGTTTCAATTTTGGTTTTTTTTTTGTTTTTGTTTAATATTATTTTAAAATTGGATTACCAGCACACACCAATGAAAGGGAACTGCAATGCAGCTTTTTAGGATTCAAGGACGAAAACCAGGGACTACAGAAACCAGCATTCTGAGCAAATGCCAAGAGATTGCACCAGAGACCTTGATCCCACCCATGGTGCCCCACCTATCCAGGTAGGACCCATGGGGGTGGGGCTTCACGACAGCAGCAACTCATGAAGCCACAAGCTAATCCTCCTTTCCATATTGCATTGAACCAACACTTTGGACTGTGTTACTGGCTCTCACAATAGCAGACTAACTACTTGAACCACACTGACAATACAACATACCACTAAAGCACAGAAAAATTGACATTTACAAGACCCATCTGGCAGTGAGAGAGAAGCAGTGCCCCAGAAGATTCCACCTCCAAACAACCACAGCATTACGGGAAACAAAGCAAATACCCTCCTCAAAGGGTAGAAGAAGAAGAAAAAGAGCCCCTAAGCATCAACTAGGAATTCCCACATTCATAACCTCTCTGACAAAGAATTTAGAGAGGAAATGGTGAGGATGTTTAATGAGCTCAATGAACAAATGGAATGGATGTCCAATAAAATATAGGAGATATAAATTAAGCAGTGGAAAGGGCAGTCAATAAATTATGGGAGGAAATGAGAGCAGAAATGAGAGCACTACAAACAGAAATATCATCAATTAAAAACTCAGATTAAATGAAAAACACAAATGGTGCCCTCAATAGCAGGATGATGGCCAAAGAAGACAGAATCAGTGAATATGAGGATTAGCTGCAGAAAGCACTCAAGGAAATGCAACAGATGATAAAAGACTGAAAAATGGATCAGTAGCAGAACAGAGAACATTGGGATGAATCCAAGAGGAACAACAAAGAATCATCCGAGTCCCAGGGAGGCAACACCAAGGAAATAGCAACAGTTAAAACAATTCCCCAATTATGAACATCTTTGTAATTGTATATCTCAGAGTGGTATGATAATTAAAAAAATCCTTGCAGAAAAGTTCCCAGAGTTGAAGGATGTTGGCATCGAGATCCAAGAAGTCTGAAGGGTACCAGCAAAGAGAGACCCCCTCCCCAAAAGAGTCCAAGACATATCCTAGTCAGAATAATGGATGCCATAGAGACACAATTCTTCAAGCGGCAAGATCAAAGAAGGAATTTCTATAAAAGGAGCATTCATTCAACTTTCAGCAGACCTATCAGAAGAGTCCCTCTGAGCTTGAAGGCAGTAGTGGAATATAGTGAAAAAAAAATCAATGAAAGGAATGCCTCACCAAGAATTATTTACCTGGCTAGACTCCCATTTAGATTTAAAGACTGATACACAGCTTCTTGGATAAACAACAGCTCAGGAACTTCATAAACTCAAAATCAACCTTAAAAGAAGGGCTGAAAGATGAGAAAAACCCAAAAGAACAACAAACTTATACAGAAAGATGGCACAAAAATCCCATGACAATTATCTCTCTCAATGTCAACAATCTAAATGAACCAGTTGAAAGATACAGAATGGCAAAATGGATAAGAAAAATATTGAACCCAACATTCTGCTGCTTCAAGAAACACATCTGAACAATCGGAGCAAAGACAAACTCAAAGTTCAAGGCTGGAGAACAATCCTTTACTCAAACAACCTCTCCAAAAAGGCCAGGGTGACCATACTAGTATCTGACAACATAGACTTCAGGCTGAAAAAAGTCAGAAGGGACAGTGAAAGTCACTTCTTAATAAACAAGGGATATGTATATAAGGAAGAAATTATACTCCTAAACATATACACACCCAACGAGGGGCCAGCAAAATACCTAAGACTGTCGGGGAGCTCTGCCAGGGTCCCCAACAGTGCCGGGAAGCGAAGTTCCCTTCTACCTCCGAGCCGGCGAGGAATGGATGAAAACTCAGGAATCTGATGCAGTTTTAAAAGGGTTTACTTATCACAGGTTCAGGCATACAAATCAGCAAAAGGAAAAGCCCCGTGCTTAGGATTCCAGGCTAGAACCCCAGCCACGAGTAGGCCAAGATGGCAGCCACCACGTGTAAAGGCCCTGTAAAGAGGAGACAAAGACAAAACTCCCAAGAAGGGTGCGAGCTCACAAAGAGAGAGCCCAAAAAGGAGCCCCGAGAGAGGAAGCAGGCTAGTATTATACCCCTGCAACTCAGACCTCCCTCCCACTGTTATGGAAAGCAGGGAGGGACAAATGCCCTCAGGTAATCTCTCCCAGCACCTCACCTAGGCCCTTTTATATGCTAATGTCTTGAGCTAAGATCTGCCTGGAATTGCCTTTATATAGTAGAGAAGGGGGTCCTGAGATGGCATGTCTCTGTACCAAAGACTAATACTAATGCCAGTTAAATATTTCTCCAAGCCTTCACAAGTCTCTTTTACTTCACGGTAGTTTTGTATTTTAGTTGCCTTTGAGTATATCAGGGAGCCATGCTTGCTTGCTTGGAGGCAAACAGCATTTCTCTCTGGTCTAATTACTTAGGGATCCTACGTGGCCAGGCAAATATGCTGGTAATATCTAGTTAGTCCCACGATGATTGTGGTAGCATGAGAGAATATTTATACCAGCCAGTACAGAATACCTGGTCAGATAAGACTGCCACATTTAGACTACCCCCTATCTATGAAGTGACCTGCAGGAGGCAATCCAGGGCAGATGCAGAGTCCTAGGCTTTTAGGTGTCCTGCAACATAAGACAACTACTAATAGACTACAAAGAAGACATTGACAGCAACATGATTGTAGTGGGAGACCTCAACACTACTCTATCAATTCTTGATAGATTGACAAGACTGAAACTCACCAAGGAAATACTGGCCCTAAAGGAAGAAATGAAAGAGGCCTAGTAGATATACAGAGCATTTCATCCCCCAAAATTTGGATACATATTTTTTGTCCAGCGTACATGGAACATACTCCAAGATATATCAGTCTAAGCCACAAAACATACCTCCAAAAAAATCAAGAAGACAGAAACTGTGTCAACTATTTTTTCAGTCCATGATGCACTGAAAATAGAAGTCAATCGCACACAAAAATGGAGAGTCATATAAAAAACACCTGGAAACTAAACAGCTCACTATTGAACAACCGGCATGTAATAAAAAGAAACCAAAGAGGAAGTCCAAAAATTCCTGGAAACAAATGAGACTGAAGACATGAACTATCAGAACTTGTGGGATACAGTGAAAGTAGTGTTAAGAGGAAAGTTCAGACCTCTGCAAGCAATCATCAGAAAAGAAGAAAGGGCCATCATAAACAGTCTGACTTCATAGTTTAAGATCTTTGAAAGCAACCAGCAAAAGCAGCCCAACCAAGGCAGTAAGAAAGAAATAATAACTTAGAGAAGAAATCAACAAAATGGAATCCCAAAAAACAATCCAAAAGATCAATGAAACCAAGAGCTTGTTCTTTAAAAAAAAAAATAAACAAGATTGACAAATCACTTGCAAGACTCGCAAGGAAAGGGAAAGAGAGAACCCAAATAAATAGAATAAGAAATGAAAAGAGGGGGACATCACAACAGAAACCACAGAAATTCTAAAGATCATCTGAGATTACTTTGAGAGCCTGTATACCACAAAACAAGTGGACCTAAAAGAAATGGACAAATTCCTGAATTCCTATAGCCTCCCAAGTCTGCAACAAGAAGATTTGGAATATCTGAACAAACCAGTTCAGATATCAAGGAGATTGAATCAGTAATCAAAAGTCTGCCCAAACACAAAAGCCCAGGTCCAGATGGGTTCACCAGTGAATTCTACCAAATCTTTAAGGAAGACCTAGTCCCAATCCTTTTCAAGCTCTTCCAGGAAACAGAAGAAACAGAAACACTCCCAAATAGCTCCTATGAGGCACATATCACCTGATACCCAAATCAGACAAAGACGTCATAAAAAGGAAAACTACAAACCAATCTCCTTGATAAACACTAAGATCCTCAATAAAGTACTAGCAAACAGAATCCAAGGAGTCATCAAAAATATTATACAGCATGATCATGTAGTATTTATCCTGGGAATGCAAGGATGGTTCATCAATTGCAAGTCAATTAACATAATACATCATATCAATAAGAAGAAAAATAAAAACCATATGATCATATCAATAGACGCAGAGAAAGCATTTGACAAGATCCAACACCCATTCATGATAAAAAAAAAGGCCTCTCCATAAAATGGGAATTGAAGAAACCTTCCTCAATATAGTCAAAGCCATCTATTACAAGCCCACAGCGAGCATCACTCTCAATGGGGAAAAAATTAAAGCCTTCCCCCTAAGATCAGGGACAAGACAAGGCTGCCCACTCTGACCACTTCTATTCAATATAGTACTGGAAGTACTTGCCATCACAATCAGGGAAGAAAAGGACATTAAGGGCATCCGGATAAGAAAGAAAAGAAGGCAAGCTGTCACAATTTGCATATGACATGATATTATACCTAAAGAACCCTAAACTTTCTACCAAAAGGTTCCTAGAAACAAGAGATTCCTATAATAGAGTGACAGGGTACAA
This sequence comes from Cryptotis parvus, assembly GCA_021461705.1. Lineage (NCBI taxonomy): Eukaryota > Metazoa > Chordata > Mammalia > Eulipotyphla > Soricidae > Cryptotis > Cryptotis parvus. Next base: position 273,795 of record JAJIBD010000816.1, on the reverse strand, counting down.
AATCAATACCTAAAAGTCAATGGCTTTCCTATATGCAAATAATGAAAGAGAACAAAGGGATATTAAAGAAATGATCCCATTCACAATTGCACCTCAGAAAATCAAATACCTGGGAATCAGTTTGACTAAGAATGTGTAGGATCTCCATAAAGAAAACTACAAGGTGCCAGAGTGATAGTCCAGTGGGTAGGGCATTTCCCTTGCACATGGCCTACTTGGGTTTAATCCCCGGCATCCCATATGGTCCCCAAGCACTGCCAGGAGTAATTCCTGAGTGCATAGCCAAGAGTAACACCTGAGCATTGCTAGGTGTGACCCAAAAAGCCAAAATAAATAAACAAAAAGAAAAAGAAAACTAGAAAACGTTGCTTCCAGAAATAAAAGAGGACCTGAGGAAATGGAGACATATTCCCTGCTCATGGATTGGGAGAATTAACATTATCAAAATGGTAATACTCCCTAGAGCTTTATACAACTTCAGTGCGGTTCCTATAAAGATACCTATGACATTCTTCAAAGGAATTGACCAAACACTCTTGAAATTTTTTGTGGAAAATAAACCCCCACAAATAGCTAAAGCAATCCTTTGGAAAAAGAAGATGGGAGGCATCAATTTCCCCAACCTCAAACTCTATTACAAAGCAGTCATAATTAAAAGACATGGTATTGGTATAGAAACAGACCTGTAGACCTATGGAATTGAACTGAATATCCTGAAACACACTTTTACATATACAATTACTTAATCTTTGATAAAGGAGCAAAAAATATTAAGTGGAGCAAAGAAAGCCTCTTCAACAAATGGTGCTGGGAAAACTGGGCAGCTACATGTAAAAAAATGAACTTAGACCTCCTTCTAATGACATCCACAAAAGTCAGATCAAAATGGATTAAAGATCTCAACATCAGACATGAATCTATAAGGTGCATGGAAGAAAACAGGAAAAACGCTCTATGATATAGAAGGTAAAGGCATCTTCAAAGACAAAACACCACTGAGAAAGCAAAGGGAAGCAAAGATAAACAAATGGGATTATATAAACTGAAAAGCCTCTCTACCTCAAAAGACACAGTGAACTGGGGAAGGGGGAGGGAGATGGGGACATTGGTGATGGGAGATGGGCAGGGGTGGAGGGATGGGTGTTGGAACACTGTAGAACCAAAACTCAAACATGAACATCGTGTAATTATAAATCTAACTTGTGGTACAATATAATATTTTTTAAAAAGACACGGTGACCAAGATACAGAGACAGCCCACACACTGGAAAGAACATTCACCCAAAGCCCATCTGATAAGGGCTTAATATCCATGATATATCAGGCAGTGGTAGAACTTTACAAGAAGAAAACAGCCAACCCTATCAAAAAATGGGGAGAAGAAATGAACAGAGATTTCTTCTTTCTTCAAAAAATAAGAAATTCAAATGGCCAAAAGGCATATAAAAAAGTACTCTTCACCACGAAACATCAGGGAGATGCAAATCAAAACAACAATGAGGTATCATCTCATACCACAGAGACTGGAACATATCCAAAAGAGCAAGAACAACCAGTGCTGGCATGGATGTCAGGAAAAAAAGACTCTCATTCACTGTTGGTGGAAGTGCTGACTGGTCCAGCCCTTTTGGAAAACAATATGGATATTCTTCTGAAAACTAGATCTGGAGCTCCCATTTGATCCAGCAATACCACTCCTAGGAATATACCCTGGAGACCCAAAAACACACAGCAGAAACACTATATGCACTTCTGTATTCATCACAGCTCTATTCACGATAGCCAGAATCTGGAAACTACCTAAAATCCCAAGAACAAAAGACTGGCTAAAGAAACTGTGGTACATCTACATAATGGAATACTATGCAGCTGTCAGAAAAGCTGAAGTCATGAAATTTATCTGAAGGCTAAAGCAATGACATACAACCATTTGTGTTTATTTATGAGGTAGATGAGGACCAGAACGAGGTTGGGCTTGTGTCCATTCACCTCCACACACTGAACCTGATAGAGGAAAAATGGCTTAACTGGCAGATAAAAAACTCCCAGTCACTGGACAGACTGGGGCAAGAATTGAGCAAGAGATACCTTCACCTCTTCAATTGAGTATTATGGGAGACTATAGAAAGTCCAAAGAGTGAAAGAGAGGAACTATATTATTGTTAAGCGCCCACTCATATAAATAAATAAATAAATATAAATAATTTATATAAATGGTAAAATTGTGCTTTATGTCTCATAAAGAATTATGAAAGCTACACATAAAAGTATGACTGTGAGGATGCTCATGAGATGATGCAAAATTATAAACAAGGCACACTGTTACAGTGCCTGGCCAGACCAGACAAGGGTGGACACCAGCCCAAAAGGTTGCCATAGGAGCTCTGCCTAAAGGCCTAGTTCCCTTTTCTGGGCTTCAGGGGTAAATTTGGTTACAGTCACAAGTTTTGGACGAGGAGTCCTCGCTAGCTTGGGAGCTTTGCTGTTTAATGCACTCACAGTTTAATCTATTTACATGTTCTTAAGCCAGGATTCATGCTAATGAGATCTCTCTTCTGTGTAAACACTGATAGAGGGTGTGGCAGTTACAAGAGTCATTTTGACTCTGAATCAGTAACTTCTGAAACATTACTATAATCTCTACTAGATGTGGTATTGCTCAGGTTCTGCTGTGCAGGGATTATACCAGCCACACTGGCAGTGCTTAGCAATCTCCAGGATGGCACCCTACAATGCTTGGAGCACCATCTGGTGCTGGGGAATGAGCCAGGTCAGCACAAACTGGACATGTCCTCTAACTGCCATGCTGCCTCCTGGCTCTTCAATGATTATTTTTACCATGTTATCTCAGTTCAGAATTGGCATTGTTCTGGCTGCTGAATTTTTTTCCTTAAGTAATTATGGTGTGGTCATTGGGAAAAGTGACGATGGGTCAATTTCTATACTCGCTTTGGGGAATATTCATTCAGACAAAATCTTAGGACTCAATAGTGCAGTGAGGGGAAACCATACACATTGGGCAATCTTTGCTCAGAAACTAGCTCTTCTGAAAATGATGTGCAGAAGTTTTAGGAATGTTAATTGTGAATTTTGACTCCACATGTATCCGTGGCATTATGGTAGGTAAATTAGAATATTTATATATTTAAGAGTTTTAATGTCTAGTCTAGAAAGTGGTTTAAATAATTTCACAAGCAATAGTACAGTGGATAAGGCATTTGCCTTGCATGCAGATGACCTGGGTTCGATCCCCAGCATCCCATAAGGTCCCCGAGCACCACCAGGAGTAATTCCTGAGTGCAGAGCCAGGAGTAACCCCTGAGCATTGCTAGGTATGACCCAAATAAAAGCAAAAATAAGTAAATAAAAAATAAAGATTTCAAAAAGAAAAGAAAGTGTCATCTTAAAGTGTAGCTTATATAACAATAGTTTATTTAAGGAAATATATTTTATAGTTATGAAAGTGACTAATTAGCAGTATATTTTGTAGGTATATTAATAAATATTTGAGAATTTCTTCCATACAGAATCGTTGACATTTGTAGATAAGATCTCGGGTATCACCTGTGGAGTCTTTTTCAGGGGACAGATTTAGTGGCCATGTGGGAAAGTTAATCAAGCTGTCCTTCTAGTCCCCTGTCCCCAAACACAAATATTCCTCAAAGGTACTTATAGTTCCAGCCCTCCCTGGTGTATACACCTCACAAGAACGCCAGGAACGTTTGTGTTTAACAAGGTCAAAAAAGAGACATGAGGCGCCAGAGCGATAGTCTAGCAGGTAGGGCATTTGCCTTGCCTGCAGCTGACTCACTCGGGTTTGATCCCGGCATCCCATATGGTCCCCTGAGTACTACCAGGAGGAATTCCTAAGTGAAGAGCAAGGAGTAACCCCTGAGCATTGCTGGGTGTGACCCCAAAAAAAGAGGAAATGAAAGGCAAAAGATTAAGTAAAACTCACAGGCTTTTTCCTTCCTTCCTTCCTTCCTTCCTTCCTTCCTTCCTTCCTTCCTTCCTTCCTTCCTTCCTTCCTTCCTTCCTTCCTTCCTTCCTTCCTTCCTCCCTCCCCCTCCTCCCTCCCTCCCTCCCTCCCTCCCTCCCTCCCTCCCTTCATCCCTCCCTCCCTCCCTTCCTTCCTTCTCTATCTCGCTTTCTCTCAAGTTGTTCCTTTAATTCATCTAATAAAAAGAGGAAAGAAAAGACAAATGGAAGGAGCTCCAGTTTATATGTACCACCTCCACTGCCCCCAAAAACACCCAATGGAGAGAATCAATGAAAATTAAACTACAAGAAACAGAACAGCACAAAAACATTACAGTAAATAAGAGTTATTCCATAATCAAGTCAACAAATAGGTGAAATAAAAAAGTTTAACTGTCAAAAATTAGGTGAAAGAACCAGAGAAACGCAAAGGCGGCTGCCACTTCCTCCATTTAATAAATGTTGATTCAGAACCTCCGGAGACATGAAAACAAATTGTCCTAACAGTCCCTTCTTTCCAAATGTTCATAAATTAGTGACAGACAGTTATAGCAGCAGGGAAGGAGGAAATCAAACATTCATGTCTACTATATCGAATACATAACACAGGATAGTTGCTAATCAGTGAAACTGTAAACGATACAAAATCCAGGAAGCTAAAGATGAAAGAGGAAAGATAATCCATGAAAGTGGAAAAAAATAACACGCTGAGTTTGGTTTTTGTTTACTAAATTATGTCCACAAGTGTTAGCTATCTTTCAAAAAATAGGCATAAAGACAAAATACTTGTTATCTTGAATAGTTAAAAGGACCTTTTCAATGCTATTTTTTAAAATTTTTTTTATTATACCACCGTGAGACATACAATTACAAAGGTGTTCTGGTTGGTTCTTGGTAATACAGTATTCAGCACCCATCCTTCCACCAGTGTCCCATTCCCACCACCAATGTACCCCCCTCCCACCCACCCCCAGGCTGCCTCAATAGCAGGTACCCCCGTTTCCTCTCTTTCTCTCTCTGTCTCTCTCTCTGTCTCTGCATCTCTCTCCCTCTTCTTTTACACATTCAATGCTATTTTTAAGATACAAAAACACCTTGCAAAACTTCCAAAGAAACATCATTACTTATTTCCTATAAAATCACTAGCATTTTCTTGTTTTACGAAGTAACGTAAAAATCTGAGAAATCCACAAACTCCTTCTTACTTATCAAGACTTCTTTCTCAGAAGAAATAACTTCTAAGAGCGTGATGAAGTGAGTGTGAGGCAGGATACAGGCTCTTCGCCTGAACGGCAGAGACGTCTCCTGACATCTGTTGGAACTCACCAGAATTAGTCTTACATCTGCATTTCCCTTTCTGAGGTTTTGTGCAAAGCAAGTAGCTCAGCAGGTTTTTCTGGGAACAGACTAAAACCGTGGTCAGGTTTTTAACTCAAAGGAGTCAAGGGCTTAATACTTCATTTCAGGGTGGGCAAGTTTGTTTGTTTTCCTAAAATTGCTCTCTTATTTAAGAGTTTGCTAACTGTTAAATTGTCACCAGTTGGAAAGTTCCTGGACTTTGCCCTTTTTCGTTTCCATCATATTTGACAGAAAATAATCGAAATACTTATTATTAAGACTTTTTTGCAACATTATTTTAGTTTGACTGAGCTACTTCAAAATTCATTTAGGTCCAAGATTTTTTTTTTTTTTTTCTGTTTTTTTTTTTTTTTTTTTTTTGAGTCACACCCGGCAATGCTCAGGGGGTTTTTCCTGGCTCTGCACTCAGGAATTACTCCTGGCGGTGTTCGGGGGGACCATATGGGATGCCGGGGATCGAACCCCTGGCTGGCATGGGCTGGCAGCGTGCAAGGCAAACACCCTACCCGCTGGGCTATCGCTCCGACCCTGCTCTGGCTTCTTGCTAGGCTTACTGGTGAACTTGGATGGCTGAATAGATCATTTCTGCCTAAAGATACACAGCAAGGTAACAACAAAGGTCCAAAGGCAAAAAATGGGAAAACAGGTTCACACCTTTTGGGACTGGGGTTTGAAAGGAGCGAGGGATGTTGGGGTCTTTGGGAGAGGGGGTGGGTTCACTGGCGATGGGTGTGGTGTTGAAATTATGTGCATGAGAACCCGTTCTTAATAGTATTGTAAAACACAAACTCTCAATCAATTCTTTTTTAAAATAAATTAAATAAAATATTGAAAAAATCACTTCTGCTTTCAGAAGAAAGGAAAGCAGTTTCATGCTTTCTGTTCTTACTCATCAGACAGGACAGGGAAATCATCTTCAGGTGCAGAGGGGGAGCAAAAGCGGATGGCATCCTGCTAGACCAGGACACGGAACAGCGGGTCCCTGTGACCTAGGGACGCAGAGCTGTGACACAGGTCTCGAGGAGAAAGTGACCAACCATGACTGGAGAGAATTTCAAGTGGCACAGATGTCTTTAAACACACACACACACACTCACACACACACATATGCACACACACGCTAGCACCCTTGCATGCACATCTGGGCAGATATGGTTGCATGATACAGTGACATTTTTAAGTGTTCATTATACCATCTGGAGAGATAGTACAACGTTGAGGCACTTGTCTTAGGTGGGTGGGGCTTAGCTCCCCAGCGTACCACATGGTCCCCACGCACTGCTGGGTGTGGCTCAATAGACAGAAATGCTCACGAGGACATTGCATCATAGCACTGTTGATGCTATGTCGGGAACAAGGAAACCATTCCCTGTTGTAATTCTGAGAACTGTTTTTATGGAGATGACAATGCAGAAACATCAGGGGACACGGAGGTCAACAAAGCAAGAGCAGATCTACAGTCGGCTGAACGCGACTCGGTGGTGTGGATGCCATGAATTCTTGCAAAACAAGGGAGTCCTTGTGATGTGCAGGGATACAGAGCACCTGGAACTTACTGGAAGGGAAGAGTTCTTTGAGTAAGGAGCTCTGGAGTTCTGTGAAGGCTTAACATTGGAGGAGCAGTTGGGGTTGGGACCACACCCAGAGGAACTCAGGGATCACTCCTGGCAGGACTTGGGGACCACAGGGAGTGCCAGTGATTAAACCATGTGCAAGGTAAGGTCCCACCCACTGTACTATTACTCTAGCCCCAAGAGACATTTTTATTTATCACTTTGTTTTTTTTGTCTGACTTCAATATTTCTACTATGGACATGTATTATTTAATTTTGTTTTTTTTTTTTTTTGGGTCACACCCGGCAATGCTCAGGGGGTTTCTCCTGGCTCTACATTCAGGAATTACTCCTGGCAGTGCTCGGGGACCATATGGGATGCCAGGGATCAAACCAGGGCCGGCATGGGCCGGCCGCGTCAAGGCAAACGTCCTACCCGCTGGGCTATCGCTCCGGCCCCTATTTAATTTTTCAAATAAAGTAATACCCTAGAGGGATAAATAAAATAAAATAGTATAAGGACAGTAAATAAATATACGCTACCAGCACATAAACATTATTATGTTTATTTTTATATTTTATTGAATATTATTTTAACAACTTTATTTTTAAAATAATTTCATTTTAATAATTTTTACTTTTAAAAAGAATAATTTTCCTTTCCCTGGTAAATAAATAAATTGCATGTCTATGAACATATTTGAAACAAGTTATATTAAAATTATCAATATCAGAAAATATACAACTCACAAGAAATAAAACCACTAAGAATTAAATTACTGTTATCAAGTCCAAAATCTCCTTCTAAGTTAAAAACAAAAATATAGTCTTGGAGAATATATTTGTAGCATACATAATTACAAAGGAATTGCTATCTAAAATATACAAAGAATCCCTTCAAATCAGAAAGAACTCAGAAACTTAATGGTAGGGTGCAGGGGTATGTGGTTTAGGAGAGGACAGGAACAACTTTGCTTCTGACTTTTCAGCAGAAAAGTAAATAGAAGTATGTCAAACAAATGCAAAGGAATACACCCTCACTCGCCTAAGAGAAATACAAATTAAGACAACTAGGACCTACTCGTGTACACTCATGGACAGACAAAATCAGAACATCTAAAAATGCCAAATGTTGCAGAGGGCATGAAGAAATAGGCACCCTAGTATGTGTACAGAGATTATGACTTAAAAGGTCTAGCATGTCCCAAGAACACACAAACATTCATTTGAAAATATATGTTCATTCCTATGTTCATTGTTATACTATTCACAATAGCAAAGATCTGGAAGCAACACAACTCAGCTATAAGAAAAGATGGAATTATATTGGGGTGTCGGTACAGAGGTTGGGTGGTGTGCAAGGGTGCAAGGCTTGGCTCAGTTGGCCAAGACTCTCTCTGAGTTGTTGCCAGGCACCCCAGAACTCAACTTGGAAATGCTCCCCACAAAGAAAAGATGAAATCTTTCATTTTGCTACCACATGGTTAGAACTAGTCATGTTAAGTGAACTAAGTTGTGATGTAGGTGGGCCCATGGATGGCTTACGTGAGGCGGGAATGGGAGATAAATGGTCGCTTTCTCCCCAGCCACCTCTGTTGCCCGGGACCTGCTATCAGTCTTTAGGGCAGACTAAAGACTGATAGTCTGCACGGTGTGGGCCTGAGCCCCACGAGGTGGCCGTCAAGTCACACCTGATGTCTGCCTGATCTCTAGGCATGGGAGTTGATCCCCACCACCGAGATTTCTCAGGGGAGCCACGGACTCAGGCTGGAGCGAGAAACTGCTCTTTGCAGGAAAGAAAAGTCAGTCCTAGGCCTTACCCAGAGTTTGCTCAGAGTTCTTGTCTTCCCTACAGAAAAAGAATTTTCAGGAGTCGATGGGCAGTGAAGTAAAACAGATTTTATAAGGAAGTTTTAGGAGACTGGAAGGAGGAGGAAAAGAGAGAGTAACGTGCTCAAGGGAGAACAAGGGCTGCTCCAAAGGCGGAGAGCCCCAACTGATTTCCAAAGGGGGATTTGATCCTCTAGGGCTGGAATATTTTGGAATTTTCTGCTGGGCCATCGAAGGTTGGTGGGAAGGTTAAGGACTGGGCTGAAGAAAGTGGATCCAGCTTCCTCAGGGTCTATTGTTGGCTAATGGGTCTCAGCAAGTCTTGGTTCCTTGTTCCAAAAGGCTCATTGCCATGGGGACACCCCCATAACCCGTCGCTGACTGCCTACAGCAGTTGAAAGGAGAAAGATAAATGCTGATGACCTCTCTCACATGTAGGATATAAAAGAAACAGGGCAAGGGAATGGCCAACGGCCAATGAAGACAAATCCTTAGGCTCTGAGGATGGAACTGAGAAAGCAGAGAGCCAGGAAGGATGTGCTAGACTAGAGCAGTGGGTGTATCTTTGGCACTTTGGTGGTGCTGGAGGGACCATTTTCCCACCATGGATATCAGCACAGGTGTAAACTGTGTTATCTCAACAGTAATAAAATTAAATTTCAAAAGAGGAAAAGAAGGTATGAGTGGAGCCAGACACCAGAATTCTTTTCAAGGCAAGGGCTGGGAGAGCCCAGAGCCAGGCAGCTAAACACACTTCCCTCTAGTGGCCACTGTTTTCTCATCTGCAATCCTCCTACCACAGGGCCCAGAGTGAAAAAACATCCTTGACTCTCACTGATCCCTGTCCCTGGTCCCTGTTCTTTCTTCCCCTCTTTAAAACCCATCCCTCTGGGCTGCAGTCATCCCCAGAGCCCTATAACTCACTATAAGTCAGTGTCTCAGCAATACTCACTGTCTCAACCCAGTCCTGCCCATCACAGTGCCAATGCTTTCCACAGCTACATAGACATTCTCCCACTCCCCTTACTTCTTAGCAATTAGGGTTTTTTTTTGTTGTTGTTGTTGTTAGTTTGTTTGGCTTTTGGGGTTATACCTGGTGATGCTCAGGAGTTACTCCTGGCTCTGCACTCAGGAATTACTCCAGGCGGTGCTCGGGGACCATATAGGACGCCTGGAACAGGAACCCAGGTCGGCCACATGCAAGGCAAAGCCCCTACCCGACATACTATATCTCAGACCTCACAATTAATGACCTTGTCCTGTCATCTCCTTCAGTCCTGCAACCCTCACTAGACCCTACTTAAAATTCCCAACTGCTGAACCCTGTCCGTCATTGCTATAACCAGAGTCCCACTTTCCAGCTACCGCCTCCATTCCTTGCCCATTGTCACCAACAATCCCCAAGACCCACTAAACTGGACCATATGATCCTGTTTCAACCTTCTCATTATTATTTGCCCTCAGCAACCTACGCCCCTCTTCTCAATTTCGTTAAATCCACTTCTCCTGTGAAGGCTCCAGGGCCAGAGCAGCTAGGGTTGGGGAAACATGGATTCTAGTGACAGTCCATTTGAAATTCAAGACTGGGGCCCACAACCTTATAACCCATTCTGCTTCATCCACACACATACCCCCTTTCTCTGACCTGTCACCTCCTCCTCTGGCGGTGCCCCAGTGACCCCTTCCCTTTCTTGCTCTCCATTGGGAAGGCTCCATTTTTCTTTATCTCCCTGCCCACTCTCCTGCCCATCCTGGTGGTACTTCTAAAACCTGGGGTTAAGCATAGGCTGGTTTGTTTGAGCCCCCACTAGGGGCTCACACTTGAGAGGGTAGTTCTTGGGCACATCTTTGATACTCACCAGGGGCCACTATGATGCTCACATAAGTTGTGCTAAGATGATTTCAATTAGCCTAAGAGGCCACAGATCTGTCATATTATTTATTTATTTTTAAAGCCCAACAACTTTTACTTTTATTCCTATTTCATAGAGCAGAGATGGGAGCCAACAAGTCAAGGACCTGGAGTGACTGGCCGTGTCTCCATGTTGCTCTATTTACACGTGGGAGGACGCTCGAACTCCACCTCCCCAAATTCAGGAGGAGCAGCTGTACTTGTTCGATGCCCTTTGAAGGAGCATCCCTGGGCGCACGAGGTACAGTTCGGAGGGCAGCAGGAGCAGCACCTTTTCTTGGAGGAGGTGCATTTGCAGTCTTTGCAGTATAGGTGCTGTCAGTGCTGCAGGAACACTTGGGGTTCATTTGGCAGTGGGGAGGCGAGGCTGGTCAACTGAGCTAGGGGAAGGGCTGATGTCAGATCTCTCATATCTCTCATATATCATAACAAAATGCACCCATGACCTGCTCCTTCCCTCTCTTTTTCTTTTTTGGGTCATACCCAGAGAAGTTCAGGGGTTACACCTGGCTCTGCACTCAGAAATTACTCTTGGTGGTACTGGGGGGACCTTATGGGATGCCGGGATCGAACCTGGGTCAACCACATACAAGACAAATGCCCAACCCACTGGACCATTGCTCCAGCTCCTCTTCTTTACATCAGAAGCCCTTGAAGGAGTTGTTTCATTCACCTCTTCCAAGGGCCCTCCTCTTCCCAAACCCACTCCGATTAGATTTCCTTCCCAATCATTACAGAAAAATAAGTCCTGTCAAGGTCCCCAGTGACTTCCATATTGCTGAATTCGTTTGCCAGGTCTAAAATTTTAAGCTTAGTTGATCATTGTCAGCTTAAATGATAATCAGTATTAAGAACTACTAAAGGAAATCACTAGATCACTAGACATCCCGTTGTTCATCAATTTCCTCCAGCGGGCACCAGTAACATTTCCATTGACCCTATCACGTGCCAGTGTAGCCCAATGGTATCTGCTTGCTTCAGGAATACAAAGAGCCTCAAACTGTTCGTTCAGGGTCTTGAAGAAGAAGTCTGACCATCTTGTACGTGGGCAGCCATGTGATCTTTTGACGTCTTGTGGGATTCAGTCGGTAACAGCTCTAGTCCAGCGGTCATCTCCAAATCGCATTACATGTCCAGCCCATCTGATTTTCGATGCCTTGGCAAACAAGACAGTGTCCCTTACTCAGGAACAGGACGGAGGTCGGAACTCCAGATTCCCTTCTCTCACTTGAGTGAGGCGTGATATTCCAAACATAGCTCTTTCGATTCCTCTTTGGGAGACCCAAATAGTGTTATCATCCTGTTTTCAAAGTCCTAGCCAAACAGGGTGTTCAAACTCAATACATCAAGATCCTTCGTGAACTATATCACAGTTTCACCACTAGGATCTCACCATTCTACAGGGAAGTGATCAATGACGTCAAAAGAGGGGTTCGGCAGGGTGATACCATTTCACCAAAACTCTTCAGTGCCATCCTCAAAATCATCATGTGACAATTAGAATGGGAAAAAAATGGGAGTGAAGATAGATGGCCGGCAACTACACCACCTACGCTTCGCTGATGACATTGTTCTAATAATGCCAAACATCAGCCAAGCGGCACAAATGCTGGCAGACTTTGACCGAGAATGTGGAAGGATAGGTCTACAGCTGAATCTCAACAAAACTATGTTCATGAGAAATGAACTAGTTCCAGAGGCCCCATTCACTCTCAATGGAACGAACATCTCTGAATGCAACAGCTATGTGTACCTAGGTCGAAAAGTCAACATGATGAACAACCTGAAACCTGAATTGCGCAGGAGGAAAAGAGCGACATGGACTGCCTTCAAAAACATCGAAACAATAGTCAAAAGAACAAAGAACCTCCGGCTACAGGCACACCTCTTTGACTCCACCATTCTCCCTGCATCGACATACACCTCAGAGACCTGGGCCTTTGAAAGCAGGATGAGAATACCATTCGGGTCTCCCAAAGAGGAATCAAAAGAGCCATGCTTGAATATTACGGCTCACTCAAGTGAGAGAGGGAATCTGGAGTTCCAACCACCGTCTCTATTCTAAAATCAAGGGCGCTGTCTCATCTGCCAGAACATAGAAAATCAGATGGGCTGGTCATATAATGTGATCTGGAGACGACCATTGGACTAGAGTTACCGATTGGATCCAACGGGATGCCAAAAGATCGAGTGGCTGCCCACCTGCAAGATGGTCAGACTTCCTTATCAGGACCCTAAACAAACAGTTCAAAGCTCTTAACATCCTGGAAAGAGACAGATGCCACTGGGCTACACTGGCACGTGATAGGGTCAAATGGAAACATTACTAGCGCCCGTTCGAGCAAATAGATGAATAACGGGATATCAAGTGATCAAGTGATATATTTATATATATATATAGATATTATGATACCAATATCCAAGGTCAGGTGAATCATGGACCAGGAGGTCTTGTCAAAGGTGGAAATTACCACAAACATGTGGGAGTCAGAGGTTAAGTAAGACAGCTGAAGGGAGAAATTGTCAAAAACGCTAATACCAACCTAGAACTGAGCATTAAATACAGGCAAAAAGGTACACATGATAACCTCTAAATATATTACAATTCACAATGAGTAAGAGAAGGAAGAGAGAGAGAGAAAGAGAAAGAAAGTGAAAGAGAGAAAAGAGATAAAGAACCAGCCATAGAGACAGGCTTGGGGAGAGGGAAGGGAACCGGGGACATTGGTGGTGGGAAATGGGCACTGGTGGAAGGATGGGTGCTGGAACACTGTTATGACAAAAACTCAAATATGAACATCTTTGCAATTGTGCATCTCACGGTGGTATAATAAAATATTTTTTTAAAAAAACAAGGCATGACCCCTAACGTATGATAATACGTGTGGTGCTGTTGCATGCGCACGTCCCTTTACAAGTATAATGTTACGCTATGCATGCGTTTACACGCTTCCTCCTCCCTTGACTTCGCATTTGGGGAAGCCCTGACAGCTTCCAGGTCAACAGAGGAGTTTACAGTGCAGACCTTGCTTGTTTTGGCTACTCCCAGCTGGACTCTGCAGGCTTCAGTGGGGCGGGGTAGGGATGAAGTGGGCCTCCCCCCCGCCTGCACGCAGAGGATGCGTATAACTTTTCCCCTTCTATAGCTGACACCAGCAGTTCCTTCACGGAAGCCGCCTAGGGTTAGTTCGGTTCTCCCCTGCCGTGCAATGTAACCATAATAAGCATCGTGCGCTCACACATTTGGCGTCTAATCCTAGTCTGGGGAACAAATCCGCTGATGCGGGATTCCCGTGCTAGAGAGCGAATGCATTAGCATTTTGCTTCCCGTCTCCAAACCGGTCATCTAGAAAAGTTTTGCTTACTTGCTTGCTTGCTTGCTTGCTTGCTTGCTTGCTTGCTTGCTTGCTTGCTTCCTTTTGGCATCCGGCAACACTCCCCAAACACAGCGCAGTTTCGCGCAGAATCCCGGGAGCGCAAACTCCTGCCAAACTTGGGCGAGCTACTGCCGGCGACTCTGTCTAAAGGAGTGTTCCGGGAGCTTTTTGAAAGAAGAAAAGGGATCCGGAAGAATCCCGAGATCCGCCCCGAGTGGGGCTGGCCACCTCTCCCCGAGCGAGAGAAGCCGAGTTTCCAGGCTCTTGGCGCATCTAAAGCCGTGCACCCCTAGAGCCCCTTGTGGGGTGCAGGGGGCCCCGACCGTGCAGGGACGGGGCGGAGCGCGCGCGGGGGGGCGGGGTCCCTCTGTGGCTGGCAGCGGGGCGGAGCAACTAGGCCTCCCGCCCCCGGGTCCCCCCTCCGGCCCGCCCTCCGGCCGCGTCCCCGCTGGCCCTGCCGACGTGGCGGGGCGGGACCCGGCGCTCCCGCGCGCACTCGGCCGGCCGAGCGGTAAGAGCCCCGGCGCCCTCTCCCCAGCCCCTTCCCCCGGGCGGGTGGTGCGCGAACAGCCGCGCGGGGTGGTGGGGGAGACCCTGCCGTCGCGCCTTTGCCTGTCCCCCGACACCCTGACCTGCTGCAGAGCCACCGTCCGCTGAGGTGGGGTGCGGGGGGGGGGGGAGGTCCCCAGAGCACCCGGGCTCGAGGCCATTGTCCGGACGGCGCCCCGGGGCCCTGCGAGCGTTCGGGCGTGTGGGTGTGTGTGTGAGTGTGTGTCGCTCTGGGTCCACGCTCATGCACACACCCACACGCCCGCACGCCGGCTCTGCACCCCTCGGCCGGCGCCCACCCCCGGCGAAGTCCACCGGAGTCCGCCCGTCGGGGCACGTCGCAAGTTGCCGCAGCCTCCTCGGAGCTGGGGAGGCCCAGGGATACGGAGGGAGCAGAGAGAGGCCCCATTCCGGGAATTCCGCCCCTTTAGCCTAGGAACAATGCCCCCACCCGGCTAGCTCATTGCCTCTGCCCGCCTCTGACCCCCTACTGACAGCTCAGCTACCCTAACCTACTTACCTAGCGCCGCCTGGGCTCCTGGTCCCTGCTTCAGCCACTCGCCCACCCTCCCTCCCCGAAGCTGGTGAGTATTTCCAACCCGATCAGCTTTGCACCCGGAACGTGGCTGTGTAAAATGACAACTGTCTGTTTGCTAGCCCGTGTGTTCCCACCTTCAACAGCTGGAGGCAGGCGAGCAGGGGACCTTTTTTAAGTCTGTGCTCTTCCTACTCCAGATTCTCAGCCAACCCCAGGTAGCTGCGAATGAAACCTGCTTTCTCCTCCGGGGGGTTCTTTCTGCGCTCTGTCCTGCAAGCAGCCCCCCTTCCTGCTTTACCCACATCCATTTCGTGCCTGAAAGTTCTTCCTTTTCTCCATCAAAGCCTGAACTCAGGGCAGGGATCAGATGAACCTTTGCCACTGTAAGCTACAAGCAAAGAAAGAGGCGTTCAGGGAGACACAAATGACCCAGCGCTGAGGGGATTTGGGTTCGGTTGGGGCCTTTCTGAATCCTGGGGATTTGGGCTTACATACGTAGCCATTTATTTATATGGGCTTATGGCATACATTTTTTCCTCCTTGTATCAACTTCAAACAATATATTTTAGTTCTGTAAATCTCTGAGTTCAGAAACCAGATTTCTTGGTGGAGGGCCCTGGAGAAAAGGACAGATAAATATTCCTTTCAGACACAGTAAAAGCCCATACAAAGTATTCCATAAAAATGCGAGAGGGAGCAATTTATTGGAAGAAATGGGGGCAGGTTAGGGAAAAGTTTCCGAGTAAAACATAGCATTAGATGTTGAAGAGCAAACAGGGTGTGTACAAACAGAGGGCGGGAGACAGTGTGACCTGGGCAAAAGAGCTGCTGGAGCAAAGGCAGGAGGTAGGAAGTCTGGGCAGTGCTGGCGAGCCCTCAGTGCTGGCGTGTTAAACGCCTCAGGGAGGTGGATTAAGAGGAGAGCAGTGGCAACAGGCCCTGCAGAGATGTTTAAAGGTTGTGGTTTTTCGTCTGAAGTGCAAATAGAGCCCATCTGTATTTTAGAAAAATACCCAGTAGATTTGTGGAAAGCACATAGAATTAAAAAAAATAATTAGAAAAAGAGCCTTGGGCCTGGTGACATGTATTTGTCACACTCCGTGGGTAACTTTGCCACCTGTTTCAGAGCCTTTTTTGGTCCAGGGCCTTCCTGAACCAGCAGGTTCTTTCCATTTAGGGGAATTGATATCACACAGCATTGTGTGTCTTCCTGAGCCAGGTGGGTCCGTTCAGACCCAAATCCATCCTCTCTTCCATTCCTTAATAATTAAAGGACATTTTGCTACTAAGATTAGGATGAGGACTAAGATGAGGGCAGTCCTTTCCATGGCACACATTTTGATTTTGGTTTTGGTTTTTGGGCCACACTCAGTTCAGAGCTTACTCCTAGCTCTGTGCTCAGGATCACTGTTGGCACTCCTCAGGGGACGTTATGGGGTGCCAGGGATCGAACCTGGGTCAGCTGAATACAAGGCAAGTGCCCTCCCCACTGTACTATCTCTCCAGCCTCAGCGTTGAATAAATTTAGATTGGTGAACAACTCGCTCTCCTGTCCTCATTCTTCTCTGTCATTATAAACTGGGCCCAGTCAGTCCTACAGACCAAACTTCTGGATTCTTTGGTTTAGCCTGACTTTACAGAGGAAGAGGGTCAGTAGCTCCAAG
Organism: Cryptotis parvus; assembly: GCA_021461705.1. NCBI lineage: Eukaryota > Metazoa > Chordata > Mammalia > Eulipotyphla > Soricidae > Cryptotis > Cryptotis parvus. The sequence continues at coordinate 257,035 of JAJIBD010000816.1, read as the reverse complement.
CTGGGTTTTTATCATCTCAATATCAACACTCCCAGCTGTTCTCTTCCTCAGCCTGGCCACACAAACACCATCATGCCCGAGGAGAGTTTATCCCGATGCTGGGCATTCGCACAGACCTATCCCTGTCCCGCCAAGCCCAGGAATCGAATCAAAGCCACTTTCCTGGCTCTCCTTTGCACTGAGCCAGTCTAGTTCAGGAACAGCTTTCATCTTCACCGGATGGGCTCTTTTGCATCATCGCTTAACTGTTTCGTCTCAGTGGGACTCATTTCCTGAACCTTCACTGACCGGGAATGAAATAAAAACAGATGATTCATTTTCCACCGCATAGCAGCCACATTTTATACTTATTTTTGGAGGCGTGATATGTGGCTGCACCAATACCTAGCCTCGTTCTTAGAGCATTGGAAGTGATGAATGGATTTACTCATGAAAAACCAACTTATTCCCAGCCCACAAAGGCGTCTTTATATGCTCCCTTCCTCTCCTTGGGGTTGACTGAAGAAGCCGCCTTGTTTTTGGAGGTGGAGTCGCCCTAGCTTCAAAGCCACGGGACAGAGCTGTAGTGATCCATGGTCTACACTAGCAACTGGAGACCATGGTCAGTTTCCCTGTGGAGTACCTGCATAGAGAAGGGCTGATCCAGGACAGCATATACATGTCCCAGCTATAGTGGGACACAGAAAGACGGATATTTAGAACATAGCTTCTAATTACTTTGGACAAGATACATCTTTCTAAGCATTGGGGACACATGCCTTGCATGCACAAGGGCCCAACTTTGGTCCCTGATTCTCCATGGCCCCCTAGCACTGTCAGGGTGGCCCTGGTGGGCCCCTGCGCTGCACTGTTGAGTCCTACGGTGAGCCATCCTCTGAGCATCACAGGAATGACCTCTGTGTCTCTCAGCTATGCTTGACAGTCCCCCTCCCTACTATTATTACCTCTCTCTTGCTCTACTAACACCCAGAATAGATCCCTCAACTGGATCATTTTTGTTTTGGTTTTAAAGTTTATACTGTAACAAGTAGTCGTAACCATCAATTAGGGGGGTCCAGTGAGTTAAAAGAGCTGAGTATTATAGTATATTGTTTTGATGATTAGAATGTCATAATAGAGTCTTTATAAAATTCACAATTGCCCAGAAATGTGTTTAAATGTCTGTTCAGTAACTTCCAGGTGATATTTTGGATATTTCGACTGACTAGCTTTGGGTGGCTGGTAGAGCAGCCATAGAAAGGGGGAGGTTTTTTTTTTTTTTCTTTTTTGGGTCACACCCGGCAATGCTCAGGGGTTTTTCCTGGCTCTGCACTCAGAAATCACTCCTGGCGGTGCTTGGGGACCATATGGGATGCCGGGGATTGAACCCGGGCAGGCATGAGCCGGCTGCGTGCAAGGCAAACGCCCTACCTGCTGGACTATCGCTCTGGCCCCATAGGGGAGGTTTTGTGGCAGCCGTTTTCTATAGTTGAGGTGGACAGATCCAAGATATTTAGCCTTGAGCTGGGGAGGGCTGTAGATTTTCTCCCAGAGAACCTCCCTGTCTCAAATACAAGTCTCAGGAGTGGGTCTCAAACCTGCCACACCCCGATTGTGCACTGGCAGCCAGCTTGGTTTCACAGTCTGTTCTTGTAAGCCTGATGAAGCTCTTGTCCTTCCGTCTTTCTCAGTTTCTCTTAACGGCTGTTCTAGAGATAGTCTGCTAATATTCCAGCAAGACTTTAGACCTCTCCAGCAATCAGCTCAAGAATGAGAAGAAAAATGTATTCCAATGGGCCATAAACTGCCAAAGTCACTGTACTCTTACACCCCGGTAATCAAAGACACTAATATAGTGATTTTTACTAGTCTACACATATTAAATACCTTCATTTCACCAGGGGAGAATGATTTTAATACTACTTATCCTAATCAGCACACCCTGGAATACCAGAGAAGATGAGAGTTTAGGAGTTAGACTCGAGGCATCTCTGGGAGGCTCCAAGGTCCCCCACCACTGCTGGGTTTGGGTCCCTATAAAATATAAAAAGAAGAACTGGAGAGAGAGTGCAGGAGGTAGAGCACTTGCCTTGCATGCAGCCACCCACCCAGGTTCAATTCTCTGCACCCCAATAGTCCCCTGAGCAATGCCAGGAAGGATCCCTAAGCACAGAGCCAGGAGTAAATTCTGACCACTGCTGCGTGTGGTACCAAAAAAAAAAAGAAATAAAAATAAGATATTTTTATTTATTTATTCATTTATCTATTTATCTATTTTTTATTTATTTGCTTCTATACCCAGTTAGAGATTCTAAAATGCTAACTGAAGACCTGTGATAGTGTGTTCCTCAAAAGGGCCCTTCAGACGTGAACCAGCCCCTTAGAGCATGTTAGAGCTTGTTAGAGCTGCCTCACACATGTCCGTGTGGATACACTGAAGTTATTGCTATTGTGAACATATCACATCCAAGGCAAAGAGTATACAGCAAAGCGGTTTAGTGCTTTTTGACTTGCCCATGAATGTTTATGTCAGTTTAGTCTCACATCCTTGCATACAAAAAAAGGGCAATCCATTTGGAGCATCTTATTCATCCAGAGTAACAATGAGGATTTTCAAAGGAAGAAAGATATTGAGTGCCTGTGTCCAGCTGCTGATGAGCAACGGTGGTAATAAGTGGTGTCAAAGCACAATTCAGTTGTGGACCCATATTCTGTATGCCCTGAGGACAGACTAAGTGGAGAAGGCGAACTCTTTCTGCTTAGCAATCAAACAGTTTTATAGGCCACAGGTCAGCAAAAATTGTACTGAACCCAGAAGTACTCAGAGGCTGCTCCTGGCTCTGTGCTTAGGGGTCATTCCTGGCAGTGCTCAGAGGACCATATGAAGTGCCAGGGATTGAACCTGGATCAGTAGCTTGCAAGGCAGGAGCCTTAACCGCTGTATTCTCTGGCCCAAACATTTTTATTTTTGTAATTATTATTTATTATTATAACACCATGAGCTAGACCTTTACAAAGCTGTTCATGATGGGTTTCATTCTTACGATGTTGCAGCACCCATGGCTCCACCAGTGCACATTTCCCACCACCAACATCCCCAAATTCCTTCCCCCTCCCTCTACCAAATCCCTTCCTGCTCCTCCTCCTCCTCCTTCTTCTTTTCCATTTCCCCTTCCCCTTCCCTTTGCCCTTCTTCTCCTTCTCCTCCTCCTCCTCTTCCTTCTCCTCTTCCTTCTCCTTTTCCTTCTCCTCCTTCTCCTCCTCTTCTTTATCCTCTCTGCATCTCTCTCTCTCTCTCTCTCTCTCTCTCTCTCTCTCTCTCTCTCTTTCTCCCATATCTTACACATTGTGGCTTGCCATGCATACATTTAGGGATTATCATGTATATCCCTTTTCCTACATTCAATGCTCAGTTCTATTGTAGTGTTACCATTTCCAACAATTAGTAGAACACTTATATCACTGTATCACTGTCTTCCCATTGTTCATCAATTTGCTTGAGCAGGCACCAGTAACATCTCCATAGTTCTGTCACAAGCAAGTGTAGCCCAAGGGCATCTGCTTGCTCCAGGGACAGGAAGAGCCTCAAACCATTCTTCAGGTCATGGAATTGAGGTCCATAATTGTTACTAGGTTTTGGCATATCAAATAAAACATGGGTAGCTTGCCAGGCTATGCCGTGTAGGTGGTATATTCTCAGTGGAAGGCTCTCATCTTGGGGCCGGAGCGATAGTCCAGCAGGCAAGGCATTTGCCTTGCACGTGCCAGATTGTGCCAGCCCGGGTTTGATTCCCGGCATCCCATGTGGTCCCCAAGCACCGCCAGGAGTAATTCCTGAGTGCAGAGCCAGGAGAAACCCCTGAGCATTGCAGAGTGTGACCCGCCCCAAAAAAAAAAAAAAAAGAAGGCTCTCACATCGAGCATTTACTGATGAAACTTATAGGGGAAAGATCAGGTTTTCTCTTGGATGGAGCTATACATATATGTGTATATATAGATATATATCTCACATCGATAAATTCAGGCATTCAGTATCTGCCCTTCCCTTCTGACTGATTTCACTCAGCATAATGATCTCCATGTCCTTCCATTCATAGGCAAATTTCATGACTTTGACCAAAACTCTTTTTTTTTAACATTTTATTATACCACCATGAGATATACAATTACAACGTTGTTCACGCTTGGGGGTTTTGGTCACAGAGTGTTCCAGCACCCCGCCCTCCAACAGTGCCCCTCAACCACCACCCATGTCCCCTCTCCCCCCCTCCCACGTCCTGCCTAAATGGCAGGAGAAGGAGGAGAGAGAGGAGAGAGAGAGAGGAGATAATGACCAAAACTCTTTAAAAAAGGGCTTGCTAATAAATATTTGAGGCATTTGCAGCTTTGCCGGCCAAGTAACCTCTGATGCAGCTCCTCTGGCTCTGCTGCTATGATTCAAGAGAAGCCACAGACGACACATAAACAAACAAGGGCGGCTGTGTGCCACTTACATTTTACGTATCTAAACAGATTTGAGTGAAGTTTGTCGCCTCTCCTGACCAGTCCTGACTCAGAGAGAGGTTTGAGCAAACATTACAGTTGCTTCCAGATGAGCCTCTTATCAAGTAGCCTCCTCTCGTCCTTCTCCCTCCCATGAACCACAGTAACTGCTGACCCTTTCTGTCCCATGAACTTCCAGTATTCTCTACTATTTTAACTACGTCTGACTGTGCTCATTAACAGTCTGCGACCCTGAATACCCAGAACTGAATGTAACAGCTAAAGAGAAGTATACTTGAAATTTCTGGTTTTTATATTTTTGCCTTTCCCACCTGTATACTTGTTTCTAGGAATGTTGTCACAGTACTCTATTTTTACAGATTTTTGTTTGAAAATATTCTAGCTCAGTTAACTAGTTGAAGGTACAAAAGTGAACCAAAAAGATAGGCTAGAGAGCTAACAGGAACAAGGACTTGTAGGCAATTGACCCCAGATTGATCCCTGGCACTGTAGCTGGTCCCTGGGTACCTTCAGGAGTGATCTCTGAGCACAGAGTCAGGAGTAAGCCCTGAGCACTTCTGGGTATGCCTTACACACGTACAAAAGAAGACAATGGGCATTGCTAGGAAGCTCTTGCTGTAAATGGAATAAGGGAATTTTCTGGTTGCTCTCATTTTAAATTGCATTTAAATTTTAAATCTCCACAAAAATATTCATATAGCTCAACCCACATGTTTGTGGAGCTTTCCACTGTGTTTGAGAAACTATGTAAGGTGTTACATAAAATATGAAAACAAAACAAGAGGACTCTGTGGCATCAAAGAATTTATAATAAAACAAGAAAACACTCTGCTCGTGTCAGATCGGATTGTAATCGCCAAGGAGAGACGACACAAAAGACTCTGGGAGTTTAGAAAAATATTATGTCATTGGGAAGACCCCTCCACCCCCTCCCCCCAAAATCGAGGAGGCAGTTTTTTAACTGGGCCTCGTTTATATAAAAAGAAACATGTAGAGCCCAAAGCTACCTGCACATCTTTTATGAATGGCAGGCATTGTAGACATAATAACATGATTGCCTTGAAGGTTTTGGAAGTTTATGTATGTCCAAAATACATACAAAATACTTACAAATCAGCAATAGAGCACGTTCCTTCCATGTGTGAGCCCTGGGGTTTGCTCCTAGAATCCCACACACACATACACAAAAGACAGGTTTGGGAGGGCACAGCAGGGGCTAACCCTGCTAACATCAGAGCACCAGCTCTTTGGCTCCCAGCTTTGCCTGTCACCTTCCCTCCTCTATTGTCTCCGTTTCCCAACACCCCTCAAGCCTGTCCCACAGCAGGCTCGCAATAATTTATTTTATATTGATTGTTACCACTAAACAGCTAACAGTGTAATACAAAAAAAAATTTCCACAGAAAAAAACTTGTGGAAATTGTTATAACTCACCATGAGGATATTAAGTCCTTGTCTGAGAGCTTACTAAGCTACTTTTCAACTTAAGCCTTCTGCATCTAATGTTTTTGTTTGTGGAGATTGACTGGCTTCTGTGTTACATCCCATCCACTCTAGTGTGCTACAACTGGGATGTCAGTGTTGTAAAGCTTGGAGCTATTGCTCCTGAAAAATCCAGAATATTTAACTGCGCAATGTTTAATATGTAATATTTAAGGCAAGTGGAAGCATGGCGGTGCTTGGGTGTGGGGCTTTTGGCTGCGGGGGCTTTGTAGCGTGAGAGCTGGCCTGCCCCCTCTGGGAGCACCACGGAGGTCTCAGTGGGGGTGGGTGTCTGAACATTTGTTGCGGCTGGTTGATCTCTTTTAAGATTTATTCATGAGTCGCTAGATGAGCTTATGTGGTGGCAGCAGTAGAGACGTGGTCCGCTTCTTCTATTTCCTTTAACAGTGATTTATGATTTCCAAGGAGGCTTTCACCTTCTTTTTGATTCTTAGGTAGTTAATGGTTTTGAACTCTAGGGTTTTATACATTTTTTCCTTCCAGTTCATTATTTGCATACAAAAGTCCTCAAATTTTTTGTTTGTTTAGTTTTTGGGGTCACACCCAGTGATGCTCAGGGGTTACTCCTGACTCTGCACTCAGGAACTACTCCTGGTAGTGCTCAGGCCACCCGAATCGAATCTGAGTTGGCCACATGCAAGGCAGATGCCCCCACCTGCTGTACTATTGCTCCAGTCCCCAAAATATCACAAATTTTTGTGTATTAATTTTGTGACCTAACACCTCACTGTATTGTTTTATTACTTCTAGGAGATATTTTGTGGAGTCTTTGTGGTCTTCAATATATATTATCACATCATATGATAACAGTGATCATTTGACTTCTATTCTAATTTGGATCAAAGAGCAGCTCAAATTTGGACTCCTGGTTAAAGGCCAGAGAAGAGACTGATGACACTACAGAATGCACTGTGATATGGTTGTCTCCAAAGCAGATGTGGATTCAGAGCTCATATCTGCCACTTACTAAAAGTGTGACCTCTTAACCTCAGTTGCATCATCTATAAAAGGTATCACTGTATCACTGTCTTCCCGTTCATCATCGATTTGCTCGAGCGGGCCCCAGTAACATCTCCATATGTCCTGTCTCATGCTAGTAGAGCCCAAGGGCATCTGCTTGCTCCAGGAACATAAAGAGCCTCAGACCATTCCATCAGGTTATGGGAATGAGGTCTATAATTGTTACTGGTATTTGGCATATCAAATACAACATGGGTAGCTTGCCAGGCTCTGCCGTGCAGGTAGCATACTCTTGTAGTCATCTCTAAGTCCAGCATTTATTGATGAACCGCGCCGCAAGCGTCGGCGTGCCGGGCTGTGATAGGCTGGTCTGCTGGGTGGACTTCTGGACGAGAGAGAAGTCCGGATGTGGAAAATGGAGGCCCTCATGGAGTGGCAAACGTCCTACCTGCTGTACTATCACTCTGGCCTCTAGCCCCAGAATTATTATTTCTCTAACATCCTGCAGAAATGGACCAAAATTGGGCTGGATTGAAATGTTTGCTATCAGTTATTTTATGAAATATAGATTTTGAATATTTGCCTTTAAGTATATGTATGAAAATCTACCTACAGAACCTTTAAATTTTCCTAATAATGTTTTCATTTAAAGACATTATTATTATTATTATCATTATTAACTTTTTGGGTCACACCCTGCGATGCTCGGGGTTACACCTGGCTCTGCACTCAGGAATTACTCCTGGCAGTGCTCGGGGGACCATATGGGATGCCAGGGATCAAACCGGGTCAGCTGCATGCAAGGCAAACGCCCTACCTGCTGGACTATCGCTCTGGCCCCTTATTATTGTTGTTGTTGTTGTTGTTGTTGTTGTTGTTGTAGTACCAAATTCTATTTGAATACTTTGGTAAGGTTTTGGTTAACCTACTATTTTACTGTCTCTCTCTCTGAGAGACAGACATGGGGCAGAGCTGCTACTTGCTCTCCCTGTGCCCAGCCGCTCACAAGGCGCCCAGGAGGGATGGTGGGTTCTAGCCATGGCCCGCCACCCCAGCAGAGTCTTGCAACAAGCCAGACGACCCTATAAAAGGTAGCTCATAATATTTAACTCCTGGTGGGAGAATACATGTAAAGAGCTTGGTCTTAGTGGGTCTCAATAAGTAGTAACTATCTAAAGTGTTTGTTGCACTTAACAGAGTGAAAGTTAGTCCATGACTATGGTAAGTTTTTAAACCTGGGCTACTGGGGAAATCTAAGTATCACTGAAAGAAACACCAAAGTCAAAAGGAAGATTTACTACTATTTGTGGTAAGACAACAGACTTCCTTTAGGGCAGAAAGAGAGGTCCAGCTGGCCATTAGAACTATTTCTTCAGAGGTAGGATTTTATATAACATTATTACGTGTCTTTGTATATTATATACATTCTTAATATATAGTAAAATATCATTTACTTCATAATTCACTCTTTGAAGTCATACAATTCAATGATTAATATATTCAAGTGTTGTGCAATATCTTTTAGAATGTTTTCACCAGCTATAGAATAATTTCATAACCTCTCTCAGCAATTCATTGACCTTGCCTACCTAGCCTTTGCTTCCCTTCCCTTTTGCACCTGAACCCCTGATTTACTCTCTGTCCTTTTGAATGAAGACATATTTGATATTTAGAACATAGCTATGATGTGTAAGACTATGAGAAAGGAAAGTGATTCATTGTGGAAGAAATCATGGCAAGAGCGAAAACATACAAAGAAACCTTGAGAGTTAGCTGTTGAGGGAATGAAGGAATTGAAGTGTACAAATAAGTTTCCGACCTGTAACACATAAAGTGTTATGCATGAAACCCTATCAGTAACAATACTGTAAACTACATTGCAAAAAACGTGTTTAAAAAAATAAAATAACCTCTGTTAGAGACAGACTTGTGGATGGGAATCAAAGGAAAACAGAGAAGATTGGAGGAGAGAAGTGGGACATTGTAAAGGGATTTGTGTTTGATACATTGTATGCATAACATCAGACTTCAATAATTTTGTACTTGCATGGTGAATTAAAGATAATGACCTACACCACCAGTATCAAATGACTTCTCACATGCTATGTTTTACACAGCATCCTATATGTTGACCTGTAGGGAAACGCTGAGGTCAACAAAAATGCCCACTGATTAGCCTGAGTTGACTCATTTTGTAGTGAGAACATGTCTTCATTTTAACTAAGAATAATGTCATGTCAAACTAGCCTTCTATATCTGTCCTGTCCAATAACGCCAACCACCTATGCCTGTGCAATAAAATGATTGGAAATGAAATAAAACTAAAATTTTGTGTTCCAGTTGAACTCGCTGCATTTCATGTGTTTGGTAGCCTCGTGGAGTTCTCAGCTCAGCTGTAGAACACTTGGACAGTGCAGCTATAGAACTCTTGGGCATTGGCACAGTTCTAGTCTCAGTGCCGTTCTGCAGGATATCAGCAAACCCAGAAGCCCAGGTTTATTGTTTTCTGCTCTGTAGTTTGCTAATACCTATAATTCCTCACTTGACTTAAAATCTCACTTCTTTCTTTTTTCATTTCATCCTTAGGTTTTCCTGTGAAACTGTAATCTAATCAGTAGCTAATGCCAACAAAGCACACTTATGAAATTTTCAGGCATTTTCTGTACACATGCTCATTATCGCTATGAATATAATGAATAAAGTTATGTTAATATCACAATACAATTCATATTCTCAGTTCCATATGTACATCTAGCTCTACAGACCAAATAAGAGATCCATGGAAATTTAAAGGTAAGTACAGTAGGTTTATATTCATTTCCAATTGCTGCTGAAACAAATTATAACACACTTGGTGACTTACCACAACATAGATTTATTCTGGAGGTCAAGAAGTTAAGGTGTTGGCAGAGCTGCTTCCTTTGGAATCGCTGAAGAGAGGATGGTTTCCTTGATTTTTTAGCTTCTGGTGGTCACCTGTATTCCTTGCCTTGGAGTCCCTTCCTTTATTTTTAAAGAGTACCACTCAATCTCTGCTTTGGTATTCATGCACTTTTCTCTCTGTAGTCAAATCTCCCATGCATCTGTCTGATAAGGACATTAGTGATTTTGCTGAGGGGCCCACCAAGATAATCCAAAACAATCTGCCAGTATCAAGACCTTGAATTTAATCACATTCACAGCATCCCTTTTACCATATAAGGTGACATTCACAAGTATCTGAGCTGAGGATAGGAATATCTTGCTGGATCGTTATTTCTCTCCTCTGAAGTCGCATGAAATTTCTTACTGTTAGAAGGAAATTGAGCAGATTTAATGTAATTATGAAGGACTTTGAACTAAGTTTAACCAATCAGATTAAAGCCTAAAGTGTTTGTGGTTGTTGTCTTAACAGATAAAAGATGTCTGATGATGCCAGTGACACCCTAGCCACAGGAGCCAAAGAAGAAGCAACCACGATGCCCAATAGTGATTCTTGTGCTGAGGAGGCAGGAGAACACTGTGACTTGGCTGTCACTACAAGTGAGCCTACGCCTGCTGACCCTGGAGATGTGCATGACCACACAGCTACTCAGGGTATGGAGCTTGCTGACTCTGCATATGCTGAGCAGCCCAGAGACCCTACTACCATGGAGCCCCCTACAATGGAGAAGTGCCTGAAGATGTCCTGGTTGGAGTGCATTGACTCCGTCAGTCTCGAGACAGAACCAGGGTCTGAAATACCCCTGAAAGAACAGAGTAGTCCGGTAAGAGTGATTCATTCTAGTCTGTTCCATCTGAATGTTGGATACCTTCTTTAGGTACAGTTTAATGCCCATTGCTGTGGGTGGGTGTGTGACTGTAGAATATGTCAACATCACCGCTGTCATCCAGATGGGCTATGTGGTGAGAAAGGCATGTTGGCATGTTGGCAGTAATTAGTCTTTCTATAGTATTCGCGACTTTGATCGTTGTATTCTTAATAATAACAGTTATTGGTCCATTAATTATAATACTTTATGTGGTCCTTTTATTCTATATCCAGGCACTAGAACTGTATATGTTATATAATTAATTCTAGCTATAATAGTTCTTGGACTGGAGAGATAGGACAGTACTCAAGGTGCTTGCCTTATATGCAGAAGACCCTAGTTTGGTCCCCAGCACCTCACATGGTCTCTCAAACACCACAAGGATTGATCTCTGAGCACAGAGTCAGGATAACACTATGTATATCCAGGTGTGGTCCCCAAGTCAAATTAAAGAATTTGTGGCTAGGAAATGATTTGGGGGACAGGCACATGTTGTGTATGTGTAAGTATAGTGTTAGATCCTTATATCACAGGAATCCCTGAGTAGGTGGTTTTGGTGATTCCAGAGTCATATCACTCAGCCCTAACGTTGAATTTTCTGATCCAGTTAGCAAATATCTCCAGGAGTGCCCCACCCCCACCTACAGCTACCTAAGAACTGCTTTAACCCCCCCAAAAATTATAACGAAGACTTTGCATATCAAGACCATCAGGTATTCCTCAAACCAATGTGCTCTGGCTCACTGATTATCGAGCAGGCTCTCATGCAGCGTTCCTCAGGGGTGTGCTGGTATTGTTGTAAGATGAGGAGGGGGTTATGTTACCTACCCCTGAAGATGATGAAATAAAAGCAAATAGTCGCTGCGGGTATGTTGTGGACCTTTGAGGACCTTCTGGGAATCAGAATCAGACATGGCTAACAGCCATCTAATATGAATTCTAGAGTTCACAGAGCCTTCCAGGGACCCTCTCAGGAATTAAGAGATTCCTAGACCAAAGGCTCTCAATTTTAGTTGACTCTTTTAACAACCAGGAGAGCATTCAAAAATACTGATGCCAGGGTCTGTATTAGTCTGAACAAGAAGGAAATTCTGCTTGTCTGTCTTTGAGCTGGAACATTGGTCTTCTCCTGCCTTTGGACCTGAACTTGAATGGGAACTTAGACCCTAAGCAAGTGTGGCTCTCAGGCCATTGGACTTGGACCAATGCATGTGGCTTGACTGCATTAGGTATCTAGCTTCCAATGGTGAATGTTTGATTTCTCAGCTTTTAATACAAGCCAAGTTCTTATTATATATACAATGGTTCTTTGGAGAATCTAGACTAATACTTAGTTTGGGGGTGGAGATTGAGCAACAGCGTTATTGTTGTTGTTTTAACCGAGACAGGTCCAGATCAATCGCTCCAGACTGAAGCATCTTTCAGATGCCCTTCTAGGTGCCTTTTCTAAGGTTCTGTCAGTATCTTTCTGGCTCTGAAATTTTGTGATGCTAAGATGACACTTCAGAAGTATTTAGAAATTGTCTCTCTGTTCTGGGAGCATCTTTTGTTATGAATATTGTTGCTGAAATATATCTTTGTCCATCAAAAATGTATTTCTTAGCCAAGCATTCTGATCTGAAATGATTTTTTCAAACCACAAAAGCCTACCAATTCCAAGTGTATTTTCCTCTGAGGCACAGATCAGACAGTCCAATTTCAGACTTCTAATAATTAGGACCAGATGGTTAATAAAGTCAACACAGTAAAAAGTCAGCCTGCTCCCACCACATCTGCCTTCTTCAATCTTTCAAGCTTATTGAATTAATATGGTGCTTGAAAGCACTTGATTAACCTCTGCAAAAGTATAGGGGTAGAGCCAATTAACACAATACTGATAGCTTCTTTCAAGGGCTGTGAAGATGCAAGCATTAAATCATTTAAATCTCTATATGTTTGATTTAATATTTCCAGTGTTGAATGATACATCCTTTCAAAGGCAGAATATTACATGGAAATGAGAAAAACATTTTTCCTGAATATTTTAACAGAGATGCATGCATCCCAAGCAGTTCAGTGCTCTCCAATGTCACCCTGGTTCACTTTTTTTTTTTGGAGACCACAGTGTAGCCCTGTCAAGGGATATTCCTGGCTCTTTGTCTCACGGATCACTCCTGGTGGTGCTCAGGGGACTATATGTGGTGCGGGAATCACCTGTGGTTAAATGCCTACAAGACAAGAACCTAAACCTCTGTTCCATCTCTCCATCCCTGAGCCCTTTTGAGACCGGTCATTCCATGAACTACAAGACTTAAAATTGGCATGTCATATCCCATCATTCACATCCCTAGTGAAAGTCTTACCTGGTGACTGATTCTTAATCTACGAGGAAATAGGATAGCCAGCTTGGTCTTTGATCTTTTCTCTTTTTGTGGAACAGGGTCTTTCAGTTTTTCATTCTCCTTGGCTGGCGATTAGCTTGCTCAGTGGTTCCTGACGTGCTAGGCACAAGTGAACCATATGGGATGCTGGTCATTGACCCCTTTCCACGTGTGCAAACAAATCCCCTACTGCTGTACTTGATCTTTGATTTTTTAAAATAGTTATGTATCTGTTTTCTGTCTAAATATTAAAGACTTTTGCACCAGAAATCTCATATTTCTACTTTTGTTCTAAGGATGACTTTGATCTTGATAGCCCATAATAAAGACATATCTCCTATTTGATTCCTTAAATGGGATTCCAGACACGAAAATGTATTCTATTTTAAAATAATTTGAACTTTTTCTTTAAAGTTCTATTTTAATCACTTTTAACTTGATAGAAATTTGCTTTATTTGCTATGCGTAAAACAACACAACAATTATAGAAGTGGATGTGATCTCCAGTTTAGCTTTATGTTTTCTTACTGTATTTGAACATCCTGGTTTACAAAGTTGTTCATAATACAACAACATGCCCTCTCCTCCCCCGTGTAAGGAGGCCCCACAGTTTTCAACTATGACTTTCACTGGCTTGGCAGATCTTCTGACATTAGTCCTCCAGTTGAGTTTTTGATATTCTTTTGCTTGACTCAAGTCCATTTTGCTGTTTATGGCAAACAAGATGAAGTCATTACTCCTGAGAGATTAAGGGGAGAACCAGAAAGCTGGGAGTTCTACATTGAAGGCTGCTGTTTTCTCCTAATTCATTATTAGGATGTGAATCTCTGTAATAAAGGAGGTGGGAGTTGTGTGAGGTCAGGGTAAGAAACAAAGCTTTAAATAGTCATGTTTGATCATGTGAGATCTGAGTTGATTCAGGTTGCCTACTTTGTGGTCTCCTATCTGTGTGATATAAAAACCATTGAAAGTGAATGCAATACTCATGTTGAGATATATTTAATTCATGTTTAATATTGAGCTTGGATTTTTATGTTAAATGTGTGCATTTAGTCATTTGAGTCTGATAACAAATATTCTTTGAAGATTACAAGGTCACAGCTCAAAGTCAAAGGAACTTTATTCATAAGGCAATTGAAGTAGTCATTTATTATCCTGCAAAAAGTTCTAGACTCATTTAACATTTATTTCCATTTGCTAGTCAATTACCAGCTGTCAGAGGATATTAAGTATTGTAAATTTGAGTCAGAAGCTGTCACCCCTAAGTGGATTAACTCTCCCTAATCACTATAGGTAGTGATTTGTCCTCGGAAAGAATGATATTAATACTAACTTACATCTGTCTGCATGATGATATAAAATCGCCACTGGCTTCCATTTCCACAGTGAAGTAAATCAATATAGACACCAAAAATGAAAGCAGACAGTCATGAATTATGAGGATTTCCATTCATGTTAACAAGCTTCTCATTTTTCCCAGGCAGAAAAAAAATAGCCAACTTTGAAAGTCTTTTGCTTTTGGTACTTAAAATACAGTAGTTCATTATTATTATTATTATTATCATCATTATTCTTATCATTATTATCATCATTATTAGAATTATCAATATTATTATCATTATTATTATATTATTATTATTACCACTAACATTTATGGAGTGTTTCTTGTGTTCCAGGATTATGCTCTGAGATTTATAAAGCATTATTATAGTTATTACATTAACCCCTGTAATGCCATTGGTTCTTATACTACCATAGTTCACATTTTGTTTTTTGCTTGCCGGGTCACATCTGGTGGTACTGAGGGGCTACTCCTAGTTTGGTGCTCAGGATCACTCCTGTTAGTACTCAGGGTCCATGAGATACCACAGATTGAACCCAGGCCTCCAACATATAAATTTTGCTTGCCAGCCCATTAACTATCCTGTCGGCACCCATAAGTTGCATTTAGTAATGAAAAAAAATATGGTTTAAAAACTTGGGTTTCCAAATTATTGTCGCCCAAATGGCAGAGCATAGAATCATACTCAAGCAATTTAATCACTTAACAAGGCTAGAGAGTGTACAGCAGGTAGGGCGCTGGCCTTATTGCGTGCCAGCTCAGATTTGATTCCCAGCATCCTGATGGGTCCCCTGAGCACCGCCAGGAGTGATTCCTGAGTGAAAAGCCAGGAGTAACCCCTGAGCATGGCCAGGTGTGGCTCAACAACAACAACAAGAAGTTATAATCCCATAGCCTCTTCCTTTGATCAGTAATCTATACTGATGGATAAAGTTTCACATTTACTAGGTTTATGTTTGTTAGGAATGCATTTAGAAATAATTAAAGACCAGCAGCGTATAATAGCTACTTAAGATGCAGCAACAAGTTGGATCCAGCCATCCTGTATAATCTGTAGATTATAAACTAAAACTTTCCTAGTTTGCACCTCACTAATCAAAATCATTTCAGATTGTTGCCTTAGCAGCATGGTCACAAGATAGCAGGCTAAAGGAAGTTGAGGATGATGAACAGACATGGCTCAAACTTATAGAATCTAGAGACTGTTGGAATCTTTTTTTTTTTTTTTTTTTTTTGTGGAAGATTCCACCTTTTTTTTTTTTTATTGAAAGATGCTAGGTAGAGCTTTGGTTCTACAGTGTTCCAACACGCACCCTCCGCCCAAACCCATCTCCCATCACCAATGACCCCACCTCCCTCCCCGCCTCCCGCACCTCAACCACTTGGCGAGTTCTGTATGTCATTTCTTTCCTCTTTATATCTCCTTCCCAACAAACTTTCCTGCTCTTCGTTGACTGCAATGCATTAAAAGACATTACTGTTTCACTATTTTAGTGGACCAAAGGCCGCTTGCGGCGCGCAGACCTGGGCTCGAACTGGCTTTGCTCTGTTGATCTGGTCTGAGGCCGCTTCGCAGCGTCCGACAGCAAACATGGTGGCTAGTGTGGTGGGCGAGTCACATCTGGCTGCTTCCGGGACCCCTCAGAGGCGACGGCCCACTCCCAAAACCCATCTGCCCTCCTCGGGGTTCCATGGTCAGCTAGGCCCGGCGCAGGCCGAGCGCCAGCCTCCCCAGCCTTCCGTGAGGCCCTGTGCTGGCCCGTGGGCAGCTCGCCGGCAGGGCCACCAGGTCCGACAAGATGGAGGGGGAAGGGACGACCACGCCTCCACTGACGACTTCCCGTGATTCCCGCCTCTTGGAGCCGCCTACCTGGGCTCGAACTGGCTTTGCTCTGTTGATCTGGTCTGAGGCCGCTTTCGCAGCGTCCGGACAGCAAACATGGTGGCTAGTGTGGTGGGCGAGTCACATCTGGCTGCTTCCGGGACCCCCTCAGAGGCGACGGGCCCACTCCCAAAACCCATCTGCCCTCCTCGGGGTTCCATGGTCAGCTAGGCCCGGCGCAGGCCGAGCGCCAGCCTCCCCAGCCTTCCGTGAGGCCCTGTGCTGGCCCGTGGGCAGCTCGCCCGGCAGGGCCACCAGGTCCGACAAGATGGAGGGGGAAGGGACGACCACGCCTCCACTGACGACTTCCCCGGTGATTCCCGCCTCTTGGAGCCGCCTACCTGGGCTCGAACTGGCTTTGCTCTGTTGATCTGGTCTGAGGCCGTTTCGCAGCGTCCGACAGCAAACATGGTGGCTAGTGTGGTGGGCGAGTCACATCTGGCTGCTTCCGGGGACCCCTCAGAGGCGACGGGCCCACTCCCAAAACCCATCTGCCCTCCCTCGGGGTTCCATGGTCAGCTAGGGCCGGCGCAGGCCGAGCGCCAGCCTCCCCCAGCCTTCCGTGAGGCCCTGTGCTGGCCCGTGGGCAGCTCGCCGGCAGGGCCACCAGGTCCGACAAGATGGAGGGGGGGAAGGGACGACCACGCCTCCACTGACGACTTCCCGGTGATTCCCGCCTCTTGGAGCCGCCTACCTGGGCTCGAACTGGCTTTGCTCTGTTGATCTGGTCTGAGGCCGCTTTCGCAGCGTCCGACAGCAAACATGGTGGCTAGTGTGGTGGGCGAGTCACATCTGGCTGCTTCCGGGACCCCTCAGAGGCGACGGGCCCACTCCCAAAACCCATCTGCCCTCCTCGGGTTCCATGGTCAGCTAGGCCCGGCGCAGGCCGAGCGCCAGCCTCCCCAGCCTTCCGTGAGGCCCTGTGCTGGCCCGTGGGCAGCTTCGCCGGCAGGGCCACCAGGTCCGACAAGATGGAGGGGGAAGGGACGACCACGCCTCCACTGACGACTTCCCGGTGATTCCCGCCTCTTGGAGCCGCCTACCTGGGCTCGAACTGGCTTTGCTCTGTTGATCTGGTCTGAGGCCGTTTCGCAGCGTCCGGACAGCAAACATGGTGGCTAGTGTGGTGGGCGAGTCACATCTGGCTGCTTCCGGGACCCCTCAGAGGCGACGGCCCACTCCCAAAACCCATCTGCCCTCCTCGGGTTCCATGGTCAGCTAGGCCCGGCGCAGGCCGAGCGCCAGCCTCCCCAGCCTTCCGTGAGGCCCTGTGCTGGCCCGTGGGCAGCTCGCCCGGCAGGGCCACCAGGTCCGACAAGATGGAGGGGGAAGGGACGACCACGCCTCCACTGACGACTTCCCCGGTGATTCCCGCCTCTTGGAGCCGCCTACCTGGGCTCGAACTGGCTTTGCTCTGTTGATCTGGTCTGAGGCCGCTTGCAGCGTCCGGACAGCAAACATGGTGGCTAGTGTGGTGGGCGAGTCACATCTGGCTGCTTCCGGGACCCCTCAGAGGCGACGGGCCCACTCCCAAAACCCATCTGCCCTCCTCGGGGTTCCATGGTCAGCTAGGCCCGGCGCAGGCCGAGCGCCAGCCTCCCCAGCCTTCCGTGAGGGCCCTGTGCTGGCCCGTGGGCAGCTTCGCCGGCAGGGCCACCAGGTCCGACAAGATGGAGGGGGAAGGGACGACCACGCCTCCACTGACGACTTCCCCGGTGATTCCCGCCTCTTGGAGCCGCCTACCTGGGCTCGAACTGGCTTTGCTCTGTTGATCTGGTCTGAGGCCGCTTCGCAGCGTCCGGACAGCAAACATGGTGGCTAGTGTGGTGGGCGAGTCACATCTGGCTGCTTCCGGGACCCCTCAGAGGCGACGGGCCCACTCCCAAAACCCATCTGCCCTCCTCGGGTTCCATGGTCAGCTAGGCCCGGCGCAGGCCGAGCGCCAGCCTCCCCAGCCTTCCGTGAGGCCCTGTGCTGGCCCGTGGGCAGCTCGCCGGCAGGGCCACCAGGTCCGACAAGATGGAGGGGGAAGGGACGACCACGCCTCCACTGACGACTTCCCGGTTGGAATCTTTTTTAAGGTTTATTTTATTTATTTATTTTTGCTTTTTGGGTCACACCCAGCAATGCTCAGGGGTTACTCCTGACTCTGCACTCAGGAATGACTCCTGGCGGTGCTCAGGGGACCATATGGGATTCCAACCCAGGGGATTAAACCTGGGTTGGCCATGTGCAAGGCAAACATCCTACCTACTGTACTGTCGCTCCGGCCCTGTTGGAATGTTCTATTTTCTTTTTTTTTTTTTTTTTTTTTTTTTTTTTGCTTTTTTGGGTCACACCCGCGATGCTCAGGGGTTACTCCTGGCTCTGCACTCAGGAATTACTCCTGGCGGTGCTCGGGGACCATATGGGTCGAACCCGGCCGGCACAGGCTGGCTGCATGCAAGGCAAACACCCTACCCGCTGGGCTATCACTCCAGCCCCTGGAATGTTCTATTTTCTCCTTAACCACCAGTTCTCTCTCTCCCTCTTCACTCTCCCTCCCCCCCTTTCTCCTCTCTCTTCTTTCTCCTGTGAGTCTCCAGTTCCTAGCATATAAAATGTATTTTCTCTAAAATGGATTTATAGATAATAAGGAAATACTCTGGTTCCAGTTACTGAATCAGGACACAATGGTTGCAAGTAACAAAAACGATGGCACAACTAAGGAAATTTATGAATTTCAGTAACTTATCCTACAAAGAAATGATATCAAGTCCTCATTCTGTACCACATACTGCTTTAGGTCTTGGTTACTTGTGAGAAAAGCTTTTAAAAAGAAAGAGAGACACACAGACTTTGCTCAGGAGTTTCATAGAACCCAAAATTTCATGGGGCCCAAAGAGAAGAAGATGGTAGGACCCTAAAGAAGAAGCAGGTCTGAGAAGCTACCAACCCTGCACATAGCTTTCCCGACACAGCACCTCTGTCATTCCCCTCTGCTTTAACCCACTGGTCACTCCGAATGGTAGGTGGAATATGGCCACCATGCCTGAGTTTCCTCTTCTAGTTAATCCATCAGTACAGGCTGAATCAGAATCTCTCAGGGCCATCCAGGCAAACAGGGCTTGAATCCACTGAGTCTAGAGATAGGAAGAGACAGAGTTACAGGAGTTAGGAGGGATGGAGTGGGCCATTATTAAAGGTGTCTGTTTAAATGGCATGCTCTTTTTGCTGATACCCACCTCTTGGCTTTCTGGTGTTTTCCTAGACATTCTGACTGTCCTCCAGGCCCACATTCTCTCCTACTACTCCAGGAATTTGAAAGCTTCAGGACAGTGTCCTGATAATATCCAGTGTCCAGACAGTGACTTATTCAGAGCAGGTTTCAAGAGCACATTTGTTTAGCTCTCTAAAACTTTGCCTGAGTTAAGGTTGTTTAGAACCTTTTCAATTCACTGGTTTTCCCCTAAGGCACCAAATATTTTCCTCCCATGGCCTTTGTTTCTGTATTCCAAATGATGGAAGATGTTGGTTCTATTTTACAGCAAACGCTTCTCACTTGAAGTTAAATTCTTTGAAACCAACACTAATCAATTTGATTCCAAAGTACATAGCAGAACTGTGGGTTGGTAGCTGCTTTTATGGTCCTTATAAACTGAAAGTTCATAAGATATGGTTGCTGGTAACTTTTTTTTAAAAAGTTTTCTCCATGTTTCAAACCAATGAGTGTTTTTTTTTTTCCCCCAGTTAAGGTTATATAAAATTGCTGACATTCAGCAAATCTTTCTCCACAGCCTGCAGATCCTACTCCACATGGTGGAAGATGGGCTGGTTGGGGCTCCTGGGGCAAATCTCTGCTCTCCTCAGCATCTGCCACAGTAGGTAAGCATTCTGCATGGTGTTTAAATGGATAACATTCAAGAGCCTGATAGGATAAGACAGTTGATCATACCATCTGCTCATAGTTGAACATCAGCTCATAAGATAATTAGAGCAAATCACTTTTAGTGCTTCCTGTTCTAAGTGCTATATTCATATGTGTGTGTGTGTGTGTATTAACACATTCATTCCTCAAAATAGCCCTAATACCCTATAAGGGGATAGTCTTATTTTCTCCTTTTTAGAGGTAAAGAAGCAGAATTACCAAAAGACCAAGATCTTACCCAAAGTCAGAAGTGGCTGGGATGGTGTTTGAGTAAAATAGGCTGGCTTTTTTACCACTGTATTGCATTGCTTCTTAATCTCAAAATTTCTAAGATAATTTTGCAAAGCTATTAATGCCTTGAAGGCTAAGGAAGGTTAGGAACAGAGCAAGGGAGTCATAAGTAACATCTTTTATCCTTTTTAGCTGCTATATTTTCAGTGTATTGCCTTTGGCCATGAGGATCTTGTATCTGCCATGCATCAGCCCCATGTACCGTGCCAGTCATTGTTATTCCCAAAGCCAGGAGGCATAGGAAGGGCTAAAGGTATTTTGCTGCATTCCAACATACCAAGATCACAAACAGTTTAAGGACCCGATATTTAACAGGATTAATATTAAAGGATAAGTAGATTGTGTTTCCCTAATGTCAGATCTGCCAAATGTCAGGAGCTATCTGGCAGGAAGTAGATGGTGGGCATATAAATGCTGGCAAGAGTCTACAGAATAGATCTTTCTGTAGAGGTCTGCAGAATAGACCTGGTGAGAATCTACAGAGTAGATCTTTCTTACCGCTAGTTGAAGGGCAGGTTTGCTGTGGAGACCACACTTGCAGCTACTAAGAACAGCAAGGAGCTTGTGTTTACTGATCAGGACAGAGTCTTCAAGAGGATAAGGACAAGCCCCTTGCAGATGATCTGATTTCAAGAAAAATCCTCAAGCCTTTATAGCCTCTTCCATGGGTCTGCACTTAAAAGTGGCATGCATTCTGAACTAAAAGTGTGGTTTTAAAGTTCATTCTAAAGTTAATGAAATTAGGATAAGTCACGAACAGTAAAGGATAGGTCACCAAAGTTTGACAGCTCTATTGATGTAACTAAAGCAGTCAATTGTTCTTTGTTCTTCTGGTTGTAATGGTGCCCAGACCTGCCCTGGTTTATAATAAATTTAGTGCTCCAAAAGGTTCAATGATAGAGAAAGCAATTCTAACTGTGATGTGTGTTGTGGGGGAAGGGGCTTTTGACTAAAACCTGCAGTGCTCAGAGGCTACTCCTGATTCTGTGCTTGGGCACCACTCCAGGTGGTGCTCAGGGGTCCCATATGCAGTGCCAGAGATTGAACCAGGTTGGCCACATGCAAGGCAACCACCCTATCTCCTGTACTTTCTCTCTGATCCCCTCAGTGAGAATTTTTAAATACAAGTTTTTTTCCATGGTAAGAGTAGAAATCAGTTGCCCTGTAGGTAGAATTTGCAGGGTTGCAGGGGGGGGAGGGGGATGGGAAGAGTCTTGACAGGTACACCTACCTGTATCGTCTCTGCCCTTGGTTGGTTTGTTCACTGTTATTTCTCATCAGTCAGGCCAGCATCCCCAGTGTCTGTAGGGCATGTTAAAGATTTCTGAGCAAGGTATGTTTTAGGGATTTGTTTCCTTGTAAAGATTTGTGAGCAACATATGCTGTGACTTTACATGCTAATAGCAGATTAGTGTTATATACTTTAAAGTTAAATAAGTATCTTTGCGGACCAGATGGTATTATGAAACATAAAACATAAAGGGAGTCTGAAATCAGAGGTTCCAAGACCTGAACAGGTGGTAATGACTGGGAGTTTGGTTCCCAGAAGATCATGAGAAATCATAAGTATCCCACAAATGGAAAAATGACAGAGCTGGGCTTGAAGTCTGAGACTGAGCGTTCAAAGAGATTCAACCATTTGTGAAAAGATATTTAGAAAGTTACAGGGTTGCAGTCATGATCTGTATTTAACCACTACCTTAGAATTAAGAAAGGTGAACTAGCCATGCCTTCTCTTGGGGCCTGCTTAGTATCCACCCAGGACTTTGCTGTCTTAGCAATAAATGGGGAAAAACAGTGAAAGATAGAGACACATGCCAATAGGCAAAGTGTTTGGTACAAATTGCCCATGGAAAGGTAGTAAAGAAAATAACCTGGTCTTCTAATACAGTGAATTTCCACTCAAAGCCTCCTGTTCCAGTCCAGACAAGTGCATAAAACACATCATGCATAGCAAAGTCCATCTAAAGCACTGGAAATAGAAATAGGCACTCTTACAATTGTGGGGGAAATGCACTCACAATGGCTACAACTCTTTAGAATTGGCAGAAGAGTCATTTGGAGAAGAGCCAGAGAGGTAGTACAGAGGAGCTTGCTTTGCACACTGCTGACCTCAGTTTGATCCCCAGCGCTATATACGGTCCCCCAAGCACTGCCAGAAATAAGCTGAGTACTGCTGGGTGTGGCTCACAAAAAAAAACAAATGAAGAAGAGTAATTTAGTGAATGGAGAAAGTATTGTACTTGGAGTCATGAGGCCTGAGACCCAGTCCTCATTGCCACTGACTTACAATCACAGAGGACTGTTGCTAATCATCACTAGGTTACACTTAAATGTAACCTAAACTCAATTTCCTCACTTGGAAAAGTGAGGTGGTGACTGAAATTCCGGTTTCAAGGGCCAGAGAGACGGTGCAGCAGGTGGAGAGCATTTGCTTCACATGATCATCCCGAGCACAGACATGGGCCTAGTGCCCGTGGTCTGCCTTTGGAATAAATTTCAACTTGATATTCTATAACCTGTGAATGGGGGAAATATATATGACTACTGTGCCAAGTGGAAATGTACAGAAAATTTATTGAAGTTTTGCTGCTCTGTATTTTTTGTTATGTCTTTTATCTCCCTTGCTTTGACCTATGTAGGAAGGTTAAGGGAAAATGAGAAAAAAGTTGATCTTTCCAATGTGACTTCAGACATATCTTGAACAACTCATTTTGGAAAGAACATAGTCTCTTGTGTTGTTTTCATTTGCAGTTACATTATATCACTCTTTTAAGAAGATCCAATCACCTGTCACTCAAACCTTTTGGCAAGCTCATAAAAGGCAATAGAAAAAGTTACTATTTGAAAAAAGTGTACAGGAAATTATTTAGACATTTTCAAAGTGTGTTGTGAGAACCAGATCCAAGTTATTACATTATCTTAGAAAGCCTGAATCTTTGTCTAGAGTATATTGCTAAGGTAAGAGTGAAAAACAACAGTCAAACTGAACATTTACAATGTGGAACCATACAAATATGCCAAAATAAAGGCTCCATAGTAAAATGAGAGTGATTTAGGCTTGCTTTTCTAGTTTTCACAGGTTTATCAGTCCAAATACTTGTTCTAGCCATCACTGTATCACTGTCTTCCCGTTCATCATCGATTTGGTTGAGCGGACACCAGTAACATCTCCATATGTCCTGTCTCATGCAAGTAGAGCCCAAGGGCATCTGCTTGCTCCAGGAACATAAAGAGCCTCAGACATTCCGTCAGGTCATGGGAATGAGGTCTATAATTGTTACTGGTATTTGGCATATCAAATACGACGCTTGGTAGCTTGCCAGGCTCTGCCATGCAGGTAGCATACTCTTGTATATGGTATATACCATAAATCATTTGCCAAAACTATTGATTTGCCAGAGGTCATTTGCCATAAATATCCAATCACATAACTTTATTGTCTGCAAACCTTCAGCCACGTGGGACGGAGCACAGACAAATAAAAAAGCAGACAATTTAGTCGGTTTGTTTTTTATGGAAAGCTATGGTGCACATGAAGGCGGCAGGGAACTGTAGAAAAGAACTAAAGCTCTTTTCCAACTGAATTAAGTAAAGATGCCACCAAGTAATCTGCCTTTTCATTTTCTTAAACCAAAGGTCCAGGAAAGCCTCTACCTTAAACTTAACAACTTGCTTTCCAGAACTTGCACTTCTAGCCGTAAAGATAGTTATATCTGAGCTCTGTGGTTACCTTTGTCTATCATCTACATTGTTCCCCCTCCCCCAATCTCTCAGTCTCACATTTTTTCTTCTGCATATTTTAATCAAACTCATCTACCAACCCTGTCAGAAATAATGACGGTGTTGATTATAGAGACTGTCAGACCTGTCAAAATGACATTACAGTGAGAATTATTAACATTGTAAATCATAATCAATTATCACATGGATTCATTCCTGAAAGTGGAGTTGCTGAAAGCATAAAATTTCTCAAGAATCATCAATACAAAAGATAGCAAGGTTATGCCCATAGTTTGTCCACAACCCTTCAAACTCTGTATCAGGCATGGGGGTGTTAATGAGCTCCCTTAAGAGCTTGGCAAATTCTATCAGTTCAGTAAGCACGCTATCAATTCTAAACTTGAAGAGATGTGAGTGTCTGGCTGCAGACTGAATATCAAACTTTGCTAGAGAGAAGGAAGAGTTTTGCAAAATGAAGGTAGTATTTCTCTTCTTTTTACTGGTCTGTGTTGTGCTTTCACTGAGAGCAACATCTTACGTGTTTTCCTAAATAATAGCTTTTGAGCACTTTTTGTTTGTTTGAGGGCCATAGGGTTTTCTACATATGTGGGAGGGGCACACTGGCTGGACTTGGAGCGGGATTTGGGCTCCTCCTCCTATTCTTCCACTTCCATGTCAGTGGGAGTGGCTGCGAGCTCCCAGCCACCATAGCCAGTAACACCAGAAGAGAGACACTCCAGATCCACAGCTGCACCAGCATGCAGCCGATCTGCAGCCAGGCGACAGTCTTAGACAATAATGGAAGTAGGACAAGGTCCTTCCCAGGATCTTTCACATTTATACACTGTATACAGTTCTAAGCGGGCACTATCCCTGGTCCGTCATCCCAGTAGGGCCTAGAGAGAAGCCAGAGGAACCCCCACATCATGAGGGCAGTCATTTTCAACATCCAGACTCCACAACTCCTTAGGGCTCCACCCAAGAGAAAAGCTGATCTCCCCCTTGCGGTTCATCAGTAAGTGCACAAGATGAGAGCCTACTACTAAGAGTATACCACCCACATGGCAGAGCCTGGCAAGCTACCCATGTTGTATTTGATATGCCAAAAACCAGTAACAATTATAGACCACATTCCCATGACCTGAAGGAATGGTTTGAGACTCTTTGTATTCCTGGAGCAAGCAGATACCCTTGGGCTACACTAGCTCAGTACTGGACTTATGGAGATGTTACTGGTACCTGCTCAAGCAAATCGAGCAACGGGAAGACAAGTGATACAAGTGATACAAGTGAAGGCCATAGCCACTGGTGCTCAGGGCTTACTCATAGTTCTGTGCTCAAAGGTCACTCCCGGTAGGGATAATATATTGTACAGGGGATCAAAACTGGATAGGCTGCAAGGGAGGCACCCTACCTGCTTTACTATTCACTGTTGCCCCAGATCAACACTTTTTATGTCTATAATCTATTGATAGAAAACTGTCTGAAAGGTAGTCAATATTTTTAGATTATCTTTTGTCCTCAAATTTACTCAGATAATAATGTGAATTCATGTTAATTTGAAAAGTATCCATTAGTACTCCCTGTAAAATTTTAATTGCATATGCTGTCTATCACATAATCCCACTGTTGTAAAATTTTGAATTTGTAAACGTTTACTTCTATATTTGCACATGTATGTTCAATGTATAGAAGAATTCACCCTGAAAATTTTTATCAGGCAGACACAGTTAAGGCAATTAAAAAAATAAAGCAGGGCCAGAGTGATAGTAGAGTGGGTAGGGGTTTGATTCCCTGGCATCCCATATGGTCCCCCAAGAACTGCCAGGAGTAATTCCTGAGTGCAGAACCAGGAATAATCACTGACCATTGCTGGGTGTGACTCCAAAAAGCAAAAAAAAAAAAAAAAGCACTGAGCAAAGGACATGAATCCTGGTCCTCATCCAGCTCAGCTGCTGGTGCCAGGAGAGAGCCAACAAGCTAGAGTTGTAGTGAATAGGAGAATCAGATAGAAGCTGCACAGTGGCAAATCATGTATAATGTATGTGGAGCAGAAGAAGGGGGTGGGTGAGAGTATAGTGCAAAGTGTTTAGTTTCCCTTTGGCTTCGAGGGCCATTTTCCACCCTTCACTCTGAGTCTCTTTTTTATGGCCTGAGTTTCTTATAGGTGGAGTGTTATGTTTTCATCCATCCTACAGGTAGCAGATAGTTGGGTTTTGTGCTTTCATCCATCCTACCACTTTGTCGCTTTCAATTGATGAGTTCAGGGTGATTATTGATAGATAAGGGATGGCAGTTACCACGTAAGTTGTATTTTCTGCTTATTCTTTCCCTTGTTTCTTCCTGGTGTTTTGGTCAGCCATTTTGCATTCAGCCATTTTGCTTTTGATGGTTTTCTATGTGTTTTTTCTCTAATTCTTCTTTCTTTATGGCTCATATCTCTTCTAAGTTTTTGGCGATTACTATGGGGTCCGGTTAAAGTTTTAAAAAAGCATGATGAGGGGAAGACCTTAGTAAGGTGATAGTGGTGATACTCTTCAGGTATGTGTGAAAATTTTGAGCACCAGTTGGGAGGACCTGAAACAAACAAAAAAGGCCTTGGGAGAAACCTGCCCCCAGTACGCTGTTCCCTACTCCATCCTCAGATCAGAACCTTCACATGTAGTTCCACCCCCTGCCCACCTGAGATCCCTAGGGGGATTGTGGTCTCGTCCACTTGAGAAGATCCCAGACTGCCCCCAAATCCTAAAATGTATGGAATTACTCCATTCTCTTTACACACTACAAGTCCTGTTGGAAAGTCTTAGCCTTTTTGTCTAACAGCACCAAAATTGCCTTTAAAAATGTGTGGCCTAACCAAACCTGCCATGGAAACAAAGGGCCAAGGCTCTTTCAGACACCTGCCTATTCTTTTTTTTTGGGGGGCTCACACCTGGCGATGCTCAGGGGTTACTCCTGGCTCTGTCCTCAGGAATTACTCCTAGTTGTACTCAGGGAACCATATGGGATGCTGGGGATGGAACCCTGGTGGGCCACATGCTAGGCAAACGCCCTACCATTGTATTATCACTTTGGCATTTGCCTATTCTTCACAGAGAGAGCTGTGTAGTGAGTTCTATCAAAACTTCAAAGATTTAGTATGCATATTCCTCAAGCTCTTCCAAAATATCAAGGAAATAAGAATCCTCCCCAATAACATCTATGAAGTCAACACTACCCTAATAGCAAAAACAGAGGCATTACTAAAAAGAAAATTATAGAACAATAAGCCTGATGAATATATTCTGACACAAAGATACTCAACAAAATCTTAGTGGATTCATTCCAGCAATGTAGCAAAAGAGATATACACCATGATCAAGTGAGTTCATCCCAGGGATGCTAGGATAGTTCAATGTGTGCAAATAAATTAATCAACAAAAGAAAAATAATGATCACATAGTTATATATCAATTTATACAGAAAAGGCTTTTGACAAGATTCAACATGTATTCATGGTATTAGAAAAACTCTCCCAAAAAATAAAAATAGAAGAACATATCTCAACTCAAGTTAGTAACAACCATTTACAACAAAACCACAATGTCATACTAATGGAGAAAAGCTGAAATTCTTTCCCCTTAGAGCAGGTGCAAGGACGCCCACTTTCACCACTCTTACTTAATATAATTTTGGAAATCCTTGTCATATCAATCAGGCAAGAAAAGATATCAAAAGGATACAAATTTGCAAGGAAGAAGTTAAACTATCACAATTCTCAGACGATATGATGCAACAAATTAAAACCCTAAAGATTCCACATTAAAAACTCTTGTAGAATCAACAAACTACAAGGTAGCAAGTTACTGAAATTAATACAAAGAAATCTCATTTATTTACATAAATAATATATGTAAATCTTATTTACATATCTTTATGTGAATAAAAAACTGAAAGATCAAGAAATTTTAAGGTCAACTCATTTCAAAATGTGCTCCAAAACATCAAATATCTAGGAATCAACAGAACAAAGGAGGTGAAAGACCTATACAGTGCAAAGTATAAATTACTACTAAAAGAAACAGAAGAGGACACTAGGAAACCCAAAGATGTTCCCTGCTAATGGATTGGAAAAATTAACATTGCTAAAATGACCTTTATACCTAAAGCATTATACATATTCAGTGCAATGCCTATTAAAATTCCAAAGATGTTCTTTAAGACTTGGAACAAACTCTACTAATATTTATATGGAACAATAGTCAAATAAATACTAAGAAACAAAAAGAAGATGGGTGGTATTGTGTTTCCCAAACTTGTGCTACAAAGCTATAATAATCAAAACTGTATGGTCTATAATAAAGACAGACTTGTGAACCAAGGGAACAGATTGACTCATTAGTTAAGCACAAAATTAATCTGCATTAATATCCAACAGAGGAACTAAGTGCATAAGGACAGGAAAAAAGAAAGCCTCTTCAACCAAATGATGTTTGGAAAAAATGGGGATATTCACATCTAAGAAAATGAAATTGGGGCCAGAGCGATAGCACACGGGTAGGGCATTGCCTTGCATGCGCGCCGATTTGGGTTCAATCCCCAGCATCCTGTATGGTCCCCGAGCACCGCCAGGAGTAATTCCTGAGCAGAGTCAGGAGTAACCCCTGAGCATCACCGGTGTGACCCAAAAAGCAGAAAAAAAGAAAATGAAACTGTAACTGTACCTCATGCCATTCACAAAAGTAAATTAAAGAAGTGGATTAAAGAACTGGATATTAAACCAGAGCCATAAAATACATTGAAAGAAACATCAGGAGAACACTCCAGGAAATAAATCTCAGAGGAATCCTCAGAGTTGACCTCTGAGACAAAGACAACAAAAACGAAATTAAATAAATGGGACTGCATCAAATTGAAAAGCTTCTCCACAGCGAAAAGTGCCCAGCCACTCACAAGGCACCCGGGAGGGATGGCGGGTTCTAGCCCTGGCCCGCCACGTCAGCAGAGCCTCACAAGAAGCCAGACGACCCCCCACTCCATGTGGGCTGCCATTTTCCACATCTGGACTTCCCTCTCTTCAGAACTCCACCCAGCAGAAGAGCCTATCACAGCCCGGAACATCAAGACCCACCCTGCAGCGGTCTTTTTCAAGTCCGCCCAGGTCTGCTGATCCAGAGACTCACAGACATGGGGCAGAGCTGCTACCGGCTCTCCCTGTGCCCAGACACTCACGAGGCCCCCGGGAGGGATGGTGGGTTCTAGCCCTGGCCCGCCACCCCAGCAGAGCCTCACAAGAAGCCAGACGACCCCCCCACTCCATGAGGGCCGCCATTTTCCACATCCAGACTTCCCTCTCATCAGAACTCGACCCAGCAGAAGAGCCTATCAAAGCCTGGCTTGTGCAGCTGCTTGCGGCGCGTGGTTTATCAACAAATGCTGAAGATCAGAGGTGACTACAAGAGTATGCCATCTGCACGGTAGAGCCTGGCAAGCTACCTGGGTCATATTTGATACGCCAAATGCCAGTAACAATTATAGACCTTATTCCCATGACCTGATGGAAGGGTTTGAGGAAGGGTTTGGAGCAAGCAGATGCCCTTGGACTCTACTAGCATGAGACAGGACATATGGAGATGTTACTGGTGCCCACTCGAGCAAATCGGTGATGAACAGGAAGACAGTGATACAGTGTGATACAGCAAATAGAAACTCAAACTAAAATAAAAAAGACACCCTTATGAATGGGAGAAAATAAGTACAATACCACAGATACAGTGCTAATATCTAGCCATTATAAAGCAACAACAACAACAAAATTTCAACAACCCCATTCAAAAATAGGGAGAAGAGATGAACAGACACTTCCCCAAAGAAGACTCACTGATGGCCAACAGGTATATAGAAAAAGTGCTCATTGTCACTTACGAAATCAAAACAACAATGAGATAGCATTGTTGTTGAAGATATCATATTTTCACTTATGAAATCAAAACAACAATGAGATATCATCTCACACCAACTGGAACATCTCGCACTAGCTGCTGGGGTTGTGGTGAGAAAGTATCCCTCTTTCACTTCTGGTGGGAATGTCTTCTGGTTCAGCCTCTATGGAAAGCAATATGGAAATTTCAGAAAGATGCAGAAATAGGACTCACATAAAACCCAGTGATATCACCCCTTGGCATCCATCCCCCAAACACAAAAACATTAACTTGAAAGGATATATGCACACCTGTGTTTACTGTAGCACTTACCACAATAGCCAAGATATGGAAACAACCCTGTTGCCCAACTACCGATGAATGGATCAAGAAGTTACTGTACATATAAATAATATAATACTGTGCCCTATAAGTAAAGATAAAAGCCATGCAGCTTGCTCTGACATGGATGAAACTGGTGAATGTTATGTCAAGTAAGGTCAGTCAAAAGGAAAGGGATAGACACAGAGTGATCTCAAATGTACGACCTAAAGGCACGCAGTAAGGAAGAAAAATGTGGGTAAAAGCAAGAGAACGGGAGAATTAGTCCACAGAATTTAGCTTATGGTGGGGCATTGGTACTGGAGAACTACTTGAAACCTTGGTGGAGAAAAGCGGGTACCCTGGTGGTGGGTGTTGTTGAAAAGATGTGTGCATCTTTTCACAAAGAACTATTATTAACAGTATTATAAATAACACTACTCCAATAAATATTTTTTAATTCAAGCCATTGAAAGGGAAGAAAGAACTCTTATAATGGGTTTGCTGGTGCTCCATTATAGGGTCTTTTCACATGAGGAACCTCGAAGTAGAAGGTAACCCTCAAGCAGCTCATTCATCCAAGAGTGCGCCATAAAACTCTTTTTTTTTGCTCCCTTATGAGATAATTTGGTCAGAGAAGACCAAACACCACCAGAAAATCTCTTTCATTATACCTTGGACAGGATAATTATCCTTCAGTGAGGTTTTGACCTTAGTGAAATTGCAGTGCTTCCTGAAAAGAAAAAAGAAAAAATGGGGTATAAAAGAATATCACATACAGCCTCGGAAGATGGTTCAATGGCTGAAAGCACTTGCCTGGCAAATGGAAGGCCATGAGTTCATCCCCCACCCCCCATTATTGCTGCTGATATTTCTGCTGTTAGGGAATCCAAGAGAGAAAAACCTCAGTGAGACCAGGGGATGACTCTGGTTTAACATGCGACCAGTGTGAGATTGTGAACCTAATTCCCACTCTGCACATGCCGAGGTAAGCCTGACCATCCTACAGTCGTGGCCCCAGCCAGGGAGAGGGAACGAGTAGCATCTGGTGTCTTGGGACGACTCCCTGGTCAGCAGAGAGAGGAGTCTAAAGCATTCAAGCTATACTGACCCAAGCTGGCCAGGGCCATGATAGGGTACAAGCTCGTGTTTTTCCCGTTTTTTAAAACAGACTGGTGGTAAGGCAATGGTTATGATGGTTTTGTTTCTTTGAGGAGTCTCCTAGGACTTTTTTTTTAATTGAATCACTGTCGAATTGAATCACCATCGAATTGAATCATGGTCGAATTGAATCACCATCTATGGACAATTATAAAGCTGTTCATGATTGGGTCTCAGTTATAGAGTGTTCAGCACCCTTCCTCCACCAGTGCACATTTCACTGTATCACTGTATCACTGTCTTCCCGTTCATCATCGATTGACTCGAGCGGGCACCAGTAACATCTTCATATGTTCTGTCTCATGCAAGTAGAGCCCAAGGGCACCTGCTTGCTCCAGGAACATAAAGAGCCTCAAACCATTCCATCAGGTCATGGGAATGAGGTCTATAATTGTTACTGGTATTTGGCATATCAAATACGACACGGGTAGCTTGCCAGGCTCTGCCGTGCGGGTAGCATACTCTTGTAGTCATTTCTAAATCCAACATTTATTGATGGACTGCACGGCCACTTGCGGCTGCGCAAGCCGGGCTGTGATAGGCTGGTCTGCTGGGTGGAGTTCTGACGAGGGGGAAGTCCGGATGTGAAAAATGGAGGCCCTCATGGAGTGGGGGGTCGTCTGGCTTGTTGCGAGGCTCTGCTGGGGGTGGCAGGCCATGGCTAGAACCCACCATCCCTCCAGAAGGGCCTCGTGAGCGGCTGGGCACAGGGAGAGCCAATAACAGCTCTGCCCCATGTCTGTGAGTGCACATTTAACAACACCAGTGTGCCCTGTTTCCCTCCCACCCCACACCACAACCTGTCTCTATCCATGAATTATACCCTGTTATTTTTTATATATTTGTTGTTTTCACTCTGTCATTACTAACTCCCTGTAAAGTCTCTGGGAATAAATTGCTTCTGGTGAAAAAATACAGTGGCTTTGTGTTGTGATGTCCTTGTTCTGGCACTAGATGTCACTCTAAGTAAGGTTCTAGAAGTTTCTTCAAAGTAAGGTGTGGTAGGCTGTCAAAACCTCAGCCTTTATGTAAAACCTTAGCTCTGTGTGTGTGTTTGTGTGTGTGTGTGTGTGTGTGTGTGTGTGAGTGAGAGGGCTTATTACAAAGTAAACAAGTCTGCTGTGTTCTGAGATGGGAAAGCACTTTCCCCTGTGAAAATAGATAAGGTCATACTGTATGAGGGGTCAAGAAAGGGAAAGAGATTATAGTGACATTCAGTAAACCCTGAATGATCTCAGAGCATGTGAATCATATTTCTTATGTGGCTAAAGCAAAGAAGGTGGAACAGATGGTGCATCCCAGTCTTATCAAGCGCAGTTGTTCTTGATTTTAGCTCAGAGAAATTGAGAAGAAAAGTATGAATGTAATGTATACCTAGCTGTTCATTATTTCTTCTTTGGAAAAATATGCATTTTGAAAGATGGCAAAGAACATAGATTCAGTATGTAAATGACATAATTATTTATAGTCTGTACCTTCACTGTTGCTATAAAAAAACTCTAGCAAGTTTTTATGAAGTACTGGGAGATCATTGGACATTCCCACTTATTCAGTCCTTAGTAGTTTGTGTTGTTTGTTTTTCAGGTTCGGGGCCACATCTGTTAGGTGTGTTCACAGTGGCTAGTCCTGGCTATGTGCTCATCGGTGACCCCTAGTGTTTCTCTGGGGATTATCTGTGCCAGGGATTCTAACCAGAGTTAACAAGATGCAAGACAAGTGCCTTAATCCCTGTACAGTCTCTGATCATCCAGTTTTAGTTTTAGCAGTTAGCTTTTCCCCAAATAACTCAGGGAAGTCTGGTGAGCATGTTCATAATATGTACATATATCTACATATAATTAATTTTGTTAACATTGCCAATATTTCTAAAATTTTGGGATTTTCAGGATCATTTATTTAATGAAAGTGAATCTCAGAAGACGTAATTAGTTCTGTCTGTTGGGTAAAAATCAGTGCCCTGATTAGATTGCTATGATAAACTAAGTGGCAGAACACTGCAGCCTTAGGTTTGGAATTCCTCCATTTTTCTTTTTATTTGTTTGTTTGTTTTTATTGCATCCCCCTTGCAATAGGCCATTAAAAGCTGTTCATTATTGGATTTCAGTCATATGGTATTTCAAAATACATCCCTCCACTAGTGCATATTTTCCAATACCAGTGTGCCCCTTTTCCCTCCCACCCTCTACAACCTGCCTTTATAGCAGGCTCTCTCTCTCTCTCTCTCTCTCTCTCTCTCTCTCTCTCTCTCTCTTTCTCTCCCATTTTGTGCATTGTGGTTTGCAATGCAGACACTGAAGAGGTATCATGTATATCCCTTAACCTACTTTCACTACTCAGTTCTAGTCCAGCATTACTATTTCCAACTATTATCAAACTGTCCCTTCTCTGTCTTACCTGTCCTCTGCCCCACACACACATGGAGCAGATTCCAACCACCGACACATCCTCCTGGCCCCTGCTTTTCCTGACCTTGAATATTAGTCTCATACTATTTTATTTATATCCCACAAATGAATTCAGTCTGTAGCTGTCCTCCTGACTTATTTCACTCAATATTCTCCATGTCCATCCATTTATAAGCAAATTTTATGACTTCATTTTTCCTAACAGTTGCATAGTACTCCATTGTGTAGCTGCACCATATTTCTTTATTCCGTTGTCTGTTCTCCAGCACTCAGGTTGTTTCCAGATTCTGGCTACTGTGAATAGTGCTGCAATGAACATAGAAGTGCAGGTGATGTTTCTGCTGAGTGTTTTTGGGCCCACAGGGTATATTCCCAGAAGTGGTATTGCTGGGTCAAATGGGAGCTCAATTTCTAGTTTTTAGAGGAATTTCAACATTGTTTTCAAAAAGGCTTGACTAGTCAGCATTCCCACCAGCAATGGATGGGAATCCCTTTTTCCCCACATCCACACCAGCACCTGTTGTTCTTGCTCTTTTCGATGTGTGCCAGTCTCTGTGGTGTGAGATGATATCTCGTTGTTTTGACTTGCATCTCCCTGATGATTAGTGATGAAGAACATTTTTATATGTCTTTTGACCATTTGAGTTTTCTCTTTGAGGAAGAAGAAGCCGTTCATTCTTTCTCCCCATTTTTTGATGAGGTTGAATTTTTTTCTTGTAAAGTTCTACCAGTGTCTTATATACCTTGGATATTAACCCTTTATCAGTTGGGAATTGAGTTAAAAATTCCTTCCCAATCTGTGGCTGTCTTTGTATCTTGATCACTGTTTCTTTTGTGGTGCAGAAGCTTCTTGGCTTCGTGTAGTCCTGTTTGTTTATCTTTGCTCCCACTTTCTTGGTCAGTGGTGCTTCATCGTTGAAGATGTCTTCCTTCATTTTCCTTACTCAGCAGAACAGTGTTTTGAATTGTCTTCTTAACTAGGTGATTCTTTTCACTCTCAGATTCTGCTGGTACTTGGGGTTCCCCACCCTACATATTAATATTGCTACTACTTGGGTGTTAATAACCAGCAACCACCCAAATGAATCATTTTCTTTTGCCCCAGACTGCTAAGCATGTGGGAATTGCTGTCAAGCTCTCAACCCATGATGTTTCCTCTTCAAGAACCCAATAACCACATAGGAGCCTCTGTAGTTGGGTGGTTTTTTAATACAATTTAGGAATGCAGAGAAAAACTATAACTTGACATGGTAGCCTACAAATGTTGTAGTGTATAAGATTTGCACTTTTATGTGGCCATTTAGATGACAAAAATATATTATTTGTATACATATTTTGTCTTCTGCTATAGTTCCTGTCTTACAGCTTTTATACACACATATGCATACACACACAAATACACATATGACTTATTGCTGTGTTAATTAAGATAACCTTGGAGGTTGACCAGGGAAATGACCTAGTGATTGGAGGGCTGTAACCACCAGACCCACCTGGGCCTCCTGGGAGTGGAGTTGCTGGAGGGTGAGGTGAGTCATCAGTGAATCGAAGAGTTCATTGACCTCTCCAGGATATTGACACCTCCATAAGTTTAAGAGGAAGGGTCTGGAGTGATAGTCCAGTGGGTAGGGCACTTGGCTTGCACATGGCCGACCTGGGTTCAATCCCGGCATTCCATATGGTCTCCGAGTACCACCAGGAGTAAATCCTAAGTGCAGAGCCAGGAGTAATCCTTGAGAATTGCTGGGTGTAACCCCCAAAAAAAAAAAAAAAAAAAAGAGGAAAAGGCTTTGAGAGCTTCTGAATTTATGACGAGGTAAGAATTTAGAGAGAACGATGCCTGTCTGAAGTGGACAATAATAAATACGCCAGGCCTTTCCCCCCATCCCTTGCCTTCAAGCTGACTGTTGATTCGTATCCATTAGTAGCCTATGAAAAAAGTTGCTGATCTAGTAAGTCAATAAGTTTCCCAAGAAGTTCTGTGAGCCACTAGCAAACCATATCAGAGAGACTGAAAAATCTCTAATGTGTAGCCAATTGGTGTGAGGTACAGAAAATCACGGGGCTTATGACTGGTATGTGAAGTCTGCAAACAGTCATAGATGTTGAACCCTTTGTCCAGAAGCCCAGCTTACTGCCTAGAGCTTGCTTTGTGTGTCTGAAGTTAATGGCCCTCTGGAGACAACCCTAGTTAGTGGAATATACCTTTGTCTTCAGATAGATACTCACTTCCGGTAGCACTGAGCTGAATTTCCATGCACTCTGCAGGTGTCCCAGATGGCCTTTTCTGGGTGGGCACTCTACCCACATTTCCATTGGAAATTGGCCTGCTGCACACCAGCCATCATTCAGAGCCTCCATGGAGGAACAGAAAATAAAGTGGACAGAAGATGACTTGTCTGTCAAGTGCAGTTTGATCAGGGGGTGGGGGAAGAGAGAGGAAGCTCACCTCTGCATTTACCCAAGAGTGAGGGACTAGTCACTGTGCTGGTCTGAGCAATTGGACTGTGCTGGTCTGCGCAATTGGACTGTGCTGGTCTGCGCAACTGGACTATGCTTGTCCAGACAGACTAAGCCCTTCATTCCTGCTGATCACTGTTTAGCTGGTGTGGTCACCGTTCCTGTCACAGAAAACTAACTCTCATGGTACTTGGAACACTGTATGACTGAGACTCAATCATGAACAGTTTTGTAATGGCCCATTACAGGGGTGATTCAACAGAATAAAAAAAAGAAGAAAGAAAACTTTAAAAAAAGAAGAAAGAAAACTAACCCTCAACACTTTACAGCTTTACAGCTCTCATCTGGTTCTCCACTAGTCTTTTGCCTTTGACAGCTTCTCTCCAGACCCTGCAATCTCTATGCTAAAGAAGTGCCCACGCTAGTGAAAGAGCGTGTTGAGGTCCCACAACTGTTTCCACAACTGTTAATTCAGCATTTCAGGTCAGGCCTTCAAGGAATCAGAAAAGTGAATGATATGTACTTGCCTTGATTTGTTTAGGAAAGAATTAAGAGGAAAATGAGGCAGTATTCCCAGTGATGCCTTGGGCTGGGAATCTTAGGTGACAGAAAACAGACGAAGCAAAGGGGAATGTCAAAACCTAGGGGAGCCCTACAAACCCCTCTTGTGCACAGCCACTTGTAAGCAGTGACACCACGGGAAGGTTAGAAATTTCTGTATGGGCTTCGGAGAAACTGAGCCCCACCTGGAGCCTCTGAAGGATTGCAGGACATGCTGTCTCCAGGTGCACTTCCTTTCCCACTCATCTACAGTTTACACCAGGCCTGAAGGTGAGGCTGGAATTGAGGGGTCAGGGGATGGCTAAAAGATCAGAACGCATGCTGCGCATCCAAGGCGTTCAATCCCTGTTACTGCACTCTCCCTTTTGCAAGCCACTTGCAGTGACCCCTAAGCAGGTGTGGGCCCAAATCAAAGAAAAAATCTATATGAAAAGCAAAATCCCCAAGAATGAAATTTGCAGGCTGGGGTTGTATTGTCATTGCTGTATTTATATTTCCTGACAGGTCATGGATTGTCAGCGGTCAAGGAAAAGGCAGGAGCCACCCCTGCGGGCCCACCCTGTCCCTCCTGACTCCTCCGATGGGACTCAAGCTGAGGCTGATCAGGGAGTCCCTCAGAGTAAGTCATGTGTTTATATGAGACCAGGGGTGCCCTTGGATCTGGAACATGTAGTTGGACTTGGATGTCTTTAGTACACCGTGTGCATAATTTGACTTTCAAATTCTCAGCAGCAAAACAAGGTCTAATGGGAAGTTTATCTGTTTGGCAGCTGATGCAGCGCCGGCTCCGAGCCCCACGGAAAGCTCGCCCACTTCCCCTTCATCCGGGTCTCGGGGTGTGCTGTCAGCCATCACCAACGCGGTCCAGAACACGGTGAGCCACGAGCTGCTTTCTTCACTGTCCCAATGCCTTCTTTCCATATCTCTGCTTAGCGGGTGACCTAGATACATCAGAGAAAAGATGGCCTTGCTCATAACTTTGGACCGTGGTTTTGTTATTCTTTCTCCTGTAGAGTAGGCGTGACCTTGCAACCAAAATAATAAGGGCTTTCAATACAGTGAGTCACATTTTATGTTGAAAAGAGAGGCGCTGCTGAGAAAGACCATTTTTGAGTCTGAGACAGAGAAAAGAGAGAGAGAGAGAGAGAGGGAGAGAGAGAGAGAGAGAGCTTTCCCAGCTGAGACAGAGCCGGCCTTGAATTGGGGAAGGCTCTTAGAGTCAGGACTGCCATTTAACCCAGCTCTAAGATGATCTGTGTCCCTTCCCCTTCAGTCTGAGTAATGACAAAGCCATTCTAAAATTAAAATTTGTTGATAATCACAGGAGGGATGGTGTGGGGAGGCTGCACTGGGATAGTGATGGAGGGAAGTGGAGACTGGTGGAGGGTGTGGTGCTGGAATGCTCTACGTGTGCAGCCTACCAATAGCAGTGTTGCAAACCACGGTACATAAAATTAAGATTAAACCATGGGGTATGTCGCTTATATTCCATGCAGCCAACCAGAGTTCAATCCCTGATACCCTGTATGATTAAATGAGCCCTGCCAGGAGTGATCTCTGGCTGCAGAGTCAGAAATAAACCCAGAACACTGCTGGGTGTGCCCAAGAAATATAATAATAATAACAATAATAATAATAATAATAATAATAATAATAATAATAATCTGCTTATTAGTCTCTAAAGAAGTCTAGAAGTCTGAGTGTTTGACATGACAGTACCTAGTGAAACAGATTAATTCAGTGAACTCAAATATGGCTGTTGAAGTGCTCATTACCAAGATTGGAAGATGCATAGAGACACTAATATGGTATCACTGTCTTCCCGTTCATCATCGATTTGCTCGAGCGGGCCCCAGTAACATCTCCATATGTCCTGTCTCATGCTAGTAGAGCCCAAGGGCATCTGCTTGCTCCAGGAACATAAAGAGCCTCAAACCATTCCATCAGGTCATGGGAATGAGGTCTATACTTGTTACTGGTATCTGGCATATCAAATACGACACGGGTAGCTTGCCAGGCTCTGCCGTGCGGGTGGCATACTCTTGTAGTCATCTCAAAATCCAGCATTTAGAGATTATCTATATAAAAAAAAAGTAAACAGCAATGATCACTGAAGATGAGTTTGTGGGTTTTTTTCGCCATTTCTTACATTTTTTTCTTAATTTCTTTTATCTTCAGAAATTATAAAGGTTATGTCGGAAGTCAGAAAAATCTAAAAAAAATGTAACAGTACCATTGTCAATGGTACTGAGTCCAGGAGTTCTGGGCTGTAGTGTGCTATGCCGATCGGGTGTCGCACTAAGTTCAGCATCAATATGGTAACCCTCCAGGAGCGGAGGACCACCAGGTTGCCTAAGGAGGGGTGAACTAATATGGTAATAAAAGATAATGACTGAAAATGCCATAAGTTGGAAGGGGAAGATACGTGCAGTTGTGTGGTTGGTGTGTACAGGAGAGACTGCAAAGAATAAGTAGCTTTGTTTCTACGAACAACTTATATAAGTTTCAGCTGCTTGAATCTTTTTTTTCTTAAAGGAAAATAATAGCTGACAAAGGAATTTGCAAGGAGGAAATGTATACTAGAACAGTGTCTAAAGCCAGTAGTTTATGGAACTCAACCTGTCTTGTTTTGTGAATATACTGATTATAAGTGGGTTTTGCTAGTTTCTGAAGGTATGCAAGAACTTTTTAAAATAACCTGCAGAACATACACATCAGATTAAAAAACTACCTAAATTGGCAAGAATAGTTGACATTTAAATAGACTACTGCAAGTATTTCTGTTACTTGGGTTAAAAATTTTTTCAGGGACCAGATCAATAGTACAGTAGGTAGGGCATTTGCCTTGCTTGCACCTGACCTGGATTCAATCCCCCGACCACAACTGGTGCTCAATCCCTTTGAAACCACCAGGATTCTTCAGCACAGAGTCAGGAGTAAGCCCTGAGTGGTGCCAGGTGTGGCCCCCCCAACCCCCTCCCAAAACCCCTTTTTTCATACAAAGAGAGCATTTTGGGCCACTTACTCATTTTATGTCTTAGGTACAGATCAATTCACACAGAGAGAGCCAGTGAAATTAAGCCAAGATATTCTCTGAGTTTTCCTAAGCATCATTTGGAAATAACGCATTAGGTCCTACAAATTCTATGATGAATGCTCTTCTAAGGGGAAAGCCACATGGGAGCCAATGGGTGGTGACTTCGGATGAGAAGAAACTGAGACTCTCTTGATTTCCATACTGGAAGTCCTGCCGTCTGGGACTTGCTGATCCAGAGATGCAGCAAAGGGGCACCTCAAATCTCATGCAGTAATCTCCTCTGCAGGGCAGGAGCGTCTTAACAGGTGGTCTTGATGCTCTGGAATTTATTGGCAAGAAAACTATGAATGTCCTCGCATGAAAGCGACCCAGGCTTCAAACGGACCAAGACCCTCATGGAAAGAACCGTTTCCTTATCTCAGGTTAGATGCCAAACTTCTGCAATTTTTTGTTTCAGTAAAAGCAACACATTTTTACTGTATCTTTTTTAATGGGTAGTTGAAAGTACATGGCGCAGATCCACCCAAAAGTGAAGATTGAGTTTCAGCTGTCAACCCTGTTCCCCAGACCATTCATTCCTCAGGTAGATAGCCGCTGTTGCACGTTTCTTATGGAAACCATCAGCTTTATAAACATAGATGGAGACAGGGGTAGGTGGAAAGTAGGTATAAACACATACATACTATGTCATTTTCAGCCAAATGGCATGTGCTACCATACTCTGTAACTTGCTCTGTTCCTTGGGTACATTTCTTAGAGATGACCCATTTTTATTTTACTTGTTCCATTTGGGCTGTCTCAACAGATTACTGTAGACTTTGTGACTTGGCAGCAACATCAATTTCTTATCACTCTAGAAGCAGGGAATTCTGAGAGTGAGACCCTGGTGAGGCCCAGCATCTTTCTCGGAGACAGCTTCATTTCTGCTATGTCTACCTGGCTGGGAGCAGTGCAGAGACTCTCTGGCTTTCTTCATAAAAACACAGATACCATTCATGGGCAGGGGGGGGGGGGGGTCGCCACCTTTGTCACATGATCATCTCCACAAGCTAGCCCATTGGAAATTAGGTTTCCACAGCAGAATTTGAGGAAGTTTAAAACCATTCAGTCTTCAGCACCATGGCGAATAACTCACCCAGCCCTCCTATTTCCTCACTGTGCTGTCTGAAGCCAGTTACTTAACTCTTCTGTATTGCAATTTGTGAATGGGAAATTAGTAGCTGCTGCAACTTTATCGTAAGGAGTAAATGAGATAGAATAAAATCAAATCTGACTTAAACACTCAGGAATATTATTTATTGCCATTATGTATCAAAGTAAATGATATAAAATGGTGTCTGGTTTTGTATTATAATTTTTTTAATACATGAAAAAATGGCCAGCAATCCCTCCCTGTCTCCCTTCCTCTCCCCCCCCACCACCCTTCTTTACTTCTTTCCCTCCTTTCTTCCCCAGGCCTTATACCACACACTCTACTACTAAGCTACCTCTCAAGAATGAGCTTCAGCTCATTCAATGTGTAAGAGAAAAGAGAAGGGAGAGAGAGAGAGAGAGAGGGAGAGAGAGAGAGAGAGAGAGGAGAGAGAGAAGAGGAAAAGTACGTGCTATAGAGGCATGCTGGGAAGAGGGGAGGGAATCTGGGAACAGTGGTGGTAGGAAATCGGCACTGGTGGAGGGATGGGTGCTGGAACACTGTATGACTGAAACCTAATCATGAACATCTTGGTAAATGTATATATCACAGTGGTATAATAAATTTTTTAAAAAGAATCAACTCCAGGACCTCATTTTTTAAAAAATGAGCTTCGTTTCACACTTCTAGTTCCAAAGTTTTTTTATCCTTCTAGAGAAAAACGAAGTATTTTATATTCTATTTATTCCCAATAGTCAAGAAAATTAGTGGCAAAGACATAGTATGGCAGGTAGAGCACTTGCCTTGCATTAAGTGAACCCAGGTTTGATCTCGAAAATGTGACTTCAGCTGCTTCTCCTGATTTCAGTATGGGAGAGAGACCTAGTATATCAGCTTCTTAAGAAGAAAATGAACAAGGGTATGAGTTGGGTGTGTGCCGCCTGGAAGAGCAAGCTCAATACTAGAGTTTTATATTTGGAAAATTAGATAAATATTAGCTTTCGATTTTCTTGAATTTGTTTGGGGGAAGGGCACACCCAGCTGTGCTCAGGGCTTGATCCCACTCTATACTCAGGGATCACAACTGATGGGACTCAGGGGACCATATGTGGTGTGTTTGTGTGTGTGTGTGTGTCTGTGTGTGGAGGGGGTGTTGAATATGGGTTGGCTGCATGCCAGGGAAGTGCCTTACTCCAGCCCTGTAACACCCTGGGTTTTTATTTAACAACCTCAAGAACCAAGAAGAGAATGAGGCTGACTATGTTATTGACTCAACAAAAATGGTCCATCCTTCTTCTACTCTCCTTATGACCGTGGGGTGGCCAGTCCGTCTGTGGTACTCTCCACTAAAGAACCCTATAACTCGATGCCCTAGTAAACTTCGATGAAGTATTAATTGATGCTCAAAATCAAGAAAGCAGGTACAAGGCATTGGAAGTGATTGATGAATTTGAGTTCATGCTGTTGTCTTTGTAAAATTTTGTCCATAAATAACTGGATAAAAATGAACAACATGAAGAGAAATTCAGAATACAGTCCTGGTTCTGGAAACCAATCTAAGAATTGATTATATTGAGTGTCTGGTTAGGAATACATGATGAGTTTATATTTTATTAATATTTTCATCAAAGCTATTTAATAAGCACACAGACTCAAATTTCTAAACAATAAAGCTCAGATCAAATCAAGCCAGCTTAATTCTGTTCTGAAGTCTGCCTGATGCAGAAATTGCCATCAAACCTGACTTGCTAGATTAGACTCCCACTGAACATAAACTGTGTGCTTTGTGGGAAAAGTGAGCACTTTAGAAAATAAGAAGTGTCTTTTACACACAAAAGCGCCTCGTTGCAAAACCACTTGAGGCTGTGTGAAGCTGCTTTTCTCATTCTGTTCCCAGGTGGGGAATTTTTTGCTTGGTTTTATCATGTGCATAAAATGAACACATACCATCAAATTATAGAATTATAAGAAAAATTACCAATAGAATCCCATCTCACAAAACTTTCTTCATGGTTGAAGAAATTCCAAGCAGAGTTCATCACACCCCCATTTTTTTTCAACGTGGAAGGGGAAGCATCATACCTGCAGTGCTCAGAGCTTACTCCTGGCTCCGTGCTCAGGGGCCACTCCTGGAGGAGCTCAGAGGTTCGTATGCAGTGCTCTGCATTGAACAGGGTCAGCTACGTGCATGGTGAGCACTGAACCCCGGTGCTGTCTCTCCCCCTGCATCTCTCAGAAGCATGCATGAATGTACCAATCTGTGTCCTTGTGCAGCTTTTAAGGGAAGCCAAGGAGAAGGAGAAGCAGAGACTGGCCCAGCAACTCCCAGATGAGAGGACTGTGCACTATGGGCTGCTTTTTGATGAGTACCAAGGCTTGTCACACCTGGAAGCCCTGGAAATTCTGTCCAATGAAAGTGAAAGCAAGGTATGTGTGTCTCCTGGTCATTTTGAAATAGCCTGTTTGCGGATGCGTCCTCTCTCTCTCTTTCTTTCTCGCTCTTATTTTCTTTCTCTCTTTCTTTCTTTCTTATTTTCTTTCTTTCTCTCTTTCTCTTTCTTTCTCTCTTTCTTTCTCTCTCTCTTTCTCTCTTTCTTTCTTTCTCTCTTTCTTTCTCTCTTTCTTTCTTTCTCTCTCCTTCCTTCCTTCCTTCCTTCCTTCCCTTCCTTCCTTCCTTCCTTCCTTCCTTCCTTCCTTCCTTCCTTCCTTCCTTCCTTCCTTCTTTCTTTCTTTCTTTCTTTCTTTCTTTCTCTGGTGTTTCAGTCAAACCCGGTTTGGCTCAGGGGTTACTTCTGGCTCTGCACTCAGGAATCACTCTTGGTGCTGCTTGGGGATCACATGGGATGGCGGGCATCAACCTTGCTCCCTGCTGTACTGTTTCTCTGGCCCCTGTGGATGAGTTTTCTAAATTATGAAAGAAACTGGAAATCTGCCTTTAAAATTTTTTTTTAATTTTCCCATTGAGATAAGATTGGTTTCCAAGATGAAATGCTTTTTCTTTTTCTTTTTTAATTCTTTTTTGGGTCACACCCTGCAATGCTCAGTGCTCAGGGGTTGCTCCTGGCTCTGCACTCAGGAATTAATTCTGGTATTGCTTGGGGGACTATATGGGATGCCAGGGCAGGAACCGGGTGAGCCACATGCAAGAAAAACCCACTGTACTATCGCTCTGGCCCCAAAACTGAATATCTTAATGATTCAGCATAGAGTGTTACCTAGATGGCTTCATTTTCTTAATCCACCCCCCCAATTTCCTTAGTCACTGATCTTGTTATTGTCACAATGGCTCAGTAGGTCACACACAAGCCTGGCCATGGTGTTTGCACCTGTAGTTACAGTGTT
Source organism: Cryptotis parvus (assembly GCA_021461705.1). Taxonomy (NCBI): domain Eukaryota; kingdom Metazoa; phylum Chordata; class Mammalia; order Eulipotyphla; family Soricidae; genus Cryptotis; species Cryptotis parvus. The sequence continues at coordinate 212,475 of JAJIBD010000816.1, read as the reverse complement.
CATCCAGTTGTGGTACTTGTACACTTAGCCGTGAAGTTCACTCCACTGGTTAAGGTTGCACACCTGTGGTTGTGAAGTCTTGCAGTGACAGGTCCACAGACAGCAGAGGTGCCAGGGTCACACCAGGCACATGTAACAGCACCGGTGATTGAGCTCACGACCAGTGCTTCCCGTGCTGGCCCCCAAATACCTCATTTAATTATTTTTTATTTGGTGTTGGCACCATACCTGGCAGAACTTAAAGGCTTCTCCTGGCTCTGCACTCAGAGACCATGTCTGGGAGGACTTGTGGGGCTCTGGGGATTCTAGGGATCAAACCCAGGTTGGCCCCATGCAAGGAAAGCCTTCTACCTGTTGTACTAGTACTCAGACCCCAAGTCCCTCATTTTCAGACCCTCGTTATGCTAAGGCCACAAGTCCTGTGAAGCCAATGAACCCTCTTGCTCCATATTGTTTCCTTCCTGTCCTGAGCCAAGCTCTACCATTCCCCAGCTCCAGGAAGTCTGGTCTAACCCTCTCCCCACGTCTCACAGTGCAGAAGCCTGATGAGAATCCCGCTTTGGCAGGTTCCCACATGCCTCACTTGGGCAATGCAGTGTCAGAAATGCCCACAAGAGTCTCTCCCTCACTCCTTCCCGAGGGAAGCCAAGCAACTCCTGTTTCATACTAACTACAGACTTGAAAAATCATGCAATTTGTAGCAACATGGATGGGACTAGAGGGTATCATGTGAGTGAATCAGGCAGAAGGAAAGGGATAGATACAGAGTGATAGGAATGAACTCTCTCATGTATGGGATTTAAAGACACAGCAAGGCTGCAACAAGGGCGGAAGGCAACACTGCTGGAAACTGATCCACACGATTGAGTTGGGTTGAGGGCCTTGGGGGAGCACTTGGGGACACTGGGGATGGGTGTCATGTTGGAATTATGTGCATGAGAAACCATCATTAACAGTATTATAAGTCACAGAACCTCAATCAATTTTTTAATAATAAAAAGAGAATTACCTTGTCAATTATATGTCAGCTGTAATGTATGCAGTTCTGAGATAGCTAGATGAAAGTTATTTATAAGTCATGAAAAACAGGAGCAATACAATCACTTCATAGCTGAGTAATTAGTTGATGCCACAGGCAATTTTTTTTCTTAGAGATTTCTATGAAGTATGATAAATAAAAAGGTGGTATTAGTATATCCATGTTAAAAAAAAACAGACATCTGTAAAATTCTAAGGTTCTTTTTTTTTTTTTTTTTTGGGTCACACCCGGCAATGCTCAGGGGTTACTCCTGGCTCTGCACTCAGGAATTACTCCTGGCGGTGCTCGGGGACCATATGGGATGCCGGGATCGAACCCAGGCCGGCATAGGCCAGCTGTGTGCAAGGCAAACGCCCTACCCTCTGGGCTATCTCTCCGGCCCCCAAATTCTAAGGTTCTTATACCCTTTTTTAACCCTGGAGGAAAATGTTAGAAGGTGGGAAAAATAATCATCCTACCCTAAATTTCAAAATAAAATTGAAAGAACAACAATGAAAAATACTGCAGGTTTTAATAGATTTACTTTATGACTTAGAATGTTATTTATTCACCCACGAACACCAAGACCTCTGACAGCAGGCAGGAACCTCTCCGCTCAGGTTAAAGTTCCCTATGGGAATGTGCCTGACAGAAACCTGGGGATCGCCCATTCATGCTTCCCACACTGTGACACCACCCCCCCCAAAGGAAAGCCTGAGTAGCAAACAGCAACAAGGTGTGGTGAGTTTGAGAAAACAAAAAACAAACCTAATAGGGATCTGTGTGCTCCTTATTTAGCAAATATATGGCACATCATCAGTAAACACGTTTAAATGACTTTTCATTGCATGTATGTGGCCCACTGGGGTGAATGTCAGGCTGACCAAACAGGGTTGGTTTTCCCAGGGAACGCTGTGGGCAGCAGCCTCCTGTGAGTGACTGTGGCCATGCAGTGTTCACTGGGGAAGGGCAAGTCCCGGGCGGCAGGCTGAACTTGGACTTGAGCCTTAGCACGGAGAAGTGGTTTTTGACTCTAGGCCTCACACTCATATATTTGGACTCTGAGGGAGTTGAGAGATCCCTGATGCCCACTGGGGCAGGGAGGGTGAGCTTTGCCTTCGCACAGGCGACCAAAGGACATAGGTGACCTGTCCCCTCTTCCAGATCATCAAATTGCATGTTTCTGAGATATTTTTTCCTTTTTCTGATTTTCTTTCTCCCTCCCCCTTTAAAAAAAAAACTTTTTTTTGTTGTTCATGAGCTATCCAGGACATTTTTTGTGGTTCACTGTTAAATGATCATTTTAACTGTAACGCCATGGGGCCAGGGGTGTGTCTCAAGCGGTAGAGCGCCACGGCTTGCATAGGGGCTAGGTTCCATCCCTGGCACCATTTCATCCTGGAGATACCCACTGGGTGTAACACTGGTGTTCACTCTGAGTACCACCAGAAGAATCCTTTGAGGCAGTGGGAGAGATGGTACAGGAGTTAAGGAGCTTGCCTGGCTCCTGGCCTGCCTCAGGTTCAACCCCAGCACCCAAAACAGTCCCCCAAACCCACCAGGCAGGAATGATCCCTGAACAAAGTCAGACATAAGCATTGAGCGTGCATGCGCACGCCAGCACACACACACACACACACACACACACACACACACACACACACTGCACACACATCCTGCACCAAAAAATGCTTTCCAGAGACATTAAAAGCATAAAACCCCCAGAGGATGGCTGCACTTCAGAAGATATAGGGAAAAAAAAATGTTACGTGCATGTGTGCATGTTTTTCACCATGCTACTCTAAACCTTGAGTCCCGTGATGGCCTTTGTTTAGCAATTAGAAAAATGCTGCTTAGGAAACAGATCTGAAGTGTGGGGGGTGTGGTCTGTGCACATCTCAACCCCGAGAACTGAACATTGAGCAGAGGTAAAATGAAGACTTGGAAGTGGTCAGAGCAGAAGGAGAAGGGGACGCCACCCTCCGAGTGTGCTGGCTCCCACATACTCAGGCTTTGCATGCAGGAGACCCAGGTTTGATCTCTGGCACCACATGGTCCCCTGAGCACTGCCAGGACCACAGGGCTGGGAATAGCCTCTGTGGCCTCTGTGGACTGCCAGGTGTGGCTCAAAATCCAAAGAAAGAAAACTGAGATAGAGGCTTGTTAAATACATTACCTAAGATGCCAAAAACAGGCAAGGAGCTGATATCTTTTATTTAAGTTTTTTTGAGGTAACATTGGTTTCTACGACTGTGTATGTTTTAGAGCTAGCGTTTCACACCTGTTAAAAGTCTAAGTACTGGTACCTGAGCAACCACGTACCAGTGACCTTCTGATGCTATTCATCAGGCCCCTCCAGCTCTCTTATCTCCTTCCTCTCCTAAGATAACCCCCATGCTGCCATCAGAATCCAGAATTCTGTCTCTGTCTCTGTTGGAAGTGTCTGTTCCATTGCTTGTTTTCATTATATTCCGCCTATCACTGAGATCATCTCACGTTTGTTTTTCTCCTTCTGATTTATTCTGCTTAGGGTAAGGAATATTTGCATTTCAGGTTAACACTCGAATGTGCTGTCAATCAGAGAAAGAAGAGCTATTGCCACATTTCATATCACACTCGCTGTGTGCACCTGTACTGTGTGCTCCATACACGAGCAGTGTGGACCTCACTTTAAAAATAAAAGAAAAACCTAATTCCCAGGGAGCTCTTATAACTCACCCAAAGTTTCAGTAAGTCTAACATTCAACCCAGCTTTCAACCACCGCTCAGCCCTGAGAGCAGGCTGGCAGGGCTGGGGCCGGGGAGCAACACATGCTTGTTAGTAACACAGAGGAGAGACGACAGCTATGCTGACCTATTTCTTTTTTCAGGTTCAGTCATTTTTAGCTTCACTTAATGGAGAGGAGCTGGAGCTCTTAAAACATGACCTAATTTCCATTAAAGACATCTTCGCAGCCAAAGAATTAGAGAATGAAGAGAATCAAGAAGAACAAGGTAAAGGAAAAGAATGCATTAGGTAGCGAAAAAAATATGTCTGTATAATCCTCATGAGTTGGTGAGTACGGCCCTTTGAACGGGTGGGGTAGGTATTTTGTTCAGACGCCTCTCCCCACTTTGTAGAATCCCTGGGTCTCTGTCCCTTGGGATTTGTATTAGAATTGCCATGGTGAAATGGGTCCCATTGATTCATGATCCTCTCTTTTGCTTGGTGGGAATTTCCGGCTGCCATCTTTATTTGGTCTTCTCTCTGGTCCTGCACATCCCTGGCATGTTAAAGACAGCCATAAATGGGACTGATCAAGCGAAGAAAGAAAAGAATACAAATGCTTTGAGCATGGCCTTAGTGACTGATGCCTCTGTTCCAACATCTAATTGTTAAGTGCTCGTTGAAGCTGTTGAATAGGATTGACATGGATGCTGAATAGGTGATTCAGTGGATTTCTTTCCCCTATTTGTCTTCCTTTCATGTCAGTGTTTAGGAGTTTGTGTGTATACATAAGTGGTCTACAATCATCCACCTAAAGTGTATGTATGATTCAGACAAAGTTTGGACCATTTTCCCCATTGTGCCCTGGGATTGATTTGTCTGACTGTCAGTCACAGATCGGACTTAGGTTCATGCTCCTGGTCTTCACCCAGCTTGCTCCAGGGACACAAGGACCTGTTTTGTGTTCAGAAGCAAGACTTCCTTATGAAAGGAAAAACATATGCTCTCAAACATCACCTCCTTAGTGATGGCTGGGGGTTGACCTTGTGGGAGCAGAACTGAGTGAAGCATTTTGCATCTTTCTGAGAGTGATTTCTTACTGATAGTATGATGTTTTCTTATTGATATTATTATTATCTCTTGTTTCCTAGAAGTTATGCCATGGACACAAACACACACACACACAGAGAAAACAGACTTTTGACAGGATTATCAGATGGTCTCACTTGGACCATTTTTTTGCCTCTCACTTTCTGTATAACCTCTCAAGTTCAGATTCTGCTCCTGTAAAAATAGAAATAATGATACACATTCCTAAGGGCTAGTGTGAGAGTCAAAGTAGATTATACCTATAATAACTTTTAAGGACTATGACACAACTGGGCATGCAGAATTGCTCAAAGATATTGACTCCAATTATTAAAGTACTAATACAATGGCAGGAAAATAATAAAGGTGCAGTGATTATAGCTGTTATGTATGACTGCAGTTATTAATGCCCACCCAGAGTGCTAATAATGTGCCCTCAGGTCATCAAGTTACTGAGAGCTGCGTGCCCAGGCATGTTGCATCCCTTTCATCAACACTGAAACCCAGGAGCTCAAAGGATTCAGCCTGGATGCTCAGAGAAAAATTATTATAAGCCTTTACGAACTGTCATTTAAATACCAATCTCCCTCTCACCCCACATTCTGACCTTTTGCATGCTCAGCTTAATGAGATTTGTGCTCATTGCATCCAAATAAAAGAATAAATTATACAACAGCATAGAAAGAGGCCAGAGAGACAGCTGGGAAATGATGTTCCTTCAGAGCTCTTTTAGATTACTCCAGGTTACCCAGGATGACACCCTTGTTTCTGTTTGAATATCAAGGAAATTAGGACTTTAGCTGTCAGAGGTGATAAGGCTAGGATTGGGTTCCAAGATAAACTAATTTTAATTTAAATTTATTTTTTGCTTTTTGGGTCACACATGGCAATGCTCAGGGGTTACTCCTGGCTCTGCACTCAGGAATTACTCCTGGCGCTGCTCAGTGGACCATATGGGTTCCTGGGACCGAACCCAGGTTGGCTGCGTGCAAGGCAAATGTCCTACCCACTGTACTATCACTCCAAACCCAAGAATTTATGCCTTCTTCCATACTAATCACCAAAAGAACCAGGCTTTTTCTCTTCAATTTTATAATGCCTCAGCTAGGTCTTATGGAAGAGCCACTCAGAAAGCTGCAGAGATGTTCTCCCCTGCCCTCCCATCAGAGATCCAGACCATTGCAGGTACATGTTAAGGCAGTCTTGCACCTCAGCTAGTGCTACTCCTTGCAGAGGACACTTACTATGCTCAGTAAAACACTACTACGAGCAATAGTTACTTCTATGTCTCACTGTTGTGTCTCCCTAAATTGAGATAAAGGCATATGAACCCCTGAAAATGGCGTTGTGAAGAGGTGCAGATACTGAACTTGAGAGGTTATCATACAGAAAGTGAGTGGCAAAAGGGTCCAAATGAGACCACCTGATGATCCTGTCAAAAGTCTGTTTTGTGTGTGTGTGTCCGTGGCATTTTCTCTTACGTAGAGAAAATGACCCTATCTCTCTCCCTACCTCCCCTGCAATTGATCAATTTCCCAAAGGACCATTCCAGATAAACCAAACATTTCATTTTAATTAACTTCATTTGATAAATAAATGCCATCCAAACACTTAAAGAAGAATGGGGAGAAGAGAATCATGAGGTTATAGTTATGGGGATCCCCTTATGATGGGAAGCCAGAAAGAGGCTTATCTGTGGGGATGAGCAGATGATTCAGAAGAAAGCCTCATGGAAAAACCAGAGTGTTTCCACATTCCTAAACGCTTCCTAATACCTAAATAATTTATTTGATTGTCTCTGAAAATGTAATCAAATGTCATTTTCAGATCAATTTAAGAGCGGGCTCCTCTGCCTTTAGTGGCATTAGCTAATGATTTGCATGTTGGTCTTTCCGCTGAGCATGATTTTATCACGCTGCTATAGGTCTCTGATGTGGTTTACCACTGCTGTGGAGAGAATTTAAAAGGCTATTTTCTATTTTTATTGCCTTGGTGAAGATCTTCTCACCCTAGGGACAGACCAAAAGTTGTAGTAATAGATATTCTTTGTTGCAACGTTCTTTATCATCTATTTCTTTATACTTCTCTCTTTCCCACTGATTCTTTTCCCAAAAACATTTGTCAGAAGTTATTGGTGTGTTTTCTTGTTTTATAGAGCAAATGAACCTTTAGAAGCCAACGCTGCCCAAAGTACTTGTGTTCTAATTTAGTGTTGACTATTCCCAACTGTAGTCAATCTCCGCTTACATCTTTGCAACACATAACAGTAGCGACATAAAACTTGATCATTTACAGAATGCTTTCACATTCATTGTATTATTTTCTCCTTACATCACTCTAAAGAAAGGATGGCTGAATTTTCTTACCATACACTTAAAGGAACAGAAGCGAAGTTACACTCTGTAACTAGCTCCAAGCCCTGGCACTAGTAAACGCAGGAGTTGGAGCAGAATCACATTTTCTGCATCTCAGTTCATGTGTTTTTTTCTCTGTAACAGACTCAAACAGTACAAGAAAGACCAAGCAGCCTGGGAATGAGACTCTGTCCTCTTCCTGGTGGAACCTAGACTTCTGCCTGGCAGAGGGAGAATCACTCTCTCTCTCTCTCTCCTCTCTCTCTCTCTATCTCTCTCTCTGTGTGCATGCACGTGCACACACATATGCCTTCCTGCCCTCCTGCAGCCACCCTGCCTCCATGCAAGTACCCATAGCAACAGGGTCCCTCCTGAGCTTTGCACGTGCCTAGCGCCTTCACCTGATCCCTTTCCCTCCTGGGCATTACTCACAGGGCACTTCTCAGATGCCTGCCCACTGAAAACTCCCACCCCAGGGGTTCCTGTCCCTCTTCCTTCAGCTCCATAAAACCTGACAAAGATGCCGTTACTTCTGTTTTTCCATCTGTTTCCCCTGAGAACATAGGAACGCTCAGGGATGATACACTGATAAGCCGAAAAGTTTGAACAAAGACCTAAAATGGCAGAACTCTCTTCTCCAGCTGCTGCTGCCCTACTTTGCCCATAAAACAGAAAAGCATGTGTAACGATATATAATATAGTCATCTCTATCACCTCTATCACCAGGCCAATCCTTCCCGAGCTTCACTATCTGTGTACCATAGCATTATCAGGGACTAGGAAGATATGAGACTCGCAGACATGGGGCAGAGCTGCTACTGGCTCTCCCTGTGACCAGCCGCTCATGAGGAGCCCGGGAGGGATGGTGGGTTTTAGCCCTGGCCCACCACCCCAGCAGAGCCTCGCAACAAGCCAGACGACCCCCTCCATGAGGGCCTCCATTTTCCACATCCGGACTTCTCTCTCGTCAGACCTCCACCCAGCAGACCAGCCTATCAGCACCTGGCTCATTGAGTTCCACCCTGCAGCAGTCTTTCTTAAATCTGGCTCAGGTATGCCGGTCCAGAGACTTGCAGACATGGGGCAGAGCTGCTACTGGCTCTCCCTGTGACCAGCCGCTCATGAGGCGCCCGGGAGGGATGGTGGGTTCTAGCCCTGGCCCACCATCCCAGCAGAGCCTCGCAACAAGCCAGACGACCCCCACTCCATGAGGGCCTCCATTTTCTACATCCAGACTTCTCTCTCGTCAGACCTCCACCCAGCAGACTAGCCTATCAGTGCCTGACTAACGCGCCGCGCTGGCGCGGCCGCCGCAGTTCATCAATAAATGCTGGACTTAGAGATGTCTACAAGAGTATGCTACCTGCACGGCAGAGCCTGGCAAGCTACCCGTGTTGTATTTGATATATATATGCCAAATACCAGTAACAATTATAGACCTCATTCCGGAATGGATTGAGGCTCTTTATGTTCCTGGAGCAAGCAGATGCCTTGGGCTCTACTAGCATGAGACAGGACATATGGAGATGTTACTGGGGCCCGCTCGAGCAAATCGATGATGAACGGGAAGACAGTGATACAGTGATACAGGAAGATGTGATCAGGCCAAAATGAGGAGTGTTTAGTTCCAGCCCACCAACCATAATGAAGAGGGTGGCACTCAGTTGCTTAGCATTTACCAGAAGCCTACAGTGGCCTCTGACCAGTGACTCAAAGTACAAAACATGGTCATTTTTATTTTTATTACATTGTTGTTTATTTTTGGGTAACACCAGCATTGCTCAGCATTGCTTCTGGGTCTACAGTGAAGAATTACTCCTGGCAGTACTCAGGAGACTATCTGGGATGCTGGGGATCAAATATGGGTCTGCCTCATGCAAGGCAAGCTGTACTAACTTTACCCATTGTGCTATCTTTCTGGCCCCAACATTTTTTTATTTTTTTAAAGTTTATTTAAACACCGTGATTTACAAAGTACAAAGTTTTCACAATACAGTTATTAGAAAGATTCATCATCCAACACTAATCCCACCACCAGTGTGCTCCCACCACAACCAAAGATCTCATTTCCCACCCCACCCCTATCCCCATGCCTGCTCCCTTAGCGGCACTAATTATATTGACCATTACAGCCCATGTAATGGGAATGGTATTGATGAAGTCAAGATTTTTTTTCTGGGTTGTTATATGCGAATCTGGCCAATTTCTGTTGTTGCATTTACTTTCTGCGTTTCTAGAATGTAGTGGGTTTCTACTAGTCAACCCCAAATCCACCACTACTGCACCTACAGATAACAATTATTTCAAATATTTCTCAACCTCTGTTTGAGACTGTCCTAAGCATTCACTGAATAATCTATTCTATAGTGCTTGTTGGAGCTAGTTCTTTAAATATGGTCGATGAATATATTCTTAGACGAAAGTTAGTGGAGATTATTAAATCTCACAATGGACCCACTGAGCCATTTTGAGCCCACTGTGTAATAAATTATCAATATGTTCCCACAGACCAGATGTCATGACCACACACTTGTGATTGTATGCCCTTTACTTAATTCTATAAAATGTGATGGGATACCTGGTACATCAATATACCAGGCTGTGAGATATCGCATGGCCACAAAGCAGTTCCTATGGCCTCAATATTTTTAAAGCTCTCTCCTCTTAGGACCACTCAGGACTTTAATTCATTTTATGTTTTAGTATATATTTTATAATTATAAAATAGGAATGTTATGTATTTTATTATAGTACATTTATATATATATATATATATATATATATATATATATACATATACATGCAAACTTGTCTTTCCGTTGTTCATCGATTTGCTTGAGCAGGCACCAGTAACATCTCCATACTTTCTGTTGAGTGCTAGTGTAGCCCAAGGGCATCTGTTTGCACCAGGAACACGAAGAACATCAAGCCTGATAATATATTAATAGCCCAATGTTTATTAATAAGGCATTCATTTGAGCACCTACCATGTCCATGGCTCAGTGTGAGATGCTCTGGACTGCTAAAGAAACCAAGCCAGTACTCTCTCTGACCTGAAGAATTCCCTGTCTGGAGAGAAGACATTCCACTGCGTAGCATGGGAGCAGTGTCTGAGGGAACCAGAAGAGATTTCTCCAGAGATCCAACATTGTTACAGGGAAGCATTCAGAGACCACTGAGTCTGCCTGCTACTGTTCAGCGTTGGGGCACTGTGGACGTCCGAGGGGCGTGAGGAGTTTTGCAGGGTTCAGCAGAGCAGCACTAGACATCAGACAGACAGGACAGTGTTGTCCCAGGACTCTGGCCTGAGAACACAGGTGTTTGTTTATTCACTCATTCTTTCTACTGACCAGCATCACAGAACCCCTCTCTGCTCCTCTCTGGTCTTCTCCCAGGCTGGAGTGCCCTTACTGCAGGTTTGAGCATTGGAGCCCTGTTGCCCCTCGAGGCAGCCTGCTGCCCTCCAGCTGTGCCTCTGTGGGAACAAACCCCCCATATAGATTGGGCTGTAAGATTGGGGGAAGCCACCACACTCTGAAGGATGAAAACTAAATCAGCCTCTCCCTTCTGTCATTTTCCATTTCTAGGCCCAGAAGAAAAGGGAGAAGAATTTACGAGCATGCTTACAGAGCTTCTCTTTGAATTACATGTTGCAGCCACGCCTGACAAACTCAATAAGGTCAGCACCCTCTGAGTATGAAGTGTTGCCATTGTCGTAGTTTTTTGGGTTTTTTTTTTTAAAGGTCTTAGTGAAAACTTCTAGAGATCTACTGGAAACAGAAAAGCTTCAAATGCCATAGCAGGGACTGGATATGGAGAAGCTGAGTTCAGTAATTAAGATTCAGGGAGGCAACATAATGAAATGGTATAGTTAGAACATGCAAAACTCCTGCGAGGGGTCAGGGAAAGAGTTCAGCAAACTGGAGCCAATGCTCTGCATGTGGGAGGCCAAGGTTCCATTCCTGGCACAGCATGATCCCTCTAAGCACTGCTGGAAGTGATCCCCAAAGCTCTGAGCTGGCTAGTATCCCTGAGCACCTCCAGGGTGCCCCTTCTAAAATATAGAGGGAGCTCCCTCTAAAATACCCATGTCATGAGATGTACATTTTAACTCCACGTTTCATAGGTAAAACGCCTGTGACTTTGTAAGTCATTTCTCCTCAAAGTTGAATTTTCTCAGAGCAGTGATTATTTTCAGCCTAGGGGAGAGACATGGGGTGCAGAATTACAAAGTGACTTTTTGAAATACCATCTCCCCTTTCTGTGAATGTATCTGTATATCTGGCCAGAATTACAAGCTTTTGCAGCCAGGTCGACCAGATGTCCCCTTCCACCTGGCATGTCAATATCTGAAAAAAATATCTAAAAAGCATTCTCATTTCTGGGGCCAGAGAGGTAGTACAGTGGGTAGGGTATTTGCTTTACAAGCATCTGTGGGGCCGGAGCGATAGCCCAGCGGGTAGGGCATTTGCCTTGCATGCAGCCGGCCCATGCCGGCCTGGGTTCGATCCTCGGTATCCCATATGGTCCCCCGAGCACCGTCAGGCGTAATTCCTGAGTGCAGAGCCAGGAGTAACCCCTGAGCATCACCGGTGTGACCCAAAAAGCAAAAAAAATAATAAATAAATAAATTAAATTAAATTAAAAAACAAGCATCTGTCCCTGGTTCAACCATCAGCAAGCACTCCTTATGTTCCCCTGGAATCCTACCAGGAGTGATTCTTGAGCAGAGAACCAGGAATAATCCCTGGGCACCGCTGGGGATGCTCCCAAAGTAAATAAATCTGTTTCCTCCAAAACCAAAAATGAAGTAAACCACCATTTAGAAAAGAAAAGAAAGACATTCTGGTTTCAACTGGATTCTGACTTTCCCTGATGATACCCTAATATTTTGCTGTGGGGTTACTAATGAGGGCACTAGTCATTAACTAAAAGTATGTGATTTTCCCCATTCTGACTTTTTCCCTTTCTTCTGAGCAGGCAGTAGTTAACCCTGGCCCTCACTTATCAAGGTGGTAAAGGAACAGGCAGGATGAGGCAGTGAGGTGGACAGATGAGAAATTTCTTTATCTCGACTAGAGGTCCTCTGTTCCAGGAGGTCAGTGAGTCGAACACAGAAGGAAATTGCCTCATTCATCTCCGGGCAGCACCTGCCACTGCTCTAAGAAGCTGCCTCTGAGGTGCCATCAGTTTATGCTCTACTCAGGGACACCTTTGTCCCAGAAAGAGGAAACACCCAGAGTTTGGTCAGGTTTTCCTTTGAATCAAGTCACCAACACCCTAATGCATAAAACTTTGGAGATGAAAGTTTTGAAAGGCTTTCATATGAGAATTAAGGGCAGAAACAAAAGGCATAGATAGATAGATAGATAGATAGATAGATAGATAGATGGATGGATGGATGGATGGATGGATGGATGGATGGAGGGAGGGAGGGAGGGAGGGAGGGAGGGAGGGAGGGAGGGAGGGAGGGAGGGAGGGAGGAAGGAAGGAAGGAAGGAAGGAAGGAAGGAAGGAAGGAAGGAAGGAAGGAAGGAAGAAAGAAAAGATTCTTTTATGATATAGCCTAAGTACATAATAGCTTAGGCAATTATATATTTTGCAAGTCTGCCCTTGCAAAAGTCTGAGAATAATCCATTGGTAAGGAGTTATCCACTTCTTTAACTAGCCAGAGCTTTTCCATTCACAGGCATTAGACCATTCTGGGGTGAATTAAACAAATCAGGAGGCATTCCAGATCTTTCCAATAACTCTCTACCTACTCTAAAGACTGTCAATGAGAGGGTTTCATCCATCCAGTGTTCCAACTCCAAACCATCCCCAAAGTGTTTGCTTGTCTCCTCCATCATTTGGGGTCCCCCATCTCAATGCTACTCTAACCCCACCCAGCATCTCCCCACTGCAGCACACAGAAGGCTCAATTCTACAGACCTGTTCTCAGGCTCTGAGGAGTTATTTTGCTTTTTTGGTCACACATGTGATCCTCAGGGGTTCCTCCTGGCTCTGCACTCAGGAATTACTCCTCTTGGTGCTCAGGGGACCATATGAGATGCCCGGAGATCAAACCTGGGTCTACCTCATGCAAAGCAAATGCCCTACCCACTGTGATATTGCTCCAGCCTCTCTGAGGAGTTCTTAAGGTTCACAGTGCTCTCTCCTTTTCTGCTTTTCCTTTCTTTTTTTATTCAATCACCATGCAATAGACCATTACAAAGCTGTTGATGATTGGGTTTCAGTAGTACAGTGTTCCAACACCCATCCCTCCACCAGTGCACATATCCCACCACCAGTGTGCCCTGTTTCCCTCCCACCCACCACCCACAACCTGCCTCTGGTCGACACCTCTCTCTCTTTCTCTCTCTCCCTCCTTCCTTTTTACACTTTGTGGTTTGCAATATAGAAACTGAAGGGTTATCGTGGATATCCCTTGACTTACTTTCAATACTCATTCATAGCCTAATGAGGGCACTAGTCATTAACTAAAAGTATGTTACTATTTACCACTATCGTTGTCAAACTGGTTCCTTCTCTACCTTACTGACCCTCTGCTCCCCCATGTGTACGTGGTAGAATCCAACCATTGACACATCCCACTTCCTCCTGGCCCTTGTTTACACTGGCCTTGGATATTAGTCTCATACTATTTTTTTCTCTAAAACCCACAGATGAATGCAGTCTTTCTATATCTGTCCTCCTTCTGACTTATTTCACTCAACATGAAACTCTCTATGTCCATCCATTCATTCATAGGCAAATATCATGACTTCATTTTTCCTAACAGCCGCATAGTATTCCATTATGTAGATGTACCATAGTTTCTTTATTCAGTCATCTGTTCTCAGGCACTAAGGTTGTTTCCAGATTCTGACTATTGTGAATAAACATAGAATTGCAGATGGTGTTTCTGCTGTGTGTCTTTGGGCCCCAGAATTGGTATCGCTAAGCGTCAAATGAGAGCTCAGTTTCTAGTTTTTGGAGGAATGTCCATAGTGTTTTCCAAAAAGGCCGGACCAGTCAACATTCCCACCAACAATGGATGAGAGATACTTTCTCCCCTCATCCACATCAGCATTGGTTGTTCTTGCTCTTTTGGATGTGTGCCAATCTCTTCGGCATGATATAATATCTCATTGTTGTTTTGATTTGCATCTCCCTGATGATTAGTGATGAAGAACATTTTTTTTCATATGTCTTTTTCACCGTTTCTTTCTGTTTTTTTCCCTTTTATTCCTTTATACTTACCAGAAAGCCACAACAAAGTGTTTTGGTTTTTGCCGGGGACGTTGGGAGTGGGGAGGCACATAGCAGTGTTCAGGGGACCCTGTGGTTCTGGGGAATGAACCTAGAACCCTTCAGGCAAGTGCTCCTTCGAGTCATCTCCAGGCTCAACAAGGATGTTTTTATTTTTATTGGGGGGAGGGATGGGGGCGCACCAAACAATGCTCAAGGCTTACTTCTGGCTCTGAGCTCGGATCACTCCTGGTGGGCTTGAGGAGATCATCTGTGGTACCTAGGACTGAACAGGGATCAGCTGTGTGCAAGGCAAACACCCTACCCACTGAACTGTCTCTCCAGCCCCAACACAAGGTTTTGTTCATTTATTTTAATTTTTTTTTGGTTAAGGGGTTTTTTTTTGGGGGGTTATACCCAGCTATATTCAAGGATTACTCCTGTTTCTGCACTCAGGAATTGCTTCTGGCAGTGCTTGGGGGGACCATATAGGATGCCAGGTATCGAACTCAGGTTGACTGTGTGCAAGGCAAATGCTCTACCCACTGACTATCGCTCCAGCCCCTAAAGTTATTCATAGTTGAGTTTCAGGCAAACCGTGCTCCAATCCTGACTTCAGAATCCTCCTCCATTAGTGTCAGGAAGTTCCCTCCCTTTCCCCACCTGCAACAGGTTTTTAAGTGAATAAATTAGTCCTTCCTCTCTGAACCACCTTTCAAGTTTATGCCAACTTGATCCTAACTCTGAAGTGGAAATTTCTTACTTTTTTGTAGGGGAGACACATACCCAGCATTGCTCAGGGCTTACACCTGGCTCAACACTCAGGAATCACTTCTGGTGGGCTGGGGAGACTATATGTTGTATCAGGGATTAAACCTGTCGGCTTCAGGCAAGACAAGAACCCTACCCACTCTACTCTCTCTCTCTCTCTCTCTCTCTCTCTCTCTCTCTCTTTCTCTCTCTCCCTCTCTCCCTCTCTCTGGCCCCCTTCCCTTCTTATTGTGATGATGGGGATCATACAAACATTTGATTGTGGTGCTCACCAGAACATCACACACTTTTCACTGTGGTTCTGACACACTTTCCAGCTGTTGTGCTTGCTGAGGGACCTTGGCTGATCACACAGGTCTGCAGGCCACACCCCAGACATCAGTCCACCTTTTAGTTATGGCACTCTATAGAGGACACACACTTTAGTCACAGTGTAGGGTGCTGATGAGACCGTGCCCAGCATTTGTGGGTGGCCCCAGGTTCAAGCTCATGGCCTTATACTCACACAGCAGGGGTTTTGAGTCTGAATCATGCTCTGGGGTGGAAATGCCTGTTCTGCATATTTGCACAATAAGTGTATAGCCTGGTCAGGTGCTTGGGTGTTTCTGCAGGCCATGAAGAAAGCTCATGAGTGGGTGGGGAGAAGATCAGACCATTGGGTCTGTAGATTTGATAGATGAATCAGAAGATAAAACCGAGAAGGAAGATAAGGCAGAGAAATCTGAACACTCCAAAGAAGAAGGCAAAGAAGAAGGACAAGGAGAAGAAAAAACAAGGACAATTGAGGTAAATGTATTTTAGATGGTTCACCTAAAAATATTTATTCGTCAATTTTTTTTTTTTTTTTTGCTTTTTGGGTCACACCCGCGATGTTCAGGGGTTACTCCTGGCTCTTTGCTCAGGAATTACTCCTGGTGGTGCTCTGGGGACCATATGGGATGCCAGGGATCGAACCCAGGCCAGCATAGGCCGGCGTGCAAAGGCAACCGCCCTACCCTCTGGGCTATCGCTCCGGCCCCAATTTTTTTTTTTGCTTCATAGATCACACCCAGCAATGCTCAGGGGTTTCTCCTGGCTCTGCATTCAGGAATTACTCCTGACGGTGCTGGGGGACCATATGGGATGCTGGGGATTGAAGCTGCCTGCAAATTTGTGACTATAAAACGTCTTTATGCCTCATAACTAATGAGGTCATTGAAGCTTTTCAAATTTTTTTCATTGCTGCAGTTTTTATCCTGTAGTTTAATATATTTCCTTGTGCATGATTTATATCCCAGTCAGAATTGAGTTTGCAAGAAGTTCACCTTATATTAAATTTTAGTTTTAGAGAAAGTCACTTTTTTAAAATTAGGTCACTCTAGAAAGTGATGTCCATTGAGGTCTATTAATTCGCCTGCCTGCCACATCCGTTCCCGAGCGCTGCCTGTTGTGTGCGTTATGGTGCTTCGGTGCCACTTCATTTTATAGCCACATTTCTACATTCAGACAATCTTAGATGTGCCCACTAACCTTCAGAGAAGCTTTGAGGTCATATTTGGGTTAGTCTTTTTTGGTTTGAGGCTTTGGAGTTTGCATGAATGATATGCTTTTTAAAAAAATACAATTTTTTAAACTACATGCTTTTAAAAAATTTTTAAGCATCTTCTAAAATTTTTTGGAGATGACGGATACATTTTTGTGTTTTGTGTCTTGGTGTGGAAATGATGTTACAGGTGTATGCTTCCTTCAAAGCTGTAGTGTTGGACAACTAAAGCAGGGGCTGATTTGGGGGGTATATCCCTGTTTTAATCCAGTGCTTTAAAGCATTTTTAAAGTGTGTTCAGGGCATACTTATTTTCCCACTTTCTTTCTTTCTTTCTTTCTTTCAGGAAGTCTGCAGGCTGTCCATTGAGAGTCTGGCCGAGGTGACAGCACGCTGCATTGAACAGCTTCATAAAGTAGCAGAATTAATTCTCCATGGACAAGAAGAGGAAAAGTCAGCCCAGGACCAAGCAAAAGTTCTGATCAAGTAAGTGTTACTTCTAATTCTTATTTTTAATTTTTTTTTCAAAACTAAGTTTTTTGGGCCACATCTCTCCAGTGGTGCTCAGGGCACACTCCTTGCTTCGTGCTTAGGGATCTTTCCTGATGGTGCTCAGGGAGACACCATATTTGATGCAAGGGGCTAAACGCGGTCAGTTGTGTGCAGAGCATGCATCCTTCCCACTGTATTATCACTCCTGTCCTTTTTTGTTGTTGTTTTGGGGCAACATCTGGCTATGCCCAGGGCTTATTCCTGACTCTGTGCTCTGGGATTATTCCTGATGTCTCAGAGGACCATATGGGGTGCCAGGGATCAAACTCAGGTGGCCACATGCAAGGCAAGCACCTACCCACTGCACTATCTCTGGCCTCTCTCTGGCCCTTTCTTTTCCATTTGTATTTATGAATTATATATGTGCCGATTCATGCACACACAAACATAGACACACTCACTACACTGCCGAAAACTTAAACTTCAAATTAAGTAGTTCCATTCTTCTATGATAATCTTAAGAAATTACTCTCAAGAAATCAACCATGTAAGTGAGATTATTAATTAACTAGACATTCCAGGAATTATTTATAAAGAGGTTTAAGGGAAGCCACCCTAAATCATTCAGAGTTAAATGAGTGTTTATTTTAAGAGAACTGTCTTGGAAAGTACAGCTTTTGAGGGTAATTACATTGTCAACATACCGCGTGAGTGGGAAAAGGACTGCTTAATACAAGCATCCCAGCAGCTTAACAAAACTATGCCAACACCCCCCCATACGTCCAAGAGAATTACACAGCGTGGATGTCCCAAATTCTGGCACTGATGGTCACTAATGCAAGCCCTTCCACTAGGATTGCTTTAAATGCATATGTACTGTCACGTGTTCTTCCATAAATCATAGCTATTATTAGTGGGTTATTGATTGGAATTAAAATGTGTTTTTAGATAACTTTCTGTACAAGAAAATAGTTGATATGGAGCTAGAAAATAATCCTTTAGTTTTATATAGCTGCCTATTTGTTAAAAAAAGAGAAAATTAAGATATAGTCAAGTACCCTCTTATTATAGAGATACAGTAACTCTAACAAGAGTATCTTAAAAAAAACCGAATTCTGGTCTGAAGAGATAGGTCCAGGGTTAAGGCACTGGCCTTGCAGACATTGATCCTGGTTCAATCCTTGGCAGCACTTATGGTGCCCTGAGCATGAGCTAGGAATGCTAGCTCACTAACATGGTTACTGCCAGGTGCAGTTCAAACACCAAGATAGATGTACATGAATCTCAATGTACTCTTTCATTTTGTATGTAACTACTCTTACTAGGTGGTTCTCATATTTGGCCATCATCTATATTTTAGTTACATTCAATAATTTTATTGGTGAAATATCTGTGTCCGTCTTGTGTTGTTTTCTTGAGGCAGTATACCTGGAAGTGGAATCATAAATGGAAAAATCTTAGCACATTCATGTCTTAAAAACATATTCTCTAGGACCTTTACTCTGAGTCATGTGTAAATATAATCAAGAGATCAAGATACACCTGAGTTTGATGCTGAGTGAAATTAGTCAGAAGGAAAAGGACAGATATAGAATGACTGCATTCATTAATACGACATAAATAGATACCAGTGTTTTACTAAATGTGGGAAATGGTATTGGCAGATTAAAACTCACCATTGAATATACACAAAGAGACTTAAGTGATAAACTCTAAATACCTGCAGGGCTAGCCACAATGTGTAAAAGAAGAGGGAGAGAGAATGCAGAGACAGAGAGAGAGACAGAGAGAGAAAGAGAGGAAACTGGGGTACCTGCTATTAAGGCAGCATGGGGGGGTGGGCAGGAGGGGGTGGGGTACATTGGTGGTGGAAATGGGGCACTGGTGGAGGGATGGGTGCTGGTATACTGTATTACCAAGAACCAATTATGAACACCTTTGTAATTGTATGTTTCACTGTGGTATAATAAAAAATTTAAAAAAAAAAAAGACACACCTGAGTTTGAACCTAGAGCCATTACTACTGTGACGTGGTCTAAACAAGTTACTTCACCTTCTTATGTGTCCATTCCTTCATCTATAAAATGTGAATAATAATATAATTCACTAATGCACCCCCAAAGTACTGGGAGAGAAGTTAGTGGAGGATGTGAGGCGTCTGTTAGGAAACTCCGATAAGGTGTTGAGGCAGGACGCTGTGAGGAGAGAAAAACACTTGGCAGGAATTTACACACATGACACGCAAGCCTGGTATTTTCCTGCCTATGCTTCTGACTCTAGAAGAAAGGCAAGGTGAGTTAGATGACTATTCTTTATTAAACAGGCAGCAAAAACTAATATTAGATTAAATGGTGCCTATGAATCATGGAAGACTATCGACAGAGCATCTTCCAACTTGGAAGCTGTTCTTCCTCCTAGAGTATTCACATGGGTATCACTGTATCACTGTCTTCCCGTTCATCATCGATTTGCTCGAGCGGGCCCCAGTAACATCTCCATAAGTCCTGTCTCATGCTAGTAGAGCCCAAGGCATCTGCTTGCTCCAGGAACATAAAGAGCCTCAATCCATTCCGGAATGAGGTCTATAATTGTTACTGGTATTTGGCTTGTATATCAAATACAACACGGGTAGCTTGCCAGGCTCTGCCATGCAGGTAGCATACTCTTGTAGGCGTCTCTAAGTCCAGCATTTATTGATAAAATTCACATGGGTAGTTCAATTATTTTATTTGATTTGGTTAAAAATCCTCAAACATCTTTTCTTCTTTCAGATTAACTACTGCAATGTGCAAAGAAGTTGCTACCCTATCCAAGAAGTTTACAACTTGTTTAACCACTGTTGGGGTAATAGTATAACGTTTCTATTTCTCTACTTCTTGGGGGTGGGGGCTGGGGAAGCTCTCTGGGTGCTTAGGGGCCCAGGGCCAGCTCCTAGCGATAGCTGACCTGGTTGTGTGGGCCTGATAGCTCAGAGCGCCTCGAGCCTGCAAGGTTTGCGCTCTTCTGCTTGAATTGCTTCTTCCCAACCTTGTTTCACCTTTGTTGAAAAGATGGATCTCTAAAGGGCTGTGAGATAAAGCTGGAAGTTTCAGCACCGCTTTGGTAGCTGCCCGCCTAGAAATCTAAGATCACTTTCTAAAACCTCAGGCAGCTTAAGTCTCTCCTCTTGACCAGTCTAGGCATCTCAGACGGGAGATGTTGGCTGAGTTTCCAGATTTCTCTTTCTTTTTCTTTTTTTTAAGTGTCTAATAAAGGTTCTTTCCATTACTTACTTATCTCTGTTACATAATTCATGAATTTCTATTAAAATCGTTTCTTTTCAAGACTTGAATTCACAGTTGCCCTCACAGACATTTTATAATCCACACAAGGTTGAAGGGAAAAAAAAATGTTTCCTTTCTCTATTGTTAGACTTTGACTTATTTCCTCTAATAAAAATAGAAAATTTTACTTTATTTTCTGAAAGTCACTGGAAGTCCTTTCAGCTCATCTTTTCATTTTTCATTCATAGATCTGTTTTTCTTATTGAGGATTGGTTGGTCTAGAACACTGTGTATTTTTTTTTCTTTTTGGGTCACACCCGGCAATGCTCAGGAGTTTCTCCTGGCTCTGCACTCAGGAATTACTCCTGGCAATGCTCGGGGGACCATATGGGATGCCAGGGATCAAACCCTGATCGGCCACATGCAAGGTAAATGCCCCTACCCGTTGTGCTATCACTCCGGCCCCCACTGTGTATGTTTTTTTTTTTTTTTTTTGCTTTTTTTGGGTCACACCTGGCGATGCTCAGGGGTTTCTGAGCTCTGCACTCAGGAATTACTCATGGCAGTGCTCGGGGACCATATAGGATGCCGGGATTGAACCTGGGCTGGCAAGGGCCAGCCGTGTACAAGGCAAACACCCTACCCGCTGGACTATGGCCTTAGCCCCTGTGTATGTTTTATGAGTACAGGTCCACACCTTTACAACTGCTTGTTGCCATGCCACGCCCTCGTTCTGAGTCACGGGACCCTCCCCCACAGTCCCTACACCCCTGCAGCTTGTGTACCCATTTGCTCACTTCTAGTAATGTCTGTTCTGCAGGCCGACTTCAAGGATTTGTCTTGGTTTGCTTTCATCTGTTTCTCTGGTTTAATTCCTTATTTTTCACATATGAGTGAGATGTTTTCTTTCTCCTTCTGACTTATTTTGCTTAGCATGACCACCTCCAATTCCACCCGTATTATAGCAAACTATTTCATTTTATACTGTGTTCCACTGTGTGTGTGTGTGCGTGCACGTGTGCATGCATGCACATCTGTATCCAATCACCTGACATTGGACATGTGGGTTAGTTCCAGATTTTTGACTATAATAAATTTGCAGTTGATGTTATGATGCATTTATCTTTTCCGATCCAAAGTCTTGGTTGGACACCTAAGAATGGAAGTGTTGGATCAAACAGTCAGTCTCTTCCTAGTATTTGGGAACTCTCCATGCAGCTCTCCACAGGGGCTGGATCAGTTCATACTCACAAGAGTGGATGAGGTCTCCTCTCTCCACACCCTCACCAGTACCTCTTGTTTCTGGCCATTCTCACAGGTGTGAAGTGATAGTTTTGATTTGCATTTTCCTGACAATAAGTGATCAATTATTTTTCTTATGGACCTGTTAGCCGTAGTTGTATCTTCTTCAGAGAAGTGCCTTTTCACTTCTTCCATCAATTTTTAATTGAATATTTCATCAGTATTTTGTTATTGTTTTTATGGACCAAGAAAGAGCTTTATTGATGACCAGCCACCAAGTTGGAAGATGGTGGACTCATGTTCTCAAAGTCACCATCTTCCAGATTGTTTTGTTATAATTATTGAGTTTTGCAAGTTCCTAATATGCCCTGTACATTAGCTCTTTGTCCGATTTATTTTGTTGTGCAAATATTTTTTCCATGCAGTCTGATGTCTTTCATTTTAATGAGTTTCTTTTGCTAGATAGATGAGCACTTAATCTTTAACCAGGAAAAAAAAATGTTACCGATTAGCAGGTGTCCATTCTCAGCTTTGAAAGGCTCAACATTCCTTTGAGATTATAGCTTCTGGTTCTTCCTTTAGAAATCAGTCACATCACACACTCACCTGGTAGCCAGGGGAAGCAAATAGAGAACACTTCTTTTAAACTTTTCTGTGCCCGCCTAAAAATGTATGTGTCTTGTACTTCTGTCGTGGACTTGGTTAATAAGGGCTGGAGGGGGGAGAGGGACTGCCTGTAACCATGTCATTCTGTGCAAGAGTCAGCTGTGGTTTCTGTTTTATAAAGGACCCACTTTTCTACCTTTAGCATGAGAGCAGCTCTGTGCATAGACAAGCTGTATAAGGGGGGCTGGGGGGCAATCACTGATGGAAAAGGAGCAACCCATTACTAGATGTTTTATGTGATTGATTTTTGTTCGTTTGTTGGCGGCTACACATAGTGATGCTCAGGACTTACTTCTGGCTCTGCACTTAGGAATTGTTCCTGGAGGTTCTTCGGGGCTCATGTGGGATGCTGGGGATTCAGCCTGGTTTGGCTGTAGGCAAGGCAAATTCCCTACCCCCCCATACTATCTCTCCAGCCCTCTGTGGCCAATATTATCGGAGACAGCCAATGCTCACACTAGTAGTGACCGGTTCCATGCAAAGGAACCGGTGGTAAGCAGAGGATGGTCTTAGAGACATGCCTTCCCAAGGGTCTCCTGCACCCTCTTCTCACAGTTCCCTTTGGGGAGGAACAACCTTCTCACCCAGTTCTCTCATTCTGTCTCTCTGCTCACAGCCAGTTGCCGTCAGATCCCTGGATAGTTTAGTGTTCGGTTCACTCTGCTTCATTATCAGTGTGGGTGTAGGTGTCTGTGTACGTGAGCAAATATGACTTCAGGCTTCATTGTAAGCACGAACTTGTACTCATGAGAAATATTTGTTATATTTCTTCCTGTTTTTTCTTAAAATGTTAGACTTGGGGGCCAGAGAGATAGTACAGTGGATAGGGCATTTGCCTTGCATGCGGCTGACCCAGGTTCAAGCCCTGGCATCCACACGGTCCCCTGAGCACCTCCACGAGTATTTCCTGAATGCAGAGCCAGGAGTAACCCTTGAGCATGGCCGAGTGTGACCTCTTCCTCCCCGAAAAAATGTTGTATTTGAGCATGACGCTTCTCAGAGTATTCCTGGAGAACTTGTGAAAACAAATTCTGATTCAGCATTGCTTGATTGAGCACTCACGGTCCTCATTGCTCAGATCAAGTTTCCAGGAGATAACTCTGTTCTGATCTGCAGTCACATTTGTTTCTCTGTGGGGTCATACCCACTGGTGCTCAGGGGCTCTTTTCAGTTTGGTGCTTGAAGGTCACTCCCAGCAGTGCCTGGGGATATATATTGCCAGGGATTGAACCTGGATTCCTACATGCCTCCATGGAAAGCACATGCTCCAATCCTTTGAGCTACTCCTTTGCCCTGAATCCTCCATTTATTTGGGATCCCTGGAGGGAATTGGTCCACACTAAGTGGTGCTTAGGGCTTCTTCCTGGTTCTGTGCTCAGAGGTCACTCCTGCAGTGCTGGGGGGGGACCATATGAGATGTGAGGAAGCAAACAGGGTTGGCCATATGCAAGGCAAGACCTTAACACAGCTACTATCTCTCTGACTCCTACAATCTACATTTCCAGCAGTAAAGTTCCAACAGATGTCTATGACCTTGAACATATAGAATATTTATTACATAGAATATATATGTGTACATGTATTATGTTGCATATCTGTACAAAGGTTTACATTCAGAAACTCAAGCAACAAGACATTTGAAAAAAAGAAGGTTCAGTCTAAGTAGTTTACTAAAATGTCAGCTCTGCAGCACAATATTTCTGATCCAGTGCCATGATAAATCATTTATATCCAGTCATTATTTCTGCTCTCCAAAACAGCCATTATTCATAACTTGAAGTTAATGAATGTATATTGCTCTCCAGACTCTATTTAAATTGCTTGCACATCTCATTGATTCTGAAAACCAA
Organism: Cryptotis parvus; assembly: GCA_021461705.1. Classification (NCBI taxonomy): domain Eukaryota; kingdom Metazoa; phylum Chordata; class Mammalia; order Eulipotyphla; family Soricidae; genus Cryptotis; species Cryptotis parvus. The sequence goes on along the minus strand of JAJIBD010000816.1, from coordinate 188,271 downwards.
TGTCATTTTATTGCCCTCATTTTGATTATATTTTAGAGGTTTATTGATAATCAAATAAACATGAAAGCAAATACCATAATGGATTTTCTGGTTACTTACTAAAATGACTGGGTTTTTTAAAGAGCTTTTTCCCCAAGACTCCATTATGGTTTCCTATAGCAGGACATTACTTTGGCCTCGGTAGAGTAATGTCAAAGAAGGGGAAGTGTCTGTGAAGATGTATTTCATTTCTATGCTTGTGTTTACCATTAAGTCTTCTGGGTATAGTGAGGGAAACCAGACTGCCCTCTCTCCGGTTCCTTTAATTATTTATCATCTATGAGTAAATTGAACATTTTATTTTATTTGGAGGGGGAATTCCCGCTAGAGATTCTGGGCCAGCAGGGTCAGCACCTCCATGCAAGGGCCTGAGAATGTGATGCTGCTCAGTCCCTGTGGAGCGGAAGTGACCCCGGTCATGCAAGCAGGGCTGGGAGTCTCTAGAGCCATACCAAGGTAATGCTCAGGGAGCCATGCGGCACTAGGAATGAAACTGGGTTTGGCTACATGCAAGGCATATGCCTTAATCCCTCCCTCCAGTTCCAATTTTGTGTTTGTTTTTGGGGGGCCCACCCTGTGGTTCTCAGGGCATACTCCTGGCTCTGCACTCAGAGATCCCTCCTGGTAGGGCTTGGGGAACCATATGGGGTGGCACGGGTTGAAAGCAGGTCAGCAGCGTGCAAGGCAAGCTCCTTATAGCTGCAATGTAGCTCCAGTCTCATATTTTTACGGCCATTTTTGTTCTCCTATTTTACTGCCATTTTGTAGGTGCCACACCACCACGTGGCAGTGGTGCAGAGAGCCATCAGAAAATCTTGAGGACCACTTCCCAGGGGTGCTGGGAAGTTGGATGTTGGCAAGGGTCCCTGTGAAGTGTTGGGGATCAAACCCAGGGCCTCATATGTGCAAAGCATGTGTTCTTCCACTGAGTCACATCCCTGACCCAACACTCAACATTAAAGACAGAGAAGACTATTGATCCATAGGCCAGTGGCAGAAATAATCCCTAATGACACCCCTAGCATGAGGCTCTCACTTGTGAAACTCCCAGGTTACAACAGGCACTCTGCTCTGTGCTTTAACTCATGTTTTGCAGACCAGGATCCGCAGATCTGTTTACAAGTGGTGGGGAAGCATGTTTATATTCTGCTGCTAATATGCAACATACACCCTATAACCAAGGACCCAGGTTTGCTTTTGAAAGAAAAAAAATAAACCAAAGATAAATGGGACCAAAACAAGAGTAAGCAAATAAGGTACCTACTAATTCATCTGCAGACGTTCAGCCACCATGCTCGAAAATAAACAAAGAACCTCCATCATCTAGATACATTTGGGGGCCACTCCCAGAGGCTCTTAGGAGAGGCATCAAGGATCCACCGTGGGGCTCCACGTGCAAAGCCACCCTTTGACCCCTCTCTCTGACTCCTAGATAGATTTTTAGTGTGACCTGGATAGTGTGATTTTTAACCCTGAGTTCCTTTTGATAAAATATACACAACATTGACGCTATCTTATTTCATATAAACTTCTTTAGGCATCACTTATTACCCCAAGACCTCTTCTTATTTTCCAGCCCTGATCCTCTTCTACCATCTGCTTTCCTCCCAACAGTCCTTCCTTTCCTGACCTTACACTTTTAAGGGTCAATTCATTACATTCTGACAGTGAACCTGTAACAACGAATTATTTATAGCTTTACTAGTTCCAGTTACTCACTAGTCTCCCACCCTGTATGCCAGTCCTCCTCCATTCTCCCATTATCCAGAGTAAGCCCCTACCATGGAGAGCAAACCGGGTCACTCCCTGGTCAAGGTTCTCAGTGGTGCTCCTACAGGTACAGTGTAAAACTAAACTTTCACTCTTTCTTACAGCAGCATCGGAGACCTCCTGACCTGATGGTTTACCACTTTCCTTCTGGCATTCCTCAAAGCCCTATCTCTGAAAATACCATGAGCTCTCGTGTCTCTGCCTTTCACATATTTTCTCTGCCCAGAAAGCTCTTCCCAGGCCCATCAACTACACATCTTTTCATTTTCTTTTTTTTTTTTTTTGGGTCACACCCGGCAATGCTCAGGGGTTTCTCCTGGCTCTGCACTCAGGAATTACTCCTGGCGGTGCTCGGGGGACCATATGGGATGCCGGGATCGAACCCAGGCCTGCACAGGCTGGCCGCGTGCAAGGCAAACGTCCTACCCGCTGGGCTATCGCTCCGCCCCAAACTACACATCTTTTCACTAGGCAATTATTTGTTTTCAAACTTCAGCTCAAACACTAAAATAACTGCTAAACTTCCTCTGAAAAACAAATAAATAAAGCTAGCCCCTTAGTTGTTGTTGTTTTTTCTGTCTTTCTGGAATTCTGGATCAGATCCCTGTTCCAGTGGTTTCACAGACCTAGCTCAAAAAAAAAAACCCTGAGATTACAGGCTTAGTCCATGGAACCCCTTAGCCAAGTGGACAATTCTGTAATGTTCTGTATGTTCACATATTGAGCATCCAATCACTCTTTGGGCCTTTACGTCTTCTCCTGTGGAACCTCTGGAGTCATTAAAAAGCAGCTCTGTCTTCCCCTTCCCCACCCCTGGCACCCCAACAGCCCCAGCAGCCTGGCAACCATCCTTCTATTTATCCTGCCACAATAAATTTGCCTAGGGGCCGGAGCGATAGTCCAGCGGGTAGGGCGTTTGCCTTGAACGCGACTGGCCCATGCCGGCCCAGGTTTGATCCCTGGCATCCCATATGGTCCCCCAAGCACCACCAGGAGTGATTCCTGAGTGCAGAACCAAGAGAAACCCCTGAGCATTGCTGGGCATGACCCCCCAAAAAAAAAAAAGCAAAAAAAAAAATTTTTGCCTATTTGAATACAGAGAAATGAAATTATATAGTATTTGTTGGTTTGATTTTGTTTGGGGGTTTTAGTGGTTTACTTCATACAGATGATTGCTATGTTACAGCATGTAAAAAATTCTTTCCTTTTTTTTAAAAAGGGTTCCTTCTAACTTTTGAGTCTCATGAATAAGCCAAGGGCAAAATTTTTAATTAAATTTTAAAGGTGAAGAATTTTTATCAACAGACTATGTGTAGGGGTGGGGGGCAGCGAAGCAGACTCTGGTCGTAATCGCCCAGTCACAAAAACTTACTGGAATGTTTTTAGAATATTTGACTTTTATTGTACTTCAGTAACCTGGTTAAGATCGTATTAGCATATATAGTACTGTAATATGTTAGTGCATCTCCACCATCCAAAGTGCCCAAGACACTTGCTCCTCCTAGTTCATTTCACATACATGATGTGCTGTCATGCCGTACCCACCTCTGGAATGCCAGGATCCCTCTGCCATTGTTAATTCAGTACTTTTTTTATAATCAAAATGAAGGGGGCCAGAAAGATAGCAGAGAAGTTAAAACACTTGCCTTGTATGTGGCCAACCCAAGTTTAATTCCTGGCATCACATATGGTCTCCCCTGAGCACCACCAGGTCTATCCAAGTTGTTAAAAATGGTAGGATTTCATGTTTTAGGGTGGGCAGAAACATTCCCAGTGTTCTTCAGAGGACCCTGTGGTGCTGGGGATTGAACTTGGGGTCCTGCATGCAGAGTATGCATGCCAATTCTTTGAGCCTGACCCAAGGTTCAAAGCTTGTATCGCTGAACACTAGTAACTCCACATCTTCATTGCCTGCTCATCCTTTGATGAGATCTTCATGTTCTATCCCTTGGCTACTGTAGTGATTCAGTAGCACTATACAGGGGCGCATAGAGTGCTTTCTATTTTCAAATTATGTTGTCAAATTAGTGCTTTTCTTATTAGGATAAATGTGTAGAAGTGGAATCACTGAGTCACTCATTATTTCCGTTCTTCATTAATTCTTCATTCTTCATAATTCTGGCCAGATGAACTGAGTTTGATAAGTTACCAAATTCAAAGAACGGTCTGTGGTCAACACGCCTCCCCCTCCCTGTGATAGGGAAAGGGAGTTGGTTGAGTTGCCGCCTGGGCATCATACAGTCTAAACAGCCCCACTCACACAGAGCTGAGACATCTATGAAGGACCCAAGTTAGAATTTCCACTACAAGCACCCTCTGTGCTTTGCCTGGATACCTTTGAAAAGACAAGTTTTTGAGTGGCAGAGCATGTACCTGGCATGTTTGGAGCCCTGGGTGGAAAAATTAAAATTAATAACAATAACATAACCACAAGGAATTGAGGAGCCAAAAACTTAGTGACTTCCACCCTAACCACCTTAGAAGCCAGACCAGGGGATGACTTCTCTGCACCCTCTTTTGCTTGCTCCTGGGGCCTGGCTCCTGTCGCGATTCCTGTTTTAGGATCTGAAGGGATAGTCTGTGCCTTTCCTTTCTGTCCGAGTGTGTTGGATCTGTGCCTTCTGTTGAAGCTGCTTCTGGTTTCTCCACTTCACCACGGGGCCTTGGATGCTCAGGGGGCTGCAGCCGGTTGACCGCAGGTGTGCCTTTACCCCCTCACGTATAAGGGAGTAAGGTGTTTAGCTTAATACACCAGCTTCAGAACCTCCAGCACAAGCCCTTCCTCTCTAAACATGAGCTCTGAAAGACCAGAGCCTTCGTTTTGTGTGACTAACCTTAACATCTAAGCACCTAATCTGTCGCTTTCATCCTTTGATTCCACAGAGCGACAAGAAGGCTGAGATCCTTAACCCCATGATCAATAGTGTATACATAGAGGTAAGTGGGCCCTGGAGAAATGCGCCTAAATCAAGCAAATGTGAGCACTACATATGTGTGTCTCAGCAATGTTCAAACTCATCCACAGTCAAATTTTTTTTTTCCTTTTTGGGAGTTCTTTTATGTAGCTCAAACAGCTGTAAACCCTGCTCTGGAGCGAAAAATACCTAATTTTCAAAATTTCTGATTCTAAAGAGAATTGCTAAGTTTGCACGTTATTTTTGTCACTGTTTCCTTGAGCAGAAGCTGATCTGTGCTGCCAAGTGTGACACCAGATTTAACAGTGTGATTATTGGTTACCGAGGGATTCGTGCCCAGTGGGGGTTTTGTGAAAGAGGACACACCCCTCCGTTCAGAGCAACCTCCAGTTTCACTGGGCTCTCTGCTCCCAGCGGGCAGAAGTGACCAGGAGAATGTCGGGCCATTGCTCTTGGCTGGTGTCGGAACTGCCTGCCAGCTCATTATCTCCTGGGCCTGGAGCTAATGCAGGGCCCAGCCAGAGCAGATGTAAGAGAACAGAGGCCCAGGAGATGTGGGTGAAGTAAACCTCCCAGAGGGGCCAAACTCCAGCTAATGGGAGCTCAGCGGCCACAGGGCACCTAGTTAAAGCCCCGAGGTGGTGAGAGAGGAGTTAGAGCACACGAACTGTGGGTTGGCTCCTGTTGTGCTATCTGGCCTGACAAAATGTGGAGCTCACCAACTTCCAAGCAGGAAGGCTGCCTGCATCTTTCAGGCGGTGTTTTTAAGGAATGACTGTGTAGGAAAATATCAGAGTTGCGAACGGTGGCAGGGAGAAGCCATGCTGTGGGGTGGGAGGAGGGTTGGGAGGGGGGAAACCCAGGAGCTGGAGGGGCAGCTTCTGCCAGAGGCAGGATCTGGAGTTTGAACGTCTATTCTGAGCCCAGGAGAAAGGGCAGTGGGCTGAGGACAGGCTTTGCCTGCAGGAGGCCTGTGTTCTGCTCCCTTACACCTTCTAGAGCAAGCCCCCAAGCACAGAGCCAGGACTGACCCCTGAGCTGGAAGGGGAAAAATACACACACGCACACAAACACACACAAACAGACAGACAAAAAATAGAAAAAGAAAAGAAAACTTTTTTTGTTAGTTTATTTTGCTTTATTTGGGGGTCCACATCCAGAGATGCTCAGGGCATAGTCCTGGCTCTGTGCTCAGGGACACAGGAACACTGTGTGGTGCCAGGAACGAAACTTGGGTTGGCTGCGTGCAGGACTAGCACCTGAACCTGCTCACTACTAGCTCTCCACCCCAAGAATATCTCTTTTCTGCCCTTGCCAGGCATGGTCTCGGGCATCAAGAATACATGATCTCATGCTTATTCTTTCTCATGATTGAAGTTTGCTCCTGTTTTCGTCACCTAACTTTTAAATGACCTCTCTGGTGCTATTAGTGTACCCCACAGGACAGAAATTACAATGTCCAACCTCAATGTAAGGGAGCCCACATGCTTGGGAGAATGACAGGTGAGAGGAATAATAAAAGTTTTGGAAACTAGAATGGTGAGAGAGAGACAGACAGAGAGACAGAGAGAGAAGAAAAGGGCCTGTAGAGGTAGGCTGGGAGGAGGGTTGGTGGTGTTGAGAAATGTGCACTGGTGAAGAATGGCCACTGGAACATTGTATGACTAAAACCGAATCATGAACAACTTTGTAACTGAATCTTACAGTGATTCTTTTTTTTTTAAGTATCCCTATTTAGCTGGGGGTGAACCCTTTTGCTTATTCTGCTGTGAATTAGAGCAAGTCTGGGCCTCAGGACTGTGCTTTTGTGTTATTCGGAGCAGTGGGCCAATCTGAAAAGAGAGTAGGTGAGACAGGACAACAGGTGGGTGAGAAGCACAAACACACATGCGCGACCATACCCGCGCCAGCACACACGCACACATGCAAACACACACCCTAAGGAAATGACTTCATTTGCCTGAAGTCCCCTGTGAGCAGAGAGAGAGAGAGAGAAGAACTGGACACTCTAGAAGCCGCAGGACAGAGAAACACTGTAGGCTACAGCAGGCCTGGAGGCAGGGCGAGAGAACCTGTGGGGAGCGGATGGTCGAGGCCGAGCTGACACTATCCGCCTGCTTTGTCCCCTGGTGCAGGGATGCAACAGCACCACCTACATCCAGGACGCCTTCCAGCTGCTGCTGCCCGTGCTGCAGTTCTCCCACATCCACACGGCTGCCCTGAAGCCCGGCCCTGACCTGGGAAAGGCCCCGCTGCCCTGATCTGCTCTCTGGAGGCACCTTCCTGCACCAGGAGACACTCCAAGCTGTTTTACAGGGTCCCGAGGATCCAGCTGTAAAGAGACCGTCCTCCTTTTCCGGCCACCATGATGTTATACACATAATTGTGTCCCTTTGTATTAATTTAAACTTGCACCACTTGGCAAGAAGGTCCTGTCATCTGAAAGTCTCTCATTCTTTTCCATTTTACCAAGCCTGTTTTCTGCAGTTCATGAGCAGACCCTAGACTGTTTTTCAGTTGATTCTTTACATGTTCACCTTCAGCGTTCCTGTTCTTCCAGGGCTAATATCACCACATCACTCTTAGCCGCAACTTAGTGTTGTTACATTGTCATCACGGGCAAAAGATGACGCTACTGGGACCACAGCGATAGTACAGTGGGTAGGATGCTTGCCTGGCACACTGCTGACAGAGGTGTGGTCCCTCTGGAGTCCTGCCAGGAGGACCCCTGGGCACAGAGCAGGAGTAATCTCTGAGCACCACAGGGTCTGACCCCCAAAACAAAACAAAACAAAAGATAACACTACTTACAGGTTTTTCTCTGTGGTTGTGGTGAGGGAGAAATCTCAGTGTCTATCTATAGTCATTTGTTCTTGAAACAGGCTCTTGGTGAGCTCCTACTCAGTAGACCACAATCATACCCCAACAGAGGCAGATATTCTACAAGACAGCTTATAATATTTAAGATGCTCAGCATCTTTGTAGCTATCCTAAACCTTTCCAGTTTTGAAGAACAAAGTAAACTGGTGCTTTCTTAAATGTTCCATCATTCAATGATTCAGTGTATTGTCATTTTCTGAGTGGGAGCTGGGCCTCCCCAGCAGTGTTCAGGAGGTTGATGGGGGGTACAGGGAGCTCTGGAGAGTCTTAGCTAACTGGGCTGGTGCTTTGGTTAATCGCGTGAGGATGTGACAATCCTGCAGTGGGCCTGCAGTGCCAGCAGGGACTCCAAGGCCACCAGAGGCAGCACCCAGCGGTGCCACCTGGGTTGGCTGCATGCTTGGCTTGTGCCCTAACTGCTGTACTGTCTCCCGCCTCTCTACAGTCTTTTTCTACACTCCTCGAACTGTTATATAAAAAATCTCAAACTGTAGCTATGGGAAGATAGGTGACAAGAAGTCCAAAGTGGACAGGAGAGAAGGCTCAAGCCACTGAGCACTTGTCATGCCTGTAATGAAGGCCCTAGTTTCACCTCCAGCGTCACATGCCATCCCATCACCAGCACTGCTGGGGTAGTTCTGGTGGCAACAAAGTCCAGCAGGCAACAGAGGCAAAAATGGACCCTTGTCAGCCCTCGTAGCACATCGTGGCATGGTTACAGAGCATGCCGTTAAAAATGCTCAGAGAAGGGAAGGCAAGCATACCCAGGCTGCATTTTCAATTGGCAGTAGTTGAGCCGAGCGGGAATCCACTAATCCCACTTGCTGGTGGCAGGTTGCACCGTGGCTGTTAACACACGGTGCAGGCTCAAGGGAAAGTGAACGCGCTGGTGCACTGGCCCAGGAGAGGGTGCAGAGAGGAGCCTGTAGCCATCAGGGGGCTTTGCCATGGGCACCCTTGTACTCATTCCAGAGGAGTTTCTATTGAACGCCCCTACAACTGCAAGAGATCTTGCCTGCTGGCTCTGGGGCAGATGACGCCTGGCTTCGGCGAGGATGCAAATCCCTTTCCTTTTACTTTGCTTCCCCTGGTGAGGTCGCCTGCCTTTGTTCCATCCAGCCTAGGGGGGGGTGTTTTCATAGCATCCTACTTGTTAGCATTTCATTTGTCTCTGCCCTAGATTTCATTTATGAATCTCCTGAAACAGCCGACTAGAAAACCTAAGAACAATTTATTTGCAATCTAGGAAAAAAATCTCCCTGGGATCAATTAAAGGTGCTTTTTTCCCTACTTGCTTTTGATTGCCTGAAATGTTTCTATTATTAAGTCTAGAGCACAATGAACTGATGAAAATAGTGCTTTTATTTCTTCATAGATTTGAGACTTTTTTAGAGAAAGAGCAGAGGAAAGGATTTAGATTTTAAATTTCTTCACATTATATATTTAGCATTGGAGGCACTGATATATGTTCATTGGGAATATTAAAGAGAAACAGATGTTTTCAAAGGCACCCAATTCCCAAATCTCACCTTAAAGCCTATCTGTATGCATTTAGTACATAGCAAATTTTTAACCTAAAACAAAAATAGAGATAGGGGTTTTTAAATGAGGAAGGAGAGACCAGAGCGATAGTACAGTGAGTGGGGAGCTTGCCTGGCATGTGTTTATCCCGGGTTCAATTGCCAAGAGCCCAGATGGTCTCCTGAACCCTATTAGGATGATGCCTGAGCATAGAACAAGGAGTAAGCCCTGAGCTGGAGTAAGCCTCAAGTGTCCCAGAGAGAGAGAGAGAGAGAGAGAGAGAGAGAGAGAGAGAGAGAGAGAACAGAGATGTACAAGAGCTATGGTGCTTGCCTTACATGTGGTCAGCTTAGGTTCAATCCCCAGCACTGCCCTTGCCCCGCCCTCCTTGCCCCCCATCACTTCATGAACCCCACCAGGAGTAACCCTTGAACATATAACCAGGAGTAAACCCTGAGCACAGCTAGCTTTGGCCTACAAAACAGAAATAAATAAATAATGAGAGAATTATCCTCTTGAAAGGAACTGACATTCTTTATGTTATATTTATGTACCTTTAAATCTGTGACTGCCAGATGGAAAAATAGGCTCAGCACTACTTCCCCAGGCCTCTTTCCTGGCCTGAAAGCATGTTTGTTATCACTTAAAATGTAGCTACCTGCTAGAACCACTTGTGTTCAATATGGTTTTCCCCCATAGCTTTTAAATAATTGCTGCTGTGCTTCACTTTAAAACCTGGCAAAGGGCAGTCTCCAGAGCGGGCCAAATGTCAATGAGCTCCTGAATGAATGATTTAGCAAGCTCACTTAGCAAGCTTCGTATTCCTTCAGTCTTTAATAAATCGGCTTCATTTCACTCTGTGCAATTACCCCCGACAAAGCAGGCCTGGATTTTTTTCTTCTGTTACATGCCATGCAAAGTATCTTCTACTCTAAATAATGAATGTCGGCCTGTGGCCTGCACCTTATTAAATAAAAAGCATCAAAAGCATATTTCAAACTCAAAGCAAAATGCCACCAAGAAAAATTTCTTTCAGGTTCTTTATATACAGCTTTTATGAGCAAAATTGAGTCCCAAAGCTGAAAAGAAAGGCTACACTTATGCTTTTCTGTCCCTGAGATAGAAAACCAGTAAGGCAAAAGCCTGAGAACAGGCTTTTGCCCCTCTGGGCCTCACACTGGGATGCCCAGGGAGTCCGTGGTTTAACGAGGGGTGTCACTCACTGAAACCAGGCCGGCACTGATGGGGCTACACACATCTCAGCATCCTTGGCTCAGATCTCAGGACCTTGGTGCAGAACTCAAGGCCTAAGCCCAGCACCAACCTAGTAAAAGGAAGGTGTGGAAAATGTGGAGGGTGTTGGTGCTTTTGTTGTTGTTGTGTTTGCTTGTTTATGGGCCATACCTGTTGGTGCTCAGGGCTTACTCTTGGCTCTGTGCTTAGGGATCACTAGTGGTGGGACTCAGGGATCATTTGAGGTGCTGAGAATCGAACCCAGGTGGAGTGCCCAATACACTGCTCCAGCCTTGGAAGGTGTGAAAAAAAGCAGAGCTTGTACTGTGCAAATGTTAGCTGTCCCAGTGCTCTGGGGCTCCGTGTGAGAGAGCACTCACAGTCAGTAGACCAGCCATGCTGTGCCAAAGTCAGATACCAGTTTCCCTCAGAACCTTTCCAGAGGATGGGAGGGAACAAATCAATTAAGTAACTGAGCAAAAAAAAAAGTGACATGACATATAGGTATATTACAGTATAGTCTGCGTTTAATTGTATAATACTATTAAAGAGTTTAAAGAGTGTTAACATATTACATACATACATATATACTGTATCACTGTCTTCCCGTTGTTCATCGATTTGTTCAAGAGGGCACCAGTAACATTTCCATACGTCCTGTCACAAGCAAGTGTAGCAATCATGGGCATCTGCTTTTTCCAGGGACAGGAAGAGCCTCAAACCATTCTTCAGGTCATGGAACTGAGGTCCATAATTGTTACTAGTTTTTGGCATAACAAATAAAACACGGGTAGCTTGCCAGGCTTTGTCGTTTAGGTGGTATAGTCTCAGGAGAAGGCTCTCATCTCAAGCATTTACTGATGAAACTTATAGGGGAAAGATCAGGTTTTCTCTTGGATGGAGCTCTGAGGAACTATGGAGTCTGGATGTTGAGAATGACGGACCGCATGATGTGGGGGTTGCTCTGGCTTCTTGCTAGGCTTACTGGGATGTCAGGTATCAGTTAGAACCTGTCTAGAACTGTTTACAGTGTATAAATGTGAAAGATCCTTGGAAGGACCTTATCCTATATTTCATTATAGTTTTTTAATCCCGTCTCCCTAGTTTCTAATGGAGATATATTCAAAACATTATATATAAATGCTGCTACTATCTAAATACTAATACAAAGTTTTATATATATAAATATATATAATATATATATTACCTGATTGAACTTATTAGTTAGGGCATGGTGCCACAGCAGGTGATACTTCTCAGAACTTACTCCTGGATGTGTGCTCCGGGGTCTGTCCTTGGGGTTCTATATGTTGCACTAGGGATGGAACCAAAGTCGGCCGAATTTTATACACAATGCCATGTGTGTGTACATATGTGTGTATGTTGGACATGTGGAACAGATCATAATACATTAGTTCAATCTGTATTTAATTCATAAAGGCAATTATTCAGGACTAAGCTAATTTTTTGTAATGTAAAAATTGCCCTTTGAGCTTACTACTCTCAGGCACGCCCTCCATTTCTGATGGTCAGAGGCAGGCTTCAACTTGAAAATTGCCTTTTTGTTTGTTTGTTTTGGCACCATGGCTAGCTGTGTTCAGGGCCTATTCCTGGCTTTATGCTCAGGAATCACTCCTGGTGGGGCTTGGGGACAATATCGGATGCCAGGGATTGAATCTGGGTGTGCTGTGTGTAAGGCAAGTGTCCTGTTTACTGTACTATCTCTCTGCACCTAAACCATTGTCCTAAAGCATATCTTAAGAAATCGTTTTGGAAGTTCCTTTTCAAACTGCAACTTTGCTTTGGTTGTACAGTGAATTTCAATTCAAAGTGTTGTAGGAGGTGGATTCAAACCAGCCCTTCACAAAAAATAATAATAATAATAATTGTGTGACTAGCTTTTTTTTAAAATAACTTATTTTACCAGCTAATCTCATTAAGTTAGTCAGGTCTGGATTTCTTCCTTCCTTTCTTTCGTTTTTGTTTTATGGGACACACCCAGTGGTACTCAGGGCATATTCTTGACTCTGTGCTCAGGGATGATCCCCAGTGGTGCTCAGGGGACCATACATGGTGCCAGGGATAGAACCCTGATCTGACTTGTGCAAGGCAAGTGCCCTACATGCTGTGTTTTCTCTCTGGGTTTGTTTTCTGCCTATTCCCCTGTAATGTCCCACTGTATCTGAGGAAGACAACATCCTATTTTAGTTTGGTTTGGCTTTGTGCTTAGACCCTGGAAAGAATCTGTGCTGATCTCACTGAGAATTTTATTTTAGCGATGGCTAAAGTGTGGCAACACAACAGACATTAAGAAACGAACCGGGGCCGAGCGATAGCCCAGCGGGTAGGGCGCTTGCCTTGCATGCAGCCGGCCCATGCCGGCCCGGGTTCGATCCCCGGCATCCCATATGGTCCCCCGAGCACCACCGGGAGTAATTCCTGAGTACAGAGCCAGGAGTAACCCCTGAGCATTGCTGGGTATGACCCAAAAAGCAAAAAAAAAAAAAAAAAAAGAAAAGAAAAAAAAACGAACCGACTGTCTTCCTGCTATTTCAAGTGTGGATGGTTGTCACAGACTGAGAGGAGGCGGTAATTATAGAGGGTAAGAATTTTATGTTGGAATCTAGGCTACATTTACCTTTATCTGAACCAGAAAGCACCTTTCTCTGCAGGAACTGTCTGCCAAAAAGCATCAAATTATGTCTTCCTGTGGTCAGTGCCAACTCGAGCGGCAACCCATCTTTGCCGTTGGCCTCCAAGGAATGCTCTATTGCAAAAGAATCATCTGTGCATTTCTCATAGGCCTTCCCTGAGTGCAGAGATTAGAGGAAGTCAGAGAGGATCTGCCTTCACTCCTGGATCTCCCAACCCGACTTCTCAAAGCTGCCATTTGGAAGGAAAAGCGAGCATAGAAGCCAAGGCCAGATGGATGAAAGCTTGGCCAAGCAGCCGAGCCTGACCTCTGCTGAGTCCCTGGCATCTTTATTCCTCTTCTCTCAGTGTTTTCAGGAGCATTCATTAAACACCTCCCTTCCGGGGTCAGTACTGAATATCCTGCTCCTCTTTATCAGGTTTCTTCATTCTCTGCATTGATCTGCTCCTTTCCACTGGGTTCACCAGAAAAACAAGCCATCCCCCAGACAGTCATATGAATAATGAATAGGAATTCACTGTGCTCTGGGCATTTTCCCACTCCCCTTGGAATTACCTGGACGAGGTAGACATTAGTACCTCCACTGCACAAGTAAGAAAAGAGGGTGGCCTAGAGATAGTAAAGAGGTGAAGGTGCTCACCTGGCTTACAGCAAACCCTGGTTCAATTCCTAGCACTGTATATGGTCCTCCAAGAAGTGCCTGGAAGAGCCAGGAGTAAGCCTTGAGCATCATCAGGTGTGGCTCCAATACAGGAAAGAGGGAAGAAAGAAGGGAGAGAGAAAGAGATGGGGGAAAAGGGAGGGAGGGAGGGAGGAAGGGAAGGAAGGAAGGAAGGAAGGAAGGAAGGAAGGAAGGAAGGAAGGAAGGAAGGAAGGAAGGAAGGAAGGAAGGAAGGAAGGAAGGAAGGAAGGAAGGAAGGAAGGAAGGAAGGAAGGAAGGAAGGAAGGAAGGAAGGAAGGAAGGAAGGAAGGAAGGAAGGAAGGAAAGGAAGGAAGGAAGGAAGGAAGGAAGGAAGGAAGGAAGGAAGGAAGGAAGGAAGGAAGGAAGGAAGGAAGGAAGGAAGGAAGGAGAGAGAAACATGGAAAAGATAAGGGAAGGGAACAGAAGGGGAGGAAAGGAGAGGGGAGGGCAGGGAGGGGGAGAGGAGAAAGAGAAAGGGAGAGAAGTAGGAAGGAAAGAAGGAAGATTGGTACCCAGCAGTGGGCTAACTCAGCCAGTGTCACACAACTAGTAAAACAGAGCCCCAGTTCCAGGCCTTGACAGACCTGATGCGCTAATACTAAAACTCTCAGTCCAACATTCCTACAAAGGAGAACCCTGGGGAGTTCTTTTCAGAGACATCTGAACAGGTCTCGCTCTCTGCAAGCTGCGAGGTGGGTTTGTATCTGAAAGACTTAGTCATCAGCTTTGATTGTTTTGTGCATCTGAGAACTGGGAACTGGGACTGAAGAGACAGAAGGAGGCCCTGGGAGGTGAAGGGGCCCCAGGGGTGCTGCACACAGGCCTCTTCCCGCTTCACAGCCTGGCACAGCGAACTGCTTCCTGCTCCCTGGCAGCACAGCGACCTGTCTCACAGGTGTCTTTGCTCCATCTAAAACGTCTCCATTTCCTCCCTCCCTGCTTCTCCCCTGCCAGGAAACCCATTTGCAATGCACTCCCCTTCCAGAAACGCCTTCACCCTCTCCTGCTGGCCTGGAGTGTGGCATTTCCGGTGCTCTCCTGCCCTGCAGAGGATGGACTTGTTGAGGCAACGTGTCAGCTGAGTCTGGAGTGCCAAGTGCTGTAAGATACAATGAATGGTTTTGAGCAGTTCTGAGTCATTTTCTCTTAACCCTGAATTGGAAACTTTCTCTGCAAAACCCAAAGGTCATAGTGGTGCTGACATACGATGGCAGCCCTGCTCACTGCTGAGATAACTGACTTCCTTAGCTCCATGAGCCACCGAAGACCCGGAGTCAGGCTAATGAGATAGCTGCTATTCTTTTCATCAATATTTCTATTGCTGTTTTGGTTTTGTAGGAGCCACACCCAGCGATGATCAGGGCTCCACACTAAGGGATCACTCCTGGAAGTGCTCAGGGGACCAGATGGGGTACCCAGGTCAAACCCATGTGGGCTGCATGCAAAGCAAGTGCCTTCCCACTGTACTGTCACTCTGGCCCATTTAATTGCTATAGAAAAATGAAACTCAGGGACCCAAGAGATGACTCAGTGATTACAGTATCTGCCATGCAAGCATGGAGGTCATGAGCTTGATCTTCATATGTGCTAAGCATGAGCCAAGCAGCTCTGATGCCTGTGATCCCCATTGCCACCAGCAAGAACAATGAAAATATGTGAACAATACAATAAGTGTAACTCTGTGTTTCCCTTGCCATCTAGAATGTCTACAGTAAGATTATTTCTGAGAATAACCCTGAGTCCTAGGCAATGTCCATAAACGTTATTCTGCTAAACAGTTAAGAAAGTGGCAGATGGTGCCCGGGAGACTTCCCTTGACCTCAACTCAAAATATACAATCAGAAGTTGGCACATCTGAGAGAGACCTAGTCCTCCTCAGTTGCTATAGTTCCAGTACCCAATAATAGATGCTGAGAAATTCTCTGATAAATGAAAGACACACGTCTTCTGTGTACACTCTGTAAAGGCTGAGTGCAAGAATGCAGAATACCAGAGTAGAGGGGCGGAAAAACACCTGGTTGCGTTACATTATAAAATGCTGACTATAGAAGTGATTGTGCCCATTTTATTGGGGATTTTGTCTGTTTGGTTTTGGAGCCCCACAGACCTGTGCTCAGGGCTTACTCCTGGCTCTGTACTTAGGGATTACTTCTGGTGGGTCTCAGGGAATCATGTAGTTACAGGGATTGAACCTGGGTTGACTGCATGCAAGCCAAGTATATTGCCCACTGCACTGTCTCTCTAGCCTTTATTAGTATTTGATGAGTCAGCATAAATGGGTATGATTGGTTTGGGGTGGGAGGAATAGAAAAGTCATGAATATTTACCACTGTAGTGGTTAGAATTTACTATTTTTTTCTCATCTAGAAGAATTCTCTCTAGGAGAATTCTCTCTAGGAGAAATTTTGTAAGATCCCACAAAGCAGGCGTAGGCTTTAGTGAAAACTTAGAACACCAAGTATCTGTAGCATACCAGACTGTGGAATATTATGCAACAGTCCAAAAGACTGTGTCTTAGAAGCCTAGGGATGTGACTCAGTGGTAGAGCACCCACCTTCCAGGCTTGAAGCATGCGGTTGTGAGTTGACTGTTGGTGCCACCATACATCACTTGTGCAGGCCTAGTGACACTGTCATTGCAATCCCTGTGTGCCATAAGTGTGAAGTATCTGACTTGTTACAACCAAATGTGTGCAAGCACGGATACCAAGCGAGCACTACAAGCACGTGTGTGAATACTGCACCCAAGTGTACAAGCAATACAGCAAAGGAAGTGGGGGAGGGGAGGATGGGGAATGAGTGCACCCTAGTTCATTTGGGTTGCTTTAGCAGACCAGGGAATTTAAGCAATCAACATTTCCTTCCTTGGCTCTAGAGGCTGGATGTCAAGATCAGTAGGTCAGCAGATCTGGTGTGAACTCACCTCCTGGTTTGACTCTGCCCCTCACATCCTCATATAGCAGAAAGCAGAGGGAGAGAAAGGAGAGATGCATTTCCTTGCATCTCTGCTTAGAAGGACTCTATTCTCATTCATAAATGTCCTATCCCTGTGGCCTAAGTGTTTTCTGATGGCCCCACTTCTAAATATAATAGTGAGAATTAGGCTTCACTTAATCATATATGGGAGAAAGAAAGACAGAAACATTCAGTCCGTAGCAGAATGGAATCATTCCCTGATCCACAGGGCTCAAAGATGTATTGTAGAGTGAAAAAAAGTTAAAATGATGAAGTATTGTTCTTATAGAATGTGTATCTAAAATAATGTGTACAGAGCAAAGCCACACAAGAGACAGACCAGACCTACAGCTGCGCCGCTTGGACCCACGTGGAGCAGCCCATGGAGCAACTGAGGACAGTAAATGGCTCGGCCCCTGGCCAAGTCCAACACAGCTCCTAGGGTCTGCAGACATGTGGGGAGGTGGCTGCGCTGGCCGGACATGGAGCAGGGATTGGGGCTCCCCCCCCCCCCCATCCCTCCACCACCATATCCCAGTGAGTGTAGCTACAGGCCTGAAGCTATCACAATCAGCAAAGCCAGACAAGAGACAGACCAGATCTACTGCAGCCGTGCGACAGGTTTAGATAATAATGAAGTTCAGGACCAGGTTCTTCTCAGGATATTGCACATTTATACACTGTAATGATCATTGTAGTTGCAACAGACTGGGGTGGCTGATGGGGAATGGGGAATTGTAATGTCAGACTAGAACTCAACATGAATGTACACATAGAGACTTACATCATAAACCGTAAAGATCTGTAGGGCAAGTCACAATGTGTAAGAGAAGAGAGAGAGAAATACATAGACAGAAACAGAGAGAGAGGGAAAAAAAGAGAAAGAAAAGGTGCCTGCTATAGGGGCAGACTGGGGAATGAGTGGGAGGGAGTGTTATGGGAATGGGTTACTGGTGCAGGGATAACAACTGGAACACTGTATGACAGAGACCCAATTATGAACAT
The DNA here is from genome assembly GCA_021461705.1 of Cryptotis parvus. Lineage (NCBI taxonomy): Eukaryota > Metazoa > Chordata > Mammalia > Eulipotyphla > Soricidae > Cryptotis > Cryptotis parvus. Next base: position 170,619 of record JAJIBD010000816.1, on the reverse strand, counting down.
CTTTGTAATTGTATCTCATGGTGGTATAATAAAAAATTTTTTAAATAAATAAAATAACATGTGCAAAAATTTTTTGTATATCGTACTATCAACATTAACTATTATAACCATGTTATCTAAACTACAATAAGAATTATTAAGTATAAAACAACACATACACACACACACTGTAAACATGATAAACACCACTACAAGATCTGAATAAAGGTTTAAAAACTATTAACAGAGTTTATGACAGGGTAATCAGGGATATGAATTTTTTTTTTTTTTTTTTGCTTTTTGGGTCACAACCGCGACGCTCAGGGGTTACTCCTGGCTCTGCACTCAGAAATTACTCCTGGCGGTGCTCAGGGAACCATATAGGATACCGGGGATCGAACCCAGGCCAGCACAGAATGGCCCCATGCAAGGCAAACACCCTACCCGCTGGGCTATCGCTCCTGCCCCAGGGATATGAAAGGGTAAGGAAAAATGTTAGAACTTGGCAATGTAAGCTAAGGGGACCTCAGTGTGATTTGTAATTTTTATAATGAAACTGTATTAATGGATGACTTACATAACAATAGTTTTGAACCAAAACAAAGAAACAGAAAAAAAATTGCTCCTTGGGGAGGGAAAAGGAAAACCGCCTGCCAGAGTTGATAAGTGTAAAATTCACAGATTGTTATTTCAACTCACAGATTGCCCCCTGTCCCCTCCAAGACAGTTGATTTTGTTTATTTGTTTGATTGGTTGTTTGATTTAGTTTAGTTTTAGGCCCACAACTGGTGGTGATCATGTCTAACTCTTGTATCTGTGTTCAGGGATCACTCCTGGCAGTGCTCAGAGAACAATATGCAATGCTGGAGATCAAACCTGGGTCAGTCACCTGTACGGTAGGTTCCTTGCCTACTGTATTATCTCACTGACCCAAGACAGTTTCGTAATTGCATAAATCTCTCCTTGTATTCTTCAGAAAGCCTGAGCCATCCATCGTGAATGTATAGTTCATAACTGTGATGGTGTACACAGAAAATGTGCTGTTTCCATCTCACTGGAAAAGGGCTCCAACTTTCCTAGCTACAGAGCCTCTCTAATCTTCCTACCAAATTTGAACGGCTCTGAGATATGTAATGGCTACAGAAGCAATTTCAGAAACTCCTGGAGAGAAACTTCACATAAATGAACAAGTCTGTGGTTCAGAGTTATTAGCTTGATGCCCAAATGCATATCATATTTGCAAGAGGCCGTTTACAATCTGCTCCTCTTGACAAATGTAACACGAGGGGATTTAAATCCCTGCATTTGCAATTCTGTCTCTCCAGCTCCAAATTTATGATGACACTGTAGACACAAATAATGTGTCGGGGTTGAGTGAATTGAGGTCTCTGCTCCTCTCTTCCAGCTCCATTTCACTCAAAGGAGAGTAATAAATGGAAAGCAAGGAAAGGTCTCAGCACATCGTGAATCTGAGTCCTAATGACCTTCCTGGACTGCAAAATGGATTCACGACTTACTTGGCATTGCCCAAACCATTTGGTGCCTCTAATGAGGTGTGAAAACATTTTGGTCATTTTGGGCCAAGACTTTGCATTTCAGGCATCTCCTCAATCATTTACGAAGAGTCACTCTACCTTTCCCTCCCACGGTGAAAAGACCTATCAGTGGCAAGGGACGGCTCGATTCCAGCCTGCCCTGTCAATTGATGGTGATGTGACTGATTACTAAGGATTTCTTGTCTATTCTGCTGCCCCAGGGACCATAGAATGGAAGGTTACATAAGGCAGGTGTGGCGTAGTCCAATGCCTGGTATCCCACATCCCTTTCTCTTAAAAAAAAAAAAAAAAACACTGGGTCTCTGGCCAAGAACATAGAGTGAAGACTAACATTTCTGGAAGAGAAGTCATGTGCAAAATAATGTTTGCGTGCTGAGCAGTACCCGTCTGTCTCCCGGCTGCTCGTCTGTCTGAATTTGCTGGAAAGGCAACAAGTTGGTCAGTCACTACAAAGGCATCTATGCACATGGGGATAACCCAATGGCCTGAAATCAGTTAGCCTAAAAATGAAAGACTCACTGATTTTGAAAAGTGAGTATTAACTCCTTCAGATACAGCATCTTTATTTTTAAAAAATGATTTTATTGAGTCACCGTGCTATACAGTTAGAAGACTTTGTGATTGGGTTTCGGTCACACATTGTTTCAACACCCATTCCTCCACCAGTGTACTTTTCCCACCACCAATGTACCCTTTGCACTCCAGCCGCTGCCTGTCCCCTATACTCTAGCCTGTCTCTGTCATAGGAACTTTCCTTCTTTCTTAATATTGATTTTTTGCACCTTTGAACTTGTCATGGTTTTTTCCTTTCCAGAGTAAAATTGAAAACAAGCTATGAGATTAAATGAAAGAGAAGCACACGTTTATCTTCATGAGCTTCTGTTCTTCATTCATTCCCTCCGTCAGCCATATATTCATCCAGCTGGTCCACAAACATAGATTCCAACTCTACCAATAAAATAGCATCCCATTTGAAACTCACTTTTCTCTTCTCTCACACAAAATCATATTTTGATGTGAACATAAGAAATCTTCACTGAGTTTATTATAGTCTTCTGCAGACATCAACCTAAACTAATAGGGCACCCAAATTTCTCCCCAGAGCCCTGACTCTTGAATACCAGCATTGAGCTAACTTGACCCAGGCATTTACATTATTTTGATACACCACTGAACATGTTCATAGTTACTGTATGATATTCACCCCTTCTCCAAGTTTCTCTGTCTTTGTTGTGCACATCACATTATCCCTGTCCAAAAATATGGCCCTCACCATTGGCTGCTGCCTTTCTTCGCCTTCAGTCCATAGTTTCTAAGTAGTGCCAATGAGTTCTTGGTACATGTCTCCTCATCTTCTTGGGCAAATCGTGTTTCAATTTCTACTCATCCTGTAGTGAAATAAATACTGAAGTGCATCAAACTAGCCACCCCAAAAATATGTTGCTTTTATCATATAGTCACCTGACCTACAGCAAAGGGAGAGAGAGGCTTTCTGAACTCCCTTTTTAAAATTGTTTTATCATCATTGCATGATTTATCAAGTTTTCGTGATGCTGTTGTGTCAGACATTCATTGATCCAACACCAGTCCCACCACCAGTGTGACCTTCCCTCCACCAATGTCCCCAGTTTCCCACCCGCCACTCCAGTTCTCCCCTTGCAGGCATAAAACAAATTTACTTCACATTGTTTGTTATACCACAAAAGCAAGTGGAATTATCCACTTGCTTTTAATCAATTAAAGTCAATTTGTGGATCATTGTTATCTCTCACAATGGTTAAGTCATTGTTTAAGGATCTGCTATGCTGGTTGGTGCTAGCCCTTCTGTGTTGTTTTTTGCTCATTGAGCTTGGTGGTCTTCTATGCAACTGTCCCATTAGATTTTCTGTGATTCTACAGAGTTGACAGTATTATGAAATTTGGAGGTGTCACACACCCACATATGTAGCCACATGATCCAAGAGCTGTGGAGCTGGAGCAGTTTGGTGTCTTGGCAGCTTGATGAGGTTCAGTGTGGAGCTGGGCCTTTTCTATGTCAGAGGATGCCAGGTGTAACTGTGGGCTGCTGTAACTTCAGGCAGAAAGGGGAGCACGGCTGCGCAGCTCGGCCTCATGGTGAGCAGCCCTATGGAGTTCCCAGGGGGAAAAGCAAAAGTACTCGACCAGCACCTGGTCGTGTCCTACATGGCTCCTAGGGCCTGCTCACCATGCAGGCAGCCGCGCCTGCTGGACTCGGAGCAAGGATTGGGGGCCCCCGCCCAGTCCCCAGCCTCCAGGCTCAGTGGGTGTGGCCATGAGCTCCAGCCACCACAGCCAACCGCCGCAAGACAGAGATTCCAGATCTATGGCTGCACAGGTGCACAGTGGCTCTGCAGCCACAGTTTAATCTTAGACACAATGTATTTTAGCAACAGGTCCTTTCAGGATCTTTCTCATTTGTACACTTCAATGATCATTCTATTTGCATCAGACTGGAGAGGTTGATATAGCATGCAGCTGGGGAGCTGATGACGCAGCTGGGGGAGCTGGAACTCTGCTCTCCCTGGCCTCGCTGACCATTGGGCCCCCAGGAGAACAGATGGGTTTTGGGTGTTGGCCCATCACTTCTGGGGGTCCCAGATGCAGCCAGATGAGACTCGCCCATCACATCAGCCGCCATTTTCGCTGTCCAGATGCTGCAGCACATCAGAGCCCACCCAGGATGGACCCTGACCTCAAGACCAGATTAACAGAGCAAAACGAGTTTGAGCCCAAGTAGGCAGCTTCCAGAGGCAGGAATCACCAGGAATTCGTCAGATGGAGCTGGGGTTGGCCCTTCCCTCTCCATTTTGTCTGAGCCCAGTAGCCCCACCCATGAGCTGCCCTGGGGCGACCAGCCATAACACGCAGAGCCTCAAGAGCAGGTGGGAGAATTGGAACTCTGCTCTCCCCTAGCTCAGCTGACCATGGGGCCCCCAGGAGGACAGATGGGTTTTGGGAGTGGGCCATCACCTCTGGGGGCGTCTCGGAAGCAGCTGGATGAGACTCACCCACCACATCAGCTGACATTTTCGCTGTCCGGACGCTGCAGCACATCAGAGTCCGCCCCGGGAGTGATGCTGACCTCAAGACCAGATAAACAGAGCAAGATGAGCTCGAGTCCAGGTAGGCAGTTCCCAGAGGTGGGAATCACCAAGAATTCGTCAGATGGAGCTGGGGTCGGCCCTTCCCCTCTCCATTTTGTCTGAGCCCTGTGGTCCCGGCCAGGAGCTGCCCTGGGGTGACTAGCCATAGCATGCAGAGCCTCAAGCATAGCTAGGGAGCTGGAACTCTGTTCTCCCCTAGCTCAGCTGACCATGGGGCACCCAGGAGGACAGATGGGTTTTGGGAGTGGGCCCATCACTTCTGGGGGTCTCGGAAGCAACCAGATGAGACTCACCCACCACATTAGCTGCCATTTTCACTGTCCGGACACTGCAGCACATCAGGCAGAAAGGGGAATCTGCCAGTTCTCATTCTAAGGACCCAGAATTGTCAATCCAGGATAGCCTACCTGGGAAGATTTGGAAGCAATCATGTTCTTTTGGAGGTTAGTTATGGAGCTGGGTTGCTTCTCTGCCAGCAAGACGGCACATGTTGAATTCCTTTCTTTCTATACACATCCCCCCCAAAGGAGCTCCATTGTCAAAGGTCCCATCTACAGGTGCTTCTGCAAGGATGGACATCGCACGTGACATCACACTAGAAGAGGGCATTGCACCCAACTCACACTCTGTCTCTGTCTCTGTCTGTCTGTCTGTCTGTCTGTCTGTCTGTCTGTCTCTCTCTCTCTCTCTCTCTTTCTCTCTCTCTCTCTCTCTCTGCTTATGGGTCACACAGTAGTACCCAGGGACTACTCTCCACTGAGTTCTCAGGGGTCACTCCTGGTGTTCTTGGAAAACCCTGTGGGTGCCAAGAATCAAACCTGCGTCTCCTGCATGCAAAGTCTAATCTCTGACCCTTTAAACTATCTCCCTGCCTCCTCTTTTCTATATTTTGAAGGACCAATTTCTACAATTCTTTCACTCTTCTAAGATGGCGTTTAGTTCTGAATTCTAAACCACCTATGAGAATTACTCATTTTTCTCGGGAAAAAATGAGTAATTCTTACTCATTTTATATGAGTTATGCATATTTATACACTTTTGTGTGCTCTCTCTGTCTCTCTCTTTCTCTCTCTCCCTTTTGAGTAACATATACCTGTGCACAGAGACTTTTCCTGCCTATGTCCTCAAGACTAACTCCTGGCAGTTCTCAGGGAACTATATGTGGTACCAGGATATCAAACTTGTGCCAACTGCATGCAAACCAAGCAATAATCTTTTTCCAGGAATAACAGCTAAGAATTCAGAAAAGGAGAAGAAAAAGCATTTTTGCTCCCTTGCAATAGAAGACTGGGGGTCCTCACGGGCCTGGGTCTCTTCTCACCATCCAAAACAAAACAAAATTTTCTTTTGAACTCTGTTGTTTTGCACAAATATACTCCTCTATTATTATCCACTTTTATTGAGACGTGTTCAACCTGTTCCTTTGATATTGCATGTTAGAACCTTCTAAAAATCAGAGGTAAGATACAGGTTTGCTCCAGTGTGAACAGATAGGCCTCTTTCTGTAGTACAAATGATCAGCCACTTACAGTGTTTGTCTATGTGTAAACTGACTTCTCATTCCAGTAACCTTTGGAATAATCAATCCTTTTCATTATAGGGGTCATTGAAGACCTGCCTGATTAATTGGTTAAGCAGTTATATCACTTGTATCACTTGTCTTCCTGTTATTCATCAATTTGCTCAAGAGGGTGCCAGTAACATCTCCATTCATTGGGAATGGGGGCCATTATTGTTACTGGTTTTGGCATATTGAATACACCACAGGTAGCTTGCCAGGCTCTGCAAATTATAAAATGTTATAAAATAAAGGTAGTTATAAAATGTTATAAAATAAAGTAAGTTATAAAATGTTATAAAATAAAGCAGATATGAGATATTTCACACCACAGAGACTGGCACATATCCAAAAAAGCAAGAACAACAAGTGCTGGCGTGGTTGCGGGACAAGAGGACACTAATTCACTGTTGGTGGGAATGTCGACTGGTACAGCCTTTTTAGAAAACAATATGGACATTCCTCCAAAGATTAGAAATTGAACTCCCCATCTGACCCAGCCATACCACTCCTGGGAATATATCCTGGAAAGTCAAAAACACACAGCAGAAACACCATCCTTACTTTTATATTCATAGCAGCATTATTCACAATAGCCAGAATCTGGAAACAACCAGAATGCCGGAAAATTGATGACTGGATAAAGAAGCTTTGGTACATCTACACAATGGAATAGTATGCAGCTGTTAGGAAAAATGAAGTTATGAAATTTGCCTATAAATGGATGGATATGGAGAGGATCATGTCGAGTGAAATTAGCCAGAAGGAGAGAGACAGATATAGAATGACTGCATTTATTTGCATGACATAAATATATATACATATCACGGTCTTCCCATTCATCATCGATTTGCTCGAGCGGGCCCCAGTAACATCTCCATATGTCCTGTCTCATGCTAGTAGAGCCCAAGGGCATCTGCTTGCTCCAGGAACATAAAGAGTCTCAATCCATTCGGAATGAGGTCTATAATTGTTACTGGTATTTGGCATATTAAATACAACACAGGTAGCTTGCCAGGCTCTGCCGTGCAGGTAACATACTCTTGTAGTCATCTCTAAGTCCAGCATTTATTGATGAATCACCGCGGCCGCTTAGCGGCTGTGCGAGCCGGACTGTGATAGGCTGGTCTGCTGGGTGGAGTTCTGACGAGAGAAGTCTGGATGTGGAAAATGGAGGCCCTCATGAAGTGGGGCGTCGCCTGGCTTGTTGCAAGGCTCTGCTGGGGTGGCGGGCCAGGGCTAGAACCCGCCATCCCTCCTGGGCACCTCGTGAGTGGCCGGGCACAGGGAGAGCAAGTAGCAGCTCTGCCCCATGTCTGTGAGTCTCTGGCCCAGCATACCTGAGCTGGATTTAAAAAAGACTACTGCAGGGTAGAACTTCGATGAGCCGGGCTGTGATAGGCTGGTCTGCTGGGTGGAGTTTATGGCCTCTGTACACACAGAGTTTATATAATGTTTATATACATATATAATGTTTATATACATATATATACATATTATGATACCAATATCCAAGGTCAGGCAAAATGTGGATCAGGAGGTCTTGCCAAAGGTAGAAACTACCACAAATGTGTGGGAACAGGGTTAGGTAAGATAGAGAAAGGAACAGTGGACCAATAATTGTCAAAAGTCTATTACAATCCACAACATGTAAGAGAGGGAAGAGAAAGAGAGAGAGAGAGAGAGAAGAGAGAGAGAGAGATAAAAGAGATGGAGAACCTGCCACAGAGGCAGGCTAGGGAGGGGGAGGATATCGGGGACATGGTGGTGGGAGGTGGGCACTGGTGGAGGGATGGGTGCTGGAACACTGTATGGCTTGAAACCCAAACATGAACATTTTTGTAATTGTCAAAAAATAAACAAATGTAAAAAATAAAGCAGATATAAAATGTAAAATAATCACAATATGTCAATAGTGTTGTCACTATTCCCCTGTAGAATTTTGACACTTGTTTGTTTGGTTTTTTTTTTTTTGCTTGTTTTTTTGGGGAGTGGGAGGTGGGGTTGTTGAGGAAGGGGTGCTACATATTGCAGTGTCCAGCAGTCATTCCTGGCTCTGCACTCAGGAATGACTCCTGGAGGGCTCAGGGACCATATGGGATGTCGGGATTGAAGCAGCCTGGCCTGTGCAAGGCAAGCATTCTGCCTGCTGCACTCTTGCTCCAGTCCCTGAACTTTGACATTCCTAAACTAACTCAAGTCACCTCCCTCCCTTACACTATCCACTGCAAACTCTTTGAAATAAAGGACAGCACAGTAATTACTATTTCCAAAGAAAGCAGCCATGTGTGTATGTGTGTGAGAGAGAGAGAGAGAGAGAGAGAGAGAAAGAGAGAGAGAGAGAGAGAGAGAGAGAGAGAGAGAGACCTTAAATCAGGGACCCTTTTTCTTCATGTCATTACCCAATGTGTGTGTGTTCCAGACTGGCCAACATACCTTTAAGTCTCAAGGTGTCTTGCCTTCTCCAGGAAGTGCACCTCACTTTTCTCTTCTACCCTGATTTAGGTGCTCCCTGGTCTGGGGATACCTTTAACAAAGCACTTCATTCACTAAGTTCATAGCACTAATTGGGCAGTTCCTCTCTCATTCACATGGCTTTGGAATTTAATGACGGATAAAACCAATTTCTCCAAAAGTTAAGCCTCAGCCTAGCCCCTCTCCAGACTGCATTATCATTGTTTGGGTCACCTGCCTTTGCCCTATGCCTGGCAGAAGGTAGGTGCTATACTGTGATGCATGGCCAAGTAACTCACTTGAGCAATATGTTCAGAACCAAAGGGAGTATTGAAGCAGAATAAGCTGCAATACAATTTCACTGAGAGAAACTTTATCAACTCAGTCTGGGTACTGAGAAGTGAGGGAGGTTGCATTGCTCAGCTCTCTACGTTGTGCCAATTAGAAAGATGAGTCTCAGACATTCGGGGCACATGAAAGTGAATGTGAGTCTCCAGGAAAAGGGGGAGTCCGGGGGCCATATGACTGGCTTCCAAGAAAGAGAAGAAAAAACTCCCATCGCTTCTTGCCTCTCTACTGCCTTTCTCAAAGTCTCTTCAATCGCTTGTAACTCAACAAGTCCTCCTCATGTAGCCCTTGAGATTTCTGTCTCTGACAGAACTTCTGGCACTAAAATGATATGAAAAGAGTATTTTTTTGCACACACTGATATAATACTTCCGTAAGTCACAATTCATGAATAGCGGAGAATTTTTCCAGCATTTATCTATTATTTTGATAGCTGAATAAATCAGATATTTCTTGATGTGCTTTTTCTACCATATTTTTCATTTCACATAAAGAACAATATAGAGGAAAAAAGTTTCTTTGATGCAGGTGAAACACCATTAACAAAGCAACTAGAAGAAAATATAAATATATGGGACTACATGAAACTGAAGAGCTTCTGCACCTCGAAAGAAACAGTGACCAAGATAGAAAGACAGTCCACAGAATGGGAAAGAATATTCACCCAATACCCACCTGATAAGGGGTTAATATCCAGGATATATCAGGCACTGGTACAAATACATAAGAAAAAACAGCCAACCCCATTAGAAAATGGGGAGAGGAGATGAACAGAAACTTTGACAAGGAAGAAATCCGAATGGCCAAAAGGCATATGAGAAAATGCTCATCATCACTAATCATCAGAGAGATGCAAATCAAAACAACAATGAGATATCACCTCATGCCACAGAGAATGGCCCATATCCAAAAGGGTAAAAGCAACAAGTGCTGGCGTGGATGTGGGGAAAAGGGGACTCTCATACACTGTTGGTGGGAATGTCGACTTGTACAACCTTTCTGGAAAACAATATGGACATTCCTCCAAAGACTAGAAATTGAGCTCCCCTTTGACCCAGCCATACCGCTCTTGGGAATATACCCTGGAAAGCCAAAAACACTCAGCGGAAACACAATCCACACTTTTATTTTCATAGCAGCACTATTCACAATAGCCAGAACCTGGAAACAACCAGTATGCCCGAGAACTGATGACTGGATAAAGAAACTATGGTACATCTACACAATGGAATACTATGCAGCTGTCAGAAAAAATGAAGTTATGAAATTTTGCTATAAATGGATGGATATGGAAAGACTCATGTCGAGTGAAATTAGTCAGAAGGAAAGAGAGAGACATAGAATGACTGCATTTATTTGCATGACATAAATATACTAGTTGATCTTACCGAAAGTGGAAATTACCACAAGCGTGTGGGAGTCAGAGGTTAGTTTAGATAGAGAAGGGAACATATGTGAATAAATGTCTAAAGTTCTGATGCTAACATAGAACTGAGCATTAAATACAGACAAAAAATGCAAATGATGGCTTCTAAGTGTGCGTAGTGCAACCCACAATGTGTGGGAGAAGGAGGAGAGAGAGAGGGAGAGGAGAGGAGATAAAGAACCTGCCATTTAGGCAGTATGTGGGAGGGGGAGGGAATTGGGGACATGGGTGGTGGCTGGGGGGCACTGGTGGAGGGCGGGGTGCTGGAACACTGTGTGACCGAAACCCCCAAGCGTGAACAGCATTGTAATTGTATATCTCACGGTGGTATAATAAAATGTTAAAAAATTAAAAAAAAAAAAGTTTCTTTGATGCAAAACCTTAACTTTGTTGATATTTTTTGACATAAGGGAAACATTTTACTAATAAATTGCTAAAAATAAAACCTCTGTTGTCTGTTTGCCAACATGGGAAGGGAGTAGAAATGATTTCCTGTCTCTCTGTAGCACATTTCAAGTAGAAAAATGTGTTTTCAACCTTGCAGATAAAGATTCCTTGCCCCCTCCCCCACCACACAATTTACATTCCTTTCTTGTCAATATTTGGGTGTTTTATAATGCAATTAGTGTCTTTCACCCAAGGAGAGTTTGAGATGAGAAAAAAAATTTGCATTCAATTAAATAGTTACTTATTAGCCCTATTTTATGAACATCAAGAGCAAAACCCTCCTTCTGTACAATCCTTTCTCTCTCATATAAATTGAGTTCTTGAATAGTCCAATGATTCAGAGAAACCAGGGAAATGCTTGTGGTGCGGCCAGGGGGTGTACTTCTGAAAGAGGACTCTATTTAAAGTGCCTCCAACCACTGTTGGGGCACAAGGCATTTGATGTACTGGACTATTTTTTTTCTTTAAAAAGAAGAATCTACTTTTACCTTTATAGTAAGAAGTCCCAGTAATGAAGCTGCAAGAGAATGGAAGTTAAGAGCATGGTCTTTAAAACCAGGCCTAGGGGCTTGAGTGATACTAGGGTGTTTGCCTTGCACACGGCAAATTCAGGTTTGATCCCCAGCATCACATATGATCCCCGGAGCACCGCCAGGAGTAATTCCTGAGTGTAGAGCCAGGAGTAACCCTGAGCATAGCCAGGTGTGACCCAAAAACAAACAAACAAAAATAAATAAATTAAAAATTAATAAAACCGGGTCTGCTGGATTCATATCTCAGCATTAGTGCCTAAAAGCTGGGCTGGGGCAATACCTCCATGGTAGAGTGCTTGCCTGACTTCTGTGAGCCTTTCAGTTTGATGCCCAGCCTCACATGCTCACCTGAGCACCAAGCGGGAATCTCTCCTGAGCACTGTGCCAGGTGCTCTTGATTGCGGTTGGGTGTGCTACTTATAAAACATTTTTAATTAGCCATGTGACTTTGAAAATGTTACTTGACCACTCTATGCCTTAATTTCTTCACCTTTACATTAGGCTGATGACAATGGTACTTATCTTCTCCTATTGAGAGATAAAATGACTTTGCTAATATTCTCCAAGTGCTGAAAGTACTGGCAGGCAGAAAACCAGTAATTATTATCAATTTCCCTGCCTTCCAATTCCTATCCCAACTTTAGCTATTTTGACAGTAGCTAGAGGAGGTAGGATTCCCCTAAAGCACCCCCAAAAATAAAGTGTATATATTATTTATTCTGTTTCTGTTTGGTCGGCCAAACCTGGCAGTGCTCAGGGCCTACTCCTGGCTCTGAGCTTGGGGATACTCTTCACATGGATGTGAGGACCGTATGTAGAGGCACAAATCAAACTTAGGTAGGGCACATGCAAAGCAAGCAACTATGTTGTACCATCTCTCCGGTCTCAGAGTAGATATTTATGTATCATGTAAGCCAAGGAAGGTACTCCCAAATGCACACAGTTAGAAATAGTGAATAATCACTTTCAGAACTGTAGCCCAAGTGTTTCCCTAGAGTAAGCCACTTCCTCTCCAAGCACGAATTTCATATAAGGGAGAAATAAACATTTTGAGATAGCTGGAAATATCAGGTCCCCATCTCGGGGAATAAATGATATCTGCCTTTATCAGATGTAGCATCTCAGAAGCTACCATCTCTGGAGCTAGAGTTAAAAGTATACAGAGAGATGATCTGTTGGGGGAAGTAAAATAACTTTTAAACCATGGACCTCTATTAAGCCTTGCTGAGAAAGTGAAACAGGGAAGTGTGTTTATACTTAAAAAGGGACTGAAAGAAAACATGGGCTCACAAGAGTGGGCAAAGTTGTCCTTGTCTTACTCTCAGCTCAGTCTCTGACAAGCTCTCTGATGGGCCGTGAGGGAAACACTCACACCTCAGGGGGACTGGCAGTTCTTCAGCTGTAAAATGAGTGAATTGAACCTGATGATTTCTAAGATTTCTTAGAGCTCAGACACCCTATGACTTTAGGAAATTTAAGCAATGTTAGATGTGGTATCCAGCATCCAATGGAAACCAACTCTCGAGTCGTAGGCAGTAAAGGTGAGGGAGGGATGGAAGGTCTTTGCAAGAATATTACTGGTAGCTCATAGAACCAACTCAGAGCCTAGGTATTTGGATGAAGGTAGGGAGCATATCGCTCTACTAGAAGCAAAAAATCTCTGCTCTGCTGCTGGAATAAATAAACTGGGATCCTTGTCTCTGCACCCCAAAATCAAGTCCCGAGAGAGAGAGGACAAAAGTGGTGGAGCTCAAGTCACATGCTCCGGCTCAGCTGGTGAGAAGGAAGCCTTGATTCACAGCCTCTCCAAGACATCACTCAACAGGCAAGAAGTAATTCTCTAAGAAAGGTAAAGACAGCTATGCTGTTCTTTCCTACAAGCTTTTCCGCCTTTGTGATATCAATCAGGAAAGCTGGCTATGGGCGGTGCCCACTCTCACTCACAACCTGGTGAGGAAACCTGTGAGCACGACTGGCTGGGTGCAGGGGAGAATGTGAGGAGTACTAGGGTAAGACTGCACCTTCGGGAAACACCGCAGGGAGAAAGACATTATTCTGCAGCCAGAGACGCGGTTCAGCGTTAGAGTGCTGGCTTTCCATGTTGCGTGCTGCCCTAGGTTCAATCCCTGGCATTGCAACATAACAAAAATCATTATTCCAACATAGGTGAACAGGGGTCAGCTCCTGAATGAGGCAGACTATATGCCTATAGGGTAAATAAGAAGGGATGGAAAGGATTCTAAAGATGGTAGAAGAGGGTAAATGTAAGTGGCAAGGTCTGGGAAGAGCAAGAGGGTTTGAATAATCACTCACCAAGATATGAAAGCAATCCAAACAGCCAATGACAGCCGAATGGATCAAGGGGTTTTGATAGAGCAACACAAAGAACTACTATGTAGCTATAACAAAGGATGAAATCTTTCTGTTTGCTACCATGTGAACAGAGCTGAAGGATATTACATTAAGTGAAATAAGTTGGAGGAGAAGAATATCTTTAAGATCTTGCTCAATGCTTTCAAGATTCTACTGAAAACTTCTCAAAACCCTACCCTGATTGGGTCGATGGGTTTGTGAATGAGAGTAGGTCATTGATTTCTAAGGTATTGGTCTGGTAAGAAGTGATGTGATGTTGGATAACACCTGCTGTAAGATGACAGTGCCCCTGCCTATAAGGTGACAGTTAAGAAAATTATTATTAAACAGTTGAGGACAGGATTCTGAGGCCTGGCCGGGCAGCTATAAAAGGAGAGAGCCTGGGCTTGCTGGGGGAGTGTTTACTGGTAGAGAGAGTTGATTGGAGAGAGATGGAGTGCTGGAGAGTTTGCTGCAGAGACAGAGAGAGAGTTTGCTGGCAGAGAGAGAGACAGAGAGAAGAGAGAGAGAAAGAGAGAGAAAGGAGAGAGAGAAAGAGAGAGAGAGAGAATAGACAGTGGGGCCTGCTGGAGAGTCTGATGGGAGAATCCCAGGGGGCCTACCTGCTGGAGAAACTGCTGGGAGAGTTTCCTAGTGAAGTGAGGAGAGAAGACAGATTAAAAGGAGACTTTAAAGAGCCTGTGGGGCAAAAAGATGCACATGATAACCTCTAAATGTATGCATTGCAATCCGCAATGTGTAAGAGAAGGAAAAGAGAAAGAGAAAGAGAGAAAAGAGATAAATAACCTGCCATAGAGGCAGGCTATGAGAGGAGGGAGGGAATCGGGGACATTGGTGGTGGGAAATGGCACTGGTGGAGGGATGGGTGCTGGAACACTGTATGACCGAAACCCGGACATGAACATCTTTGTAATTGTATATCTCACAGTGATATAATAAAATATAAATAAATAAATTAATTAATGAGTGAATAAATAAATAAATAAAGGGCCTGTGGACTTGCTCCTGTATCTGTCAGTCGGGGGATCGGTTCGTTAGCCCTAGAAGCAGCTAGGGCTTTCATCAAACCCCAATACTGTCTGGGACACCGCTGAGACTGACAATGTACAATGAAACAATAACTACACTTCTCAAAAATTGTAAAATAGTCTCACATAGATAATATGCACCCCTAAATGCCTGCTGGAAACCCCAGACCCAAGCCTTGCTCACCTGTCAGCTATCAGTAGCAAACAGAAATGGAAACAAATAGAATTTTTTGTTTTTTTGCAAATTTGTGGGAAGTATTTGGTACCGCACCAGCAGTGCCCAGGGTTATTCCTGGCTCTTTGATCTCTAATGGCCCCTGGCCATCTTTGGAGGATCATATAGGTGCTGGGCATTAACTGCAGCCAGCTGCACGCAAAAGACAAGCACCTTACCTCTTTTACCATCTCTCCAGCTCCAAACATTTTCTTTTAAAACTTTGACCAGAGATGATATTTGCTTCTTCTGATATTAACATAGGTGATTAAATATAAATATAAAGAATCATTAGTGTTATTCTGCTATATACCAAATTTCTAATTCCTATATTTTGCAATTAGGATCTTAATTTGTGATTGGGAGTGAGGGAATGAAGCACCAGAGAAACTTCTGTAGCCAAAATATTTATTCCTGTTCACTTGCTTACTCTTACATTCAATCCTGCAATCAGACTCTGGAAACCTGTTCAGTTAAGCAAGTTTTTGTTCTAAGACAAAAACTATATATACAATGTGAAGAGCTGTTCTCTGGTCTATATGAGCTTTTATTGCCATTAATAACCATAATTATTCTTAACATTAAGAAAGGCTATAAAACTATGAAATCTGAAATCAGAGGAAACAGTTGACATTCAGCTTAGTCAAACATTTCATGTTAATCTATTTTATTTTGGCATTCTTGATTTTTAAAAAAATTCCCACCATTAATAGTAGAAAAAAAAATTACAAATGCAACCAAACGTTCATGCCAACAATCCAAGTCTTCACGTCTGTAGAGGAAAAGTTATCCATTAAGCCAGAATATGGATTGTGGCCCATTGAGGGGGTGGGAAAAGGTTCTCATCCTTGACGATTTCTCAAGGATAGTATCTTGGGGTTATGGCAAACTGAATAATTATGGCCCCCTGGAGGGGGAGGTGAGGGAGCATTCTTTGGCTCTTTCCAGGTGTTTCATCATCTTGTTTTCCATGACTCATAATGGATGTCTGAATAAAAAAAAAAACACTTTTGTTCCTTTGAGTTCATGGGCCAACAGAGAAAGACGCACTAGTTCCCATCAGTCATTCTGCGGCTACTTTCCTGCTCAGCGGACGGGGTACTGCTGTGTTTACGTGTCCCAACATAAATCTCAGAGTAGTCTTCAAAAACTTCCATCCAGATTTTTCAGAGGAATTCAAAGGGATAATCTGAAAATTTTATAAACAGGCAAATATTAGCCACACAAAAATGTTTGGTTAAGTGTTACTCCAATAGAATTCGTGGGAATACAGCTGTAAAATATCATTCATTAATACAATGTCTTCCAAATGAGTGGTTACCAGAAGGGAAGGGGGCAGGAGCTGAATACATTAGAAGTAGAGAAAGTAAATCTTAAGGTCAAAGCACTGGATGTTGGGGAAGGTAATTGTATAGAATATATAAGACAGGGGTTTAAATGACATGTGCCTGAAATGTACATGAAATTCCAGTGCAAAGTCTTTTTTTAAGTTTAAGGGGTGTCTATTTCCCCCCCACAAAAATATTTTTTGAGTTTCTACTATTCCTGATTTAAGTATCATTTTATGATCCCATGTAATGCAAGGGATCATCACTGAACCGTCACTGAACCCCTAAGAGCATGGTGTGTTAGTGTTACGATTCCCAGACCAGGACACATAGACTCTCCCCTGAGCGTTTGCTACAACAATTTTTGGCTTATTTTCCCCTCTGTGAAAGGAGAGTGTTAAGTGTTAAAGTTGCTTTTTTGTTACAATGCCCATGACTGTACTACAGAAACACAGAAATTGAGAATCATTCATTGATTTTAAAAGGTATTTATTGACTATCTATTAAGAACCAGGCAATAGGTCCTCTGAAAAGGAAGAAGGGCAGGGCTTCTACACTGCAGTGCCCAAATCCTTTGGAAATCAGTGCCTCTGTCTCCTGGCACTGTTAGAAAGAGGCAGGGGCCCCCTAAGCTGGTGTTGATGTGTTATTTTTGCCAATAAGTAGCAGAATTCCTAGCACTTCACAGGTGCTCCAAAAGCACTCAGTTAATGAACAAAAGGAGATTTGTTATAGACAAGGCTGATCAACCCCAGCACAAAGTCCAGAGAGAAAGCTATCAGGCATGATCCCCAGCAAGATTTCATTACAGATTCACCTGGACCAGAGAGACAGACAGAACAACAGCGAAGGTGTTTAACTTGCATGAGGCTGACAGGTTCTATCCCAAGCATTGCCAAGAGTGATCCCTGAGCTCAGAGCCAGGAGAAGTCTCTGAACAAACCTTCCCCTCCACAGTAAAAGTAAAATAAAATAAAATAAAATAAAATAAATAGAAGAAAGGGATATTAAGAAATCGATTCCATTCACAATTGTGCCACAGAAAATCAAATACCTAGGAATCAGCTTAACCAAGTGTATGAAAGGACCTATACAAAGAGAACTACAAGACACTGCTTCAAAAAAATAAAAGAGGACACGAGGAAATGGAAACACATTCCCTGCTCATGGATAGGGAGAATTAACATTGTCAAGATGGTAATACTCCCTAGAGCTCTGTACAGATTCAATGCGGTTCCTATAAGGATTCCCATGACATTCTTTATAGAAATTGACCAAACAGTCCTGAAACTCGTATGGAATAATAAACCCCCACGGATAGCTAAAGCAATCCTTGGGAAGAAGAAGATGGGAGGCATCACCTTTCCCAACCTCAAACTGTACTACAAAGCAGCAGTAATTAAAACAGCATGGTACTGGAATAAAAACAGACCTGTGGACCTATGGAATAGAGTTGAGTATCCTGACACCACCCTCAAAGACATGATCAGTTAATCTTTGATAAAGGTGCAAAGAGTCCAAACTGGAGTAAGGGAAAGCCTCTTCAACAAGTGGTGCTGGGAAAACTGGACAGCTACATGTAAAAAAATGAATTTGGACCTGTGTCTAACACCTTGCACAAAAATCAGATCAAAATGGATTAAAGATCCCAATATCAGACCTGAATCCATAAAGTACGTTGAAGAAAATATAGGAAAAACCCTCCCACGACATTGAAGCTAGAGACATCTTCAAAGGTGAAACACCATTAACAAAGCAACTAGAAGAAAATATAACCATATGGGACTACATGAAATTGAAGAGCTTCTGCACCTCGAAAAGAAACAGTGACCAAGATAGAAAGACAGTCCACAGAATGGGAAAGAATATTCACCCAATACCCATCTGATAAGGGGTTAATATCCAGGCACTGGTACAGCTATATAAGAAAAAAACAGCCAACCCCATTAAAAAATGGGGAGAAGAGATGAACAGAAACTTTGACAAGGAAGAAATTCGAATGGCCAAAAGGCATATAAAAATGCTCATCATCATCACTAATAATCAGAGAGATGCAAATCAAAACAACAATGAGATATCACCTCACACCACAGAGATTGGCCCATATCCAAAAGGGTAAAAGCAACAAGTGCTGGCATGGATGCGGGAAAAGGGGACTCTCATACATTGTTGGTGGGAATGTCGACTTGTACAACCTTTCTGGAAAACAATATGGACATTCCTCCAAAGACTAGAAATTGAGCTCCCTTTTGGCCCAGCCATACCACTCTTGGGAATATACACTGGGAAGCCTAAAACACACAGCGGAAACACAATCCACACTTTTATTTTCATAGCAGCACTATTCACAATAGTCAGAACCTGGAAACAACCAGTATGCCCGAGAACTGATGACTGGATAAAGAAACTGTGGTACATCTACACAATGGAATATTATGCAGCTGTTAGGAAAAATGAAGTTATGAAATTTGCCTATAAATGGATGGACATGGAAAGAATCATGTTGAGTGAAATTAGTCAGAAGGAAAGAGAAAGACATAGAATGACTGCATTTATTTACATGACATAAATATACCAGGTGATCTTACCAAAAGTGGAAATTACCACAAGCACGTGGGAGTCAGAGGTTAGGTAAGATAGAGAAGGGAACATGTGTGAATAAATGTCAAAAGGTCTGATACCAACATAGAACTGAGCATTAAATACAGGCAAAAAAAAATGCACATGATGGCTCCTAAGTGTATGTAGTGCAACCCACAATGTGTAGGAAGAAGTAAGAGAGAGAGAGGGAGAGAGAGAGAGATAAAGAACCTGCCATTTAGGCAGGCCGTGGGGGGGGGAGGGAATTGGGAACATGGGTGGTGGGAGATGGGTACTGGTGGAGGGCAGGATGCTGGAACACTGTGTGACCGAAACCTCCAAACATGAACAACGTTGTATTGTATATCTCATGATGATGTAATAAAATGTTTTAAAAAAATAAAATAAAAATAAATAAAATAAAAATAAGATAAAATAAAACACAATTGTAACATAAAAGTAAATCCCACCTAGGAGTCCCTGAGCCCCAGCAGACTGACTGCACAACAGCTCCTCCCTCTAGTCTGGTCTCAGACACGTCCCTGGAGCTCATTTCCACTCAGTTACCTCTCAGGTCTGCTCTCCACCTTTCCCCCCCTGCATGGGGTGCAGGGAGAACCAGCTAGAGTCCACTGGGACACTGCATGTGAACAGGGAGAAGACATGTAGCCAAGTCAGGTCGTTCATGCTCTCCTGGGTGGTTGTGTGGATTCTCCAGAGATCCCAGCTGGTGCCAGACAACTCTGGCGCGAGTTTGCCTTCCTGGAATCTGTGTGTGTGTGTGTGTGTGTGTGTGTGTGTGTGTGTGCGTAAAGGCGCACACACACACGCACGTTCATCTTAGGGAGGAGAAACAGTATTTCCTATTCCCCAGGACATTTCTTTTTGTTTCACAACCCTGTTTATTGATTGAGGTTTTTTAATCTATATTACTGTAAATGATGGTTTCCTGTGCACCTAATTCCAACGCCACACCAATCCCCAGTGTACACACACCTCTCCCAAGGATCCCATTGCTCCTCCTTTCAATGTCCCCCCACCACCTCCACCCCACTCAATTGTATGGATCCATTCTCCCTACCTTCTTGCCCAAGGGAGGGACTGGCATCCATTTCCCATTTTTTTCCTTACATTTTAGAGAGATTTTATCTCATGCCACCTGACGCAAATGAACTGATCTTGTCAGTTCAACCCTCTGTCTGGGAACTGCAGTTTGTGATAAGCTCTACTTCCTTGGACCCGCTGCATTTTATAATGAACAAAATCCATTTTTCAGCACAGGCTCATTACTTACCATGTGCAGTGATCCTGCTGATGCATCATGGACGTGACTTCTAGTTCTGGTATTTGAGGGAGGACTTCGGCGGTCTGAGACAAAGATGGCCTCTGAGGGTTGTCTGTAAGTGAAGGAGAGCAACTTAGTTATATCTGTAAATGGTGCTGCAAAATCTCAGCATTTTATAACGAAGTGAGAGAACTATAGGCTCCATCCAGAAAGGATTTCTTTCAACCACTCACTGAAATTCCTGCCTATAACTCTCACTCTTTTAACGCAAATTCTCAACTTTTGTTGGCTTTTTTTAAGGGGTTGGGGGAAAGGAACATACCCAGCAGTGCTCTGGGTCACTCCTGGCAATGCTCAGAGGACCATAGGTGATGCCAGGGGTTGAGCAGGAATCGACTATATACAAGGCAAACTCCTTAATCCCTTGAACACTCTCTCTCTCTCTCTCTCTCTCTCTCCTTCCTCTCTCTCTCCTTCCTCTCTCTCTCTCTCCTTCCTCTCTCTTTCTCTGTTTTTTGCTTTCATTCCTCCCCTCTCCCACTCTTCCTGCACTTCTGTGCTTGAGACCTGAAACATAGTGTTAAGGAAGAACCAAGGGGGGGAAAAAGAAAGAGTTTTAAGCACACTATCAGACAGCAAGCAAGAAAGTAATCTCAGTTTGGAAACTGCAAAATTTTTGGTAATATTTGCTGAAATATGTCCCTAAAAATTTGTAACCATGTCTTTGATTTCAGAGACAATTTTACCCTGACACAAAATTACAGGTTAGATGACTGCTAATCTGCCTTCTTTGCATAGTTACGCAACCTTATAAAACTCTTCTAATACTGACCCAGCTGACTTAAGGTGGAGATAAAACTCCAGGCCCTGCATAATGGAGTCAATTTTATTCTGCTGGGTTCTTGGGTATAGCTTTTTATTTTACTTTTTTTTCTTACAGAAACTTAAGTTCATTGTGAGGAATGGCCCACAAGAATAAGACTTGACCCTGAAAACAGGACATTCCTGGCCTAAGCAAACAAAGGGAAGAGGCCTAGTAGAGGCTATTAGCCTTCAGATGGTCAGTTGACATCTGACCATCTGAAAAAAAAAAGTTTTTACCCTGTCATGATAATTTAGGGGACTCTTAACCGCTTTGTCTGCTTCTGTATCTCTGCTTTGCTTAAGATAAGATAAAGTATGCCAACATGCACCCTCAAGATTGTGTGGGAGAAGGTATACAAGCAGAGTGCTAAAACAAAGTGGGGCCTTTTGAGTCTCTTTGTCTCAAGGGGTCCTCAGCGCTGAGCTAATAAACTTTCCTTTATCTACATTTCTGTTCCTGGAGAGTCTGTATCTACAACGGCCTAACATCATCTCACTCAGGGTTTGGTATTTTTTTTTCCAAATTTTATTACACCACTTTTAGACATACAATTACAAGATGCTCATGTAGAGTTATGGTTCTACAGTGTTCCAACACCCATCCCTCCACCCAACCCATCTCCCATCACCAATGTCCCCACCTCCCTCCCCGCCTCCCACACCTCAACTACTTGGCGGGTTCTGTATGTCCTTTCTCTCCTCTCTATCTCTCCCTCCCGCCTAACTTTTCTACACATCGTAGAATGCAGTACATTAAAGGACATAACTGTTTCCACTAGTTTGATGGACCATGCGGCTGCCGCGGCCACCACGACTTAGATTCCTCATATGGTCAGCATCTGGACAGTGAAGGTGGCGGCTAGTGTGGTGGGCGAGTCTCATCCGGCTGCTTCCAGGACCCTCCAGAGGTGATGGGCCCCTCCCAAAACCCATCTGTCCTCCTGGGAGCCCCATAGTCAGCTGAGCCTGGGGAGAGCTGAGTTCCAGCTTCCCCAGCCACGTTTGAGGCTCTGCTTGTTATGGCTGGTTGCCCCAGGGCAGCTCCTGGGCGGGCCACCAGGCTCAGACAAAATGGAGGGGGAAGGGGCCGGCCCCAGCTCCATCTGATGAATTCCTGGTGATTCCCGCTTCTGGGAGCTGCCTACCAGGGCTCTGAACTTCGTTTTGCTCGGTTAATCTGGTCTTGAGGTAGCATCCTTCCCGGGTGGGATGATTATATTGCAGCATCCGGACAGCAAAGGTGGCGGCTAGTGTGGTGGGCGAGTCTCATCCGGCTGCTTCTGGGACCCCCACAGAGGTGATGGGCCCACTCCCAAAAACCCATCTGTCCTCCTGGGAGCCCCATGGTCAGCTGAGCCTGGGGAGAGCCGAGTCCCAGCTTCGGGTTTGGGTTTTAGATCTCTCTACTTTGTGTAGAATCTGAGTGTGGATGGAAATGAGGAAATTATTTTAAAATAATTTTTTAAAAAAATGTTGAGGTGTTTACTTCTTAAGGAAAGAAATGAAAGCGGATTTGTGTGTAAGCAAGAATATAATGCTTCTTGTCCATGAATGAGATCAAATACCAGTTACCAAAACCAAAAGATTTTCAATAGTCTCTTGAAATTTTATTTTTTCTATTAGGGAAAAAAGGTTTTGATAAAATAACTTGTCGGGAGGGGTTGCTTTGCTGAATATAGAGCGACATTTACATGATCAACAATAGTTTAAGCATAAAAAGGATAAAATTTCATGTAAAATTATTTCCTCGGTCTTTCTCTCTCTCTGTATCACTTGTATTACTTGTCTTCCCCTTGTTCATCAATTTGCTCGATAGGGTGCCAGTAACGTCTTCATTCGTCCTTGTCACATGCTAGTGTAGCCCAAGGGCATCTTCTTGCTCCAGGAACATGAAAAGCCTAAACCATTTGTTCAGGTCATGGGAATGAGGTCTATTATTGTTACTGTTTTTGGCATATCAGTACAACACGAGTAGCTTGCCAGGCTCTGCCATGTGGGTGGGATACTCTCAGTAGTAGTTAGGCTCTCAGTTCTTGTGTTTACTGATAGAACCGTCTAGCCGCTTTGTAGTTCATCAGTGGGGTTGAAATAGGCTTTTTCTATAGGGTGGGGGACAAGCTGGGCTTGATATCGGCTTTACTTTTGGTTGGAGCTCTGATGAGCTGTGGAGTCCAGATGTTGAAAATGGCTGCCATCATGGTGCGGGGGTTCCTCTGGCTTCTTCCAAGGCTCTACTGGGATGGCGGGCCAGGGCCAGAACCCGCCCTCCCTCCCTGGACGCCTCATGATCAGCCGAGCACAGGGAGAGTCAGTAGCAGCTCTGCCGGTGTGATCTATGTCTCTCCGTAGGCCAACCCAAATGGAGACTGGTTCTGGCTCTCTGCTCAGGAGGTGGGAGGTGTTCAGGGAACCATGTGGTGGTAGGGATCAGACCTGGGTCAACTGTTACTAGCCAAGTTCTTTCCCCCTGTGCTCTCTCTGGCTCTTCTCCGCATCCTCTTCAAGTTATTTGCTCCCTACCAATCACATTTTCCTTCTCTCCTTCCTCTCTCCACCACAGCTAACCAAGGTTATTAGTATTTTCTGTATCAATCAATGACAAAAAGATGACACATACTTTGATTAATATATGTATGTTTTTCTTTCTTTTTTTTATATAATTGGCAGCATAGTGTATAACATATGCAAACAACGATTTATCTCCAAAATGCTCTCATACAAATACTTCTTCATTCTTTGGGGGAGACGGAGTTGGGAGGAAGAATTAGTATTCTAATATTAAGAAATAGGGGGACCAGGGAGATAGCTCGAAAGGCCCCACATTCAATCCCCTAGCACTGCATGGGCCCCACCACCGCTGCCATGTATAACTCTGAAGGCTCCTGAGCATCGCTGAAGTATATCTGGAGGCCCCCAGCACTACTGGACTCAAGCAACATTGTGTCACTGGACCCAAATATTGGACTGTCCAGCCCACTCTCATCTGCCCAGGCCACCTAAGAACTGCTTGAGACCTCCCCCACCCCTAATATTATAGATCTTGCTTGTGTGATTGATCATTATGAAGTCAGGCTGGTTAGCAGTGATGAGTTCTGGAGGTGACTACACTTGGTTCTTTCAGGTTTATCCCTCTGTTCCCAGCTCAGCTTAATTGAGGCATGCAATGTCACTGCACCACACACTGCCCCTCCACACTGTCTCAGAACCCTTCTTGTCCCTCAACAACATCTCTTAGCAGATTTCTTTTATTGGCCACAATCTGTTCCCATACCATGTGTCTTGACATCCCACATGTCTGTGAGATCATTAGCCATTTGCCCTTCTCCTTCTGATTCACTTATCTCAGCACGATACCCTTCTGTTCCAGCCAAGTTGCGATGAATTGCAGATTCCCTCTTTTCTTCTGGCTGAGGGGCTGGAGTGATAGCCCAGAGGGTAGGGCATTTGCCTTGCATACGACCGGCCTGTGCCGGCCCGGGTTCAATCCCGGCATCCCATATGGTCACCCCAGCACCGCCAGGAGTAATTCCTGAGTGCAGAGCCAGGAGAAACCCCTGAGCATTGCCGTGGCCCAAAAAGCAAAAAAAAAAAAAAAAAAAAAAAAAAGAAAAAGAAAAGAAAAAAATTCTTCTGGATGAGTAACACTTGTCACTTGTATCACTTGTCTTCCCATTGTTCATCGATTTGCTCGAGTGGGTGCCAGTAATGAATATCTCCATTCATTGGGAATGAGGTCTGTTACTGTTACTGTTTTTGGCATATCCAATACACCACAGGTAGTTTGCCAGGCTCTGCCGTGGCTCTGGGTTCATCACAGGAGGCCCAGTCAGACCATCAACCATCCAGGGCCCATGGGGCAAAGCCTTGGGTGTAGACAAACCTGTCTCCTGTATGCCACCTGCCAATGCAGCCAGGCACTACAGTCACACCTGCAACACCTCAAGGGACAGGTGACAGGAATGTAACATACTCTGGCTGAGTATGTTACCACAATTTCTTTGTTCACTCATTTGTTCTTGGGAACTTGGGGTGTTTCCAAATGGCAGCTATTGTAAGTAACACCTCCGTAAACACAGGTGAGCAACTCTTTTCAACTCACTCCTTATACAGTATAGGGGAAAGCTGCTATCTTTGACAAACTACTAATAATCTTCCCCTAATGTTTTATTTGTATTTTTTCTTTTCACTTCATCAAATTTAGTCTTTCAGCTGAGACTAGTGTCTCTGTGGGGAAGGCCTACATTGTAATTTTAAGTGAATACTATTGTTTATACTATAACTTTTAAGATGCCATGCTTATCACTGTATCACTGTATCACTGTCTTCCCATTGTTCATCGATTTGCTCGAGTGGGCACCAGTAACATCTCCATACATCCTGTCACAAGCAAGTGTAACCCAAGGGCATATGCTTGCTCCAGGGACAGGAAGAGCCTCAAACGATTCTTCAGGTCATGGAATTGAGGTCCATAAATGTTATTAGTTTTTGGCATAACAAATAAATAAAACACAGGTATCTTGCAGGCTCTGCTGTGTAGGTGGTATATTCTCAGTAGAAGGGTCTCATCTCGAGCATTTACTGATGAAATGCCATACTTATAACCAATGATGCTCTTGAAATTTATCCGTTGCTGGGTTGCCATTTTTTTCTGGATGGTTTATTCAGTTAAACGAACACTATTCATTGGCAATCCCCTTTCCTGCTCATTTGATATGCCTTTTTATCATTTCATCGAAATCATGAACTTTCTGATCTTTCATTTGATAATTTTTATCTAGTTATATACCAGTATTATAGAGAAATGACTGATTCTAATTCCTCCTCCTTTTTTCTGGTTTGACAGTATATTTTCCTGGTTTGACAGCTTACTTTCATAGGAAGGCATTATAATTTTCGTGTTTATTTTTTAAAATTATGCATATGTATTGGTTTAGGGGAAGAATTGACATTTTAACATATTCCTATGGCATACTATTCTTTTTTTTCAAATCATATCTTATAGACATAAAATATTTTTTCTAGAGTTTTTAGGAATGTTTTTCTATAGAAAACTTGTGTAAATCTTATGAATGTATTCCTAGTTGTTTTATATTTTTATAATTGCTTTAATTGCAACATAGCTTTTAAAACCATATAGTACTATTTATGTTTTCTATTACTTTTGTACCCTACTGAAGTCTACCTTTAGGAATTGCCTTAGATTTTCCAGAATCTCATCATATTAAGCAATCATTTTATTTATTCTTCTCAACTTGTTAATCTTGTATTTCTACCTCGCAGCTAAAAGGCTAGTGTTTCCAGGTCAATGGTGAATAGTGGCAATTGCGGACATCCTTGAAATTTTCTGGCACTAGCTAGACATGTGTTTAGTTTATGCCTATTAAGAATGATTCTGAGTCTTTGAGACAAATATATTATATTCTGGAAGTGCCTACTTATCTTTATAGGTATTGTTCTGATGAATGTGTATTACATTCTTTCAAATGCATTTTAGTGTCTATAGAGATGTTCAAACAATATTACCCACTATATTACTGAAACAAGCACCACTTGCTCATAGAATGAGCTCATGGAAACTGTTCCCTGGATTATTTTGCTAATATTTGTTGAGGATTGTGTTCATAAATGCAGCAGATTCTTATTAACAATTGTGGGAGGGGCAGTTGCTAAGGGGCTCAAAAGCATGATTCTGTGAAACAGAGAGCAAAGAGGGCAGAATCTCACTTTCCCGCCTGGGTCTTAGTCAGGAAAGCTTTTTCGTTGACTTTGTAGGAGGCTGAAAAGTTCTGTGGAAAGAAATCTCACACTGATGGCCATTGTAGTATTTTATAGGACTAGGATAGCCCTCGATGGGTGTTAAAAATCACCTCAGAAGGCAAGTACCACCCTGCAAGGAGTAGTTGCTCACTTTTATTTTTGATATCTCACAGTTAAAAGAGATAACTTTTGGGAAAGTTCACAAAACCTGACCCCAGAAGAAACATAAAATCTAGACAATGATCTTAGAAGAAATAGAAAATGTTTCAGTTACTTCTCAAAAAAGTAACTGAAAGATCAGTTCACAAGGGAATTCTATTCATCTCTTTTTAAAAAAATGTATTATAGACGATACAGGAAATAGTATGTTTCATAACTCTGTTTATAAAATAAACATTACAACATTCAAATCTAAGAAAGATAATATCCATTGAGAAATTTTGCTTCT
The DNA here is from genome assembly GCA_021461705.1 of Cryptotis parvus. NCBI lineage: Eukaryota > Metazoa > Chordata > Mammalia > Eulipotyphla > Soricidae > Cryptotis > Cryptotis parvus. Next base: position 143,316 of record JAJIBD010000816.1, on the reverse strand, counting down.
GTCTTGCTTGTGACTGACTCCGGTTCAATCCCTAGTACCACATGGTTCCCCAGTTCTGCCAGGTATAGACCTGAAGTCTCCCAAGTACCAGTGAGGTGACCCAATACTCTTGGTGAGAGTCCAAGTAGCTCCAGAATTTTTAGCAAAAGACTCACTAGGATGGTCCATAGGTCTCCTGAGACAACCCCTCAAAAACAATTATGCTAGTGCCCAGAGAGATGGTACAGTGAGTAGGGTGCTTGCCTTGCATATAATAATCTAAGTTCAGATCTGGAGCAGCCCAAAAAAAAAAAGGAGGAAGAAGAAGAAGAAAGAAGAAGAAGAAGAAGAAGAAGAAGAAGAAGAAGAAGAGGAGGAGGAGGAGGAGGAGAGGAGGAGGAGGAGGAGATGGAGAAGGAGAAGGAGAAGGAGAAGGAGAAGGAGAAGGAGAAGGAGAAGGAGAAGGAGAAGGAGAAGAAGAAGAAGAAGAAAAGAAGAAGAAGAAGAAGAAGAAGGAGAAGAAGAAGAAGAGAAGAAGAAGAAGAAGAAGAAGAAGGAGGAGGAGGAGGAGGAGGAGGAGGAGGAGGAGGAGGAGGAGGAGGAGGAGGAGGAAGAAGAAGAAGAAGAAGAAGAAGAAGAAGAAGAAGAAGAAGAAGAAGAAGAAGAAGAAGAAGAAAGAAGAAGAAGAAGAAGAAGAAGAAGAAGAAGAAGAAGAAGAAGAAGAAGAAGAAGAAGAAGAAGAAGAAGAAGAAGAAGAAGAAGAAGAAGAAATAATATTTAGGCCAAAGTAACTCCAAGTGTACATTATCTTCTATTTCTCCTAATGGAAAAGTCACATAGCCTATAAGTTAATAGCAAAAGTTTAAAAAAATATTGAAAATAAAAAGGCAGGATACATGTTATTTTATTTTATTTTATTTATTTATTTTTTGCTTTTTGGGTCACACCCAGCAATGCTCAGGGGTTACTCCTGGCTCTGCACTCAGGAATTACTCCTGGCGGTGCTCGGGGGACCATATGGGATGCCGGGAATCGAACCCAGGGGCGGCAAAGGCCGGCCACGTGCAAGGCAAATGCCCTACCCACTGGGTTATCATTCCGGCCCCAATTTCTTTTTTTTTTCTTTTTGGGTCACACCCGGCAATGCTCAGGGGTTTCTCCTGGCTCTGCACTCAAGAATTACTCCCTGGCAGTGCTCGGGGACCATATGGGATGCCGGGGATCAAACCCTGGCGGCATGGGCCAGCCGCATGCAAGGTAAACCCCCTACCCACTAGGCTATGACTCCGGCCCAGGATACATGTCATTTTAATGCCTTCAGAATAGCTGAGAGTGAAGGAGGTTTTGTTTTTTCTTTTCTATTCTACTTGGGGAAAATGCAATTTATTTCAAAGAATAGCAATTCACTAACTCTAGATAAGGCAGCAGAAAAAGTCAAAAATATTTTCAGAAGTATTTCTGTGAATCTGTCAAATCTCTAAAGCGAGCATTTCTTGGATATTACTCTCCCTGAGTCTTAGAAAAGCCTCAAAAAAATCAAAGGAAAATCCAGTCTGAGCTTTGGCCTGACTGCATCTAATGCAAACAAATGGATTCCCAGCAATAGTGAGCTTTGATTAAAAAATAAAACTTCATGCATTCTCTCACTGAATAAAGCCCTTTCCCACTGCCCACGGCGGAAACCCAGACTGCCTCAAATATTTCTTTCCTTCTTTTTTGTCAGATTTCTATAGCTTTTCAAAGTATTTCATATTATGACATCTGGGATGTAACCCTCAATTCATCTTTCCAAAGTCATTTTGTCTTCCCGCTGAGTCACCGAATCTTGCAAAGTGCTTTCTTCACTCTGCACCAGATGCTCCTGAGGTCAGAGAGAAACTCACCTCCCTGGTCCTAGTCACCCCTGGTGTTGGCAGCCTCATATCCTTGGGTCCTTGCATTGACCCCCTTGCCCCAGGACATTTGTCTGGAGTACATCTAAGGAAGTCTCCATCTGGCAAGACCTTTGGGTCTGCAGAGGGCTTTTGCTCATCAATTTTTGACGTTCTTCCCATATAAGTACTAACTTGGCCTGACCCAGCTTAGCGTTCGAGATCAGGTGAGATTGGGTGTGTTCACAATGGTATGGCCAGAGATAGGCATTTTTTACATTATCTCCTGAATGACAGCTAAGTTGTTGTTTTTGTTATATTTTTTCATTTTTGCTGCTTGGTTATTAAACTGGAAAGCCCAACTCGGTTTAAAACAAGGAAAGGCCCAAAGGTTAGAGAGGGTGAATTCAACTTCTCCAGAGGGAATTTATTTTAGTTTTTTGTCATTGCTTATGTGTCTGTCTCCTTGAGTCCAATGAGGATGTTTCACAGAGGTGACATTCTGAGACCCCACATTGTCCCCTGGGCATGGCCGGTGCAGCCCTGAGGTCCCTGTGCACTGTCAGGGTGTCCTAGTCACCCCTGGTGTTGACAGCATCATATCCTTGGGTCCTTGCATTGACCCCCTTCCCCCAGGACATTTGTCTGAAAATTCATGGAGCCCCCACCACTCCTGAACACCACTTAGGAAGGCTGAAAAATTGTTTTGAAAAGAAAGCCACCAGTGTTTCTAGACTCAGCATGAAGGGCTGTTCTGCAAAGGCAATCATTGAAGGGACAGAATCAATCATCGCCATGTCTATGGATTCCACACACTTAGGCATTTCTCCCTTCAGAGAGGCAGACCCTGCATTTTTTCCGCCTGTCATCGAGCCTACAGCCATAGCCTTGACTGTTTTATGAACCCAAGCTGTATTTTAAGAATCAGATATATGACACCTCATTTTCCTTAGTGAAAGAACCTTCTGGTTCTATAAACTGTGGGTGTGAACTGCATGACGCAATGCATCTTCCTTAGTGTGTGGCTACCGCAGAAGGCAGCCCTGCAGGCCCAGTGAGAGGCTCCAGTCCAGGCAGGTTTACCTAGGTAACGCCCCTGGGAAGGCCTCAGGGGAGGCAGCAGAGAGTGGGCCTCTCCTAGAATGGCCAGCCTTGAGCCCCACAAGCCCAGTGCAGAGATTCTGAGTCTTGAACCACATGAAGCATCAAGATCAAGTCCTGTGGTTTTGGAAATATTGATATGGCTGCCATGAGTCTAAAGGAAATGAAGCACATGTAAAGGTAAATGGTCCAGAGAGAGTAGTACAGCAGGTACTTGCCTAATAGGCAGCTGACCCGATTTAATACCTGGTACCCCATAAGGTCCCCATATGGTCCCCTAAGCCCTGCCAGGAGTGATGCCTGAGCCCAGAGCCAGGAGTAAGCCCTGAGCACTGCTGCGTGTGGCCCCATATTTTGTTTTTTATATTTTTAAACTATAAGTAACAAAGCTATATTTGAATGTACTTTTTAAAAAAAAAGGCACTACCAAGTGCAAAAAAAGAGAGCATTTTGCTACCATCTTTTAAGCTTACTCAGAGTCTTACTCAGAATATTTGGGAGACTTGGGGGGACCAGGGTTAGTTCATGTTGGTAGGGCTCAAATTATTTCTGGCTTTGTGCTCGAGTCAGCCCTGGTTAAGGGCTGAAGAGATAGTACTGAGGGCAGGGTGTTTGCCTTGCATGCACCTGGCCAAGTTCAATTCCAGCATCCTATATGGTTCCTTGAGCACAGCCAGGAGTAAATTCTGAGTTCAGGGACAGATAAAAACCCTGAGAACAACTAAGTGTGGCCCAAAAAAAACAACAACAACAAATAAAAAAATGAGTGGTTTCATCAGAAAAGAAGAAAGGGCCCACACAAATAACCTGACTTCACAGCCCAAAATGCTAGAAAAAAGACCAACAAAAGGAGCCCAACCCAGGCAGAAAGAAGGAAATAAATGAGCTGGAAACCAAAAAAACAATCAAAAGATTAATGAAACTAAGAGCTGGTTCTTCAAAAAAAAAATAAACAAGATCGACAAACCACTGGCAAGACTTGTAAAAAACATGGAAAGAGAGAACCCGAATAAACAGAATCAGAAATGAAAAGGGGGACATCACAACAGAAACCACAGAAATCCAAAAGATCATCAGAGATTAGTTTGAGAGCCTGTATTCTGTGAAACATGAGAATCTAGAAGAAATGGATAAATTCCTGAAGTCCTATAACCTCCCACGGCTGAAACAAGAAGACCTCCAATACTTGAATAAGCCTATCACCATCAAGGAAATTGAAACAGTAATTAAAAAGTCTGCCCAAACACAAAAGCCCAGGTCCAGACGGATTCACTAGTGAACTCTACCAAACCTTTAAGGAGTTCCTACTGCCAATCCTTTTCAAGCTCTTCCAGGAAATAGAAGACACAGAAACACTCCCAAATAGCTTCTACGAGGCACATATCACCCTAAGACCCAAAGCAGGCAGAAACAACACAAAAAAAATAAAACTACAGACCTATCTCTTGATCAACACAGATGCTAAGATCTTCAACAAAATACTAGCAAACAGAATCCAAAGTCTCATCAAAAAGATTATACATCATGACCAAGTAGTATTCATCCTGGGAATGCAAGGATGGTTCAACATTTGCAAGTCATTCAAAATAATACATCATATCAATAAGAGAAAAAAATAAAAACCATATGATCCTATCAATAGACACAGAGAAAGCATTTGACAAGATCCAACACCCGTTCATGATTAAAACCTTCCAGAAAATGGTAATTGAAGGAGCCTCCCTCAATATAGTCAAAGCCATCTACCAAAAGCCCACAGCAAGTATCATTCTCAATGGGGGAAAAACTAAAAGCCTCCCCTAAGATCGGGGAATAGACAAGGTTGCCCACTCTCACCACTTCTATTCAATATAGTACTGGAAGTACTTGCCATAGCAATCAGAGAAGAAAAGAACATTAAGGGTATCCAGATAGGCAAGGAAGAAGTCAAGCTATTACTATTTGCAGATGACATGATATTATACCTAGAGAACCCTACACTCTACCAAAAAGCTCCTAGAAACAATAGATACCTATAGTAGAGTGGCAGGGTACAAAGTCAATACCCAAAAGTCAGTGGTTTTCCTATATACAAATAATGAAAGAGAAGAAAGGGATATCAAGAAAATGATCCCATTCACAATTGTACCACAGAAAATCAAATACCTAGGAATCAGTTTGACAAAGAAGGTAAAGGACCTCTACAAAGAGAACTACAAAACGTTACTTTAAGAAATTAAAGAGGACACAAGGAAATGGAAGCACATTCCCTGCTCATGGATTGGGAGAATAAACATTGTCAAAATGGTAATACTCCCTAGAGCTTTATACAGATTCAATGCCATCCCTATAAGGATGCCCATGACATTCTTCAAAGAAATTGACCAAACCCTCCTGAAATCTGTATGGAATAATAAACCCCCACAGATAGCTAAAGCAATCTTTGGGAAAAAGAAGATGGGAGGCATCACCTTTCCCAACTTCAAACTCTACTACAAAGCAGTGGTAATTAAAACAGCGTGGTATTGAAATAAAAACAGACATGTGGACCTATGGAATAGAGTTGAGTATCCTGACAACCAGCCTCAAACACATGATCATTTAATCTTCGACAAAGGAGCAAAAAAGTGTGAAATGGAACAAGGAAAGCCTCTTCAACAAGTGGTGCTGGGAAAACTGGGCAGCTACATGTAAAAAAAATGAATTTAGACCTGTCTATCACCATGCACAAAAAATCAGATCAAAATGGATTAAAGATCTCAATATCAGACCTGAATCCATAAAGTACATTGAAGAAAATATAGGAAAAACCCTCCACAACATTGAAGCTAAAGACATCTTCAAAGATGAAACACCACTAACAAAACAACTAGAAGAAAGAATAAACATATGGGACTACATGAAACTAAAAAGCTTCTGCACCTCAAAAGAAACAATGACCAAGATACAAAACAGTCCACAGAATGGGAAAGAATATTCACCCAATATCCATCTGATAAGGGGTTAATATCCAGGATATATCAGGCACTGGTAGAACTTTACAAGAAGAAAACAGCCAACTCCATCAAAAAAATGGGGAGAAGAAATGAACAGAAACTTTGACAAGGAGGAAATTTGAATGGCCAAAAGACATATGAAAAAATGCTCATCATCATTAGTCATCAGAGAGATGCAAATCAAAACAACAATGAGATACCATCTCACACCACAGAGACTGGCACATATCCAAAAGAGCAAGAACAACAAGTGCTGGCGTGGATGCGGGGAAAAGGGGACTCTCATCCATTGTTGGTGGGAATGTCGACTGGTACAGCTTTTTTGGAAAACAATATGGACATTCCTCCAAAGACTAGAAATTGAACTCCCATTTGATCCAGCCATACCACTCCTGGGAATATACCCTGGGAAGCCAAAAAGGGAACACACTTCAAAAGGAACACACAGTGGAAACACCATCCCCACATTTATGTTCATAGCAGCACTATTCAAAATAGCCAGAATCTGGAAACAACCAGAGTGCCCGAGAATTGATGACTGGATAAAGAAACTTTGGTACATCTACACAATGGAATACTATGCAGCTGTTAGGAAAAATGAGATTATGAAATTTTGCCTATAAATGGATGGACATGGAGAGGATCATGTTGAGTGAAATTAGCCAGAAGGAAAAAGACAGATATAGAATGACTGCATTTATTTGCATGACATAAATATATAAATACATATATATGTGTGTGATATATACATATTATGATACCAATATCCAAGGTCAGACAAAACATGGATCAGGAGGTCTTTTCAAAATTGGAATCTACCACAAGCTTCTGGGAGTCGGAGGTTGGGTGGGACAGAGAAGGGAACAGTGTGCTAACAAACAACTGTTGTAAGTGATAATACCAGCCTAGAACTGAGTATTGAATACACGCAAAAAGATATACAAGATAATCTCTAAATGTATGTATCACTATCCACAGTATGTAAGAGAAGGGAGAGAGAGAGAGAGAGAGAGAGAGAGAGAGAGAGAGAGAAGAGATAAAGAACTCTCCATAGAGGCAGGCTTGGGGAGAGGGGGAGGGAATCGGGGACATTGGTGGTGGGAAATGGGCACTGGTGGAAGGGTTGGTGCTGAAACACTGTATGACCGAAACCCAGACACGAACATCTTTGTAATTGTATATCTCATGGTGGTATAATAAAATATTTTTTAAAAATGAGTGGTCCTTGGTGTTGCTCAGGAATGAATTGTCAGGGAGTGAGTCACTGGTAAGGCAGGCTTCATAGAGATAGCAACAAACATCCATGATCCACAAAAGCTCTTGTTTTCCATGGCTGGCGCGATATCACGGTGGGTAGGGCATTTGTCTTCCACACAGTCAGCCCAGGCTTGATCCCTAGGGACCCTGTAAAGTCCCACCAGGAGTAATTCCTGAGTGCAGAGCCAAGAGTACGCCCTGAGCAGTACCAGGGGGTCAAAAACGAAAAACACCTCTTGGTTTCCTCAAAAGAGCTTCAAATCAGGAAGCCCACAGCGAGCATCATTCTCAATGGGGGAAAAACTGAAAGCCTTCCCCTTAAGATCAGGGACAAGACAAGGCTGCCCACTCTCACCACTTCTATTCAATATAGTACTGGAAGTACTTGCCATAGCAATCAGGGAAGAAAAAAGACATTAAGGGCATCCGGATAGGAAAGGTAGAAGCCAAGTTGTCACTATTTGCAGATGACATGATATTATACCTGGAAAACCCGAAACTTTCTACCAAGAGGCTCCTAGAAATAATACATTCCTATAGTAGAGTGGCAGGGTACAAAATCAATACCCAAAAGTCAATGTCCTTCCTATATGCAAACAGCGAAAGAGAAGAAAGGCACATTAAAGAAACTATCCCATTCACAATTGTGCCACAGAAAATCAAATACCTAGGAATCAGTTTGACAAAGAATGTAAAGGATCTCTACAAAGAAAACTACAAAACGTAGTTATAACTACGTTTATAGTAAACGTAATAAATAAATAAAAGAAGTTTATTCAGGAAATAAAAGAAGACCTGAAGAAATGGAGACGCATTCCCTGCTCATGGATTGGAAGGATTAACATTATCAAAATGGTAATACTCCCTAGAGCTTTATACAGATTCAATGTGGTCCCTATAAAGATACCCATGATGTTCTTCAAAGAAATTGAACAAATGCTCCTGAAATTTGTATGGAATAATAAACCCCCACGAATAGCTAAAGCAATCCTTGGGAAAAAGAAGATGGGAGGTATCACTTTCCCCAACCTCAAGCTCAACTACAGAGCAGTTGTAATTAAGACAGTGTGGTATTGGTATAGAGACAGACCCGTAGACCTATGGAATAGAACTTAATATCCTGAAACACACTCTCAAATCTACAACCACTTAATCTTCGATAAAAGAGCAAAAAATATTAAGTGGAGCAAAGAAAGCCTCTTCAACAAATGGTGCTGGGAAAACTGGGCAGCTAAGTGTAAAAAAAATGAACTTAGACCTCCTTCTAACGTCATGCACAAAAGTCAGATCAAAATGGATTATAGATCTCAACATCAGACATGAGTCTATAAGGTACATCGAAGAAAACATAGGAGAAATGCTCTACGACATCGAAACGAAAAGTATCTTTTAAAGACGACACACCACTGACCAAGCAAATGGAAGCAAAGATAAACAAATGGGATTATATAAAATTGAAAAGCTTCTGCACCTCAAAAGAAATGGTGACCAAGATACAAAGACAATCCACAGAGTGGGAAAGGATATTCACCCAATACCCATCTGACAAGGGATTAATATCCAGGATATATCAGGCACTGGTAGCACTCCACAAGAAAAAAAAACAGCCAACCCCAACAAAAAATGGGGAGAAGAAATGAACAGAAACTTCCAAAAAGAAGTTCGAATGGCCAAAAGGCATATTGAAAAAGTGCTCTTCATCTTTAATCATCAAGGAGATGCAAATCAAAACAACAATGAGGTACCATCTCACACCACAGAGACTGGCACACATCCAAAACAGCAAGAACAACCGGTGCTGGCCTGGATGTGGGGAAAAAAGGGACTCTCATCCACTGTTGGTGGGAGTGCCGACTGGTCCAGCCCTTTTGGAAAACAATATGGGCATTCCTCCGAAAACTAGATGTTGAGCTCCCATTTGATCCAGCAATAGCACTCCTGGGAATATACCCGAGAGACCGAAAAACACATAGCAGAAACACTATCTGTACTTCTTTATTCATCTCTGCGCTATTCACTATAGCTAGAATCTGGAAACAACATAAATGCCCGAGAACAGAGGACTGGCTAAAGAAACTGTGGTTCATCTACACTATGGAATACTATGCGGCTGTCAGAAAAGATGAAATTATGAAATTTACCTGCAAATGGATGGACATGGAGACTATCATGCTAAGTGAAATTAGTCAGAAGGAAAAGGACAGATATAGAATGCCTGCATTCAATAATAGGATATAAATAGATACCAGTGTTTTACTAAATGTGGGAAATGGTAATGGCAGATTAAAACTCACATTGAATATACACAAAGAGACTTGAGTGATAAACTCAAGGGCTAGCCACAATGTGTAAAAAAGAGGGAGAGAGATGCAGAGACAGAGAGAGAGACAGAGAGAGAAAGAGAGGATACTGGGGTACCTGCTATTGAGGCAGCCTGGGGGGTGGGCAGGGAGGGTGGGGTACATTGGTGGTGGGAATGGGGCACTGGTGGAGGGATGGGTGCTGGTATACTGTATTACCAAGAACCAATTGTGAACACCTTTGTAATTGTATGTCTCACGGTGGTATAATAAAAAATTTTTAAAAAAAAAGAAAGAAAGAGAGAGACACTTACCTAATCAAATTAAAAAAAAAAATCAGGAAGTTCAAGCTATTCTTCACAAATGACTTGGGTCAAGACAGATGAGGAAAGTTTCAGATGGTTTAATGATTTTTATCCAATTACCGGATTAGGCTTCTAAAAACATAGAAATAAAAATGCAGAACTCAATATTGTTATCTGTTATTGTGACCTTTTAAAAATGGAGAGGAGGGAGAGAAGGAAATAAGAGAGAGAGAGAGAGAGAGAGAGAGAGCCATTAGCACTTTTGTGTGGGCCCAAGACTGCTAGTAGCTTTTTAAGACTGAAATAACCAATGATAGCTGCTTAAAATAGATTTCCATCCTTCATGGTCTTAACTCTTTACAATATTCAAAAGTTCCATCTGCTATCAACAGTGATCCTAAAACCACTCATCTTTTCCAAATCTGGCCAATGTGAAAATCAAATGAGGATGGGAGGCTAAATTACTGCAAAATTACCTAGAATTAACATGTAAAGAGAAAAAGGCATTCCTAGAACAGGCAACTGCCAATATTCTGAGTCACTGAATCATTCCCGGTTTAGTCACACCAAAGATAGCCTTAATCTCCAAGAAATTAAACTGATGAAGTGTTTCACCAATCTCTTTTCATTATTTTGGATTGGAACTGTGAAAAATTAGAATTTGAGGGTTGGGGAAGTTCTTGAAAAGTCTTTGTGAAACAGCAGAGATGATTCTCTGAATGCCGTGAAGGTCAGGGGCGTAGTGCAGGAAGTTAGGCGCTTGCGCCTTGCGCAGCCAACCCTGGTTGATTTCCCCAGCACTGCCTGAGGTTCTCTGAGCACTACCAGGAATGCCTCTGACACAGAATCAGGATTAGCCCCTGAGAAATGGTAGGTGTGGCCCCAAAACAAACCAAAGAGGAAGTTTGCAGAGACAAGCAGGATAGCTTGGTGTAAGGACAGAGATGTTTCTCTGCCTATGTTTTCTCATCCCTTCTTCTGTCCTGAGCCTTCATTGCCAACACACAAAGGCATTCAAAGAACACAGAGACTAGCTCATCACCCCATTCTGCCTATAGGGTCTTCATCCTTAGGGATTTCTTCTGCACTAGAATCCCCTCTGCATTTGGGTCTGTTCTATAACTGAGCAGATGGCTCTAACCTTTACTGGGTTTATGAACCTAAATCTGTATTTTAAGTGTCATAATGATTATCGTGGCATAAGTCAAAATTAAAATGTTGTTACAGCTGTGTGGCTTGGCATCTGGGACCAGCGACTTACCTCTGCCTCTGCAGGAAACTGAGACTTGCTTCATCTTTCTTATCCCAGCCATCAACATGTTATAGATACTAATTTTCCATTCGTTTTATTTTGGGCTAATACAAATTATCGGTCCAGCCACTTACTCTTAGCATTTAGTAATTCTCTCTCACAATTAAATTCTGTTTCTTTGGCTTCATATTCCCTAAAAGCCCGCCCACATTAACTGCAGAAAACATTTCAGCCCCTGTTTTCCGGGATGACTCACCTTATCACACACAAACTCCTACGTCCTCACATAGAGAAATGTTTCATCTCCATTGCTAAGGTTAATACAAAAGAGGTTTGATCTGTGGCTGAACCCAGCTGGAGTCCTCTCCCGGGGTCACCACTGCCTTTAAGTTCTGTGTGCTAGAAAGTGCCTCTGTGAAGACAGAACTGAGTCTGAACTCTCTGCTAGGAACTGGCTGTGGCTTGGTTACTAAAATCCTATAGCATCCCTTTTCTCATCAAAAAATAAACAAGAGGTTGCTATGAAATTAAGTAGTATGATACCAAGAGTATACCACCCTCATGGCAGAGCCTGGCAAGCTACCCATGTCGTATTCCATATGCCAAAAAACAGTAACAGTTATAGACCTCATTACCATGACCTGAACGAATGTTCTGAGGCTCTTCTTGTTCGTGGATCGAGCAGATGGCCTTGGGCTATACTAACACGCAACAGGGACTTATGGAAATGTTACCGGTGCCTGCTCCAGCAAATTCATGAACAACGGGAAGACAAGTGACAAGTGACAAGCTATGTCTGGAAGTCGTAGGCATCTGGGAAGTGCTGGATGAGGATTTAGAGTCTAGTTCTCTTCTCCTAAGGCTATCAGGGTGAGTCTCCATAACTATGATGCCAATCATGCAGAGGCACATATCATGCTAGGGCATGTGCCATTGTATCATCAAAGCTGAGAAGAAGGCCCTGCCCACAGTTCACATTCCATAGATTTTTTGGTTGACTGTGAAGGTGAAGAAGTTGAAGGTTTAGACTCGTTTATTGATGGACATGAATAGAGAGAGATGATGCTCTGTTTCCTGGCCAGGGAAGCAGCAGCTCCCTTCAGAGCAGATACTCTGCTGTTGGCTGTTCAGCACATGATATCACTCGGGGATGCTTGAGCAGGCAGGAACCTAGAGGAGGTGTATTCCCTCTCCTCCTCCCTGATCTCAGTGACCCGCACTCTGCTTTTCCCATACTCTGGCCTGGGGCTTGCCATCCTGGGCAGTCATGCAAAGCTACAGGAGGAGCAGAAGGGGGAGCCCCAGCAGCAACAAAGTGGGGGGCCAGAGGTAGTGGGAGCAGCAGAGGCATTCTGGCCAGACCATTCCCAGGCCGCGACTTGTATTCTTCTCTGCCTGCCCTTCCGTGACTCCTGTTCCACTTCCAAGCTCAAGCTCCTTAACCTCCTCCCCAATTCTGTGGATTTCCAAGAGCACTTCCTCCCTGCCAGCTCTTACACTCTGCCTTCCATCGTTGGCATCTCGTGATTCAGATTCTGTGCACTGTGCCTGTCCTTTATCTTGGTCTCCCAGTGTGGTCAACCCGTTGGGCACCATTTCTTGGGACACTGGGAAGCTTCTGCCAGATACTTCTGGGCATGCTCTTTTACACTGACGTTCTCCGTAAAGCCTCATCTGCAACATGACCACTGGTTTGCATTATTCTCTGCTAGTCTTAGCAATTCTAGAAAGTGCATTACAAACAGAATTATGCTCTTTCTGTCTTTTTCTCAGTTTTCTTTTGCCCCAATATTCATTTCTTGCTCAATTGCTATTTTTTCTTTTTTTCTCTTTTTTTTTGGGGGGGTGAGGGGAGAGAGGCTTTTTTTCCTTTCTGCTGAAAAATTGTTTTGCTTGTGTTTTGGTCATTGCCAGCTGTGCTCAGGGCCTCCTTTGTATTCAGGGATCACTTCCAGGGGTGCTCAGAATCAAAGCCAGGCTAGCAGCAAAGCTGGACAAGAGACAGACCAGTCTCACAGCTGCGGCTTAGATAATAATGAAGGTTAGGACCAGGTCTTTCCCAGGATCTTTCACATTTATACACTGTAATGATCATTGTAATTGCAACAAGCTTGGGAAGTTGATGGGGAATGGGGAATTATAAGGTCACACTAGAACTCACTATTGAATATACACAGAGACTTACATCATAACACGTTAATATCTGTAGGGCAAGCCACAAAGTGTAAGAGAAGGCAGAGAGAAATACAGAGACAGAAACAGAGAAAGAGAGAAATAAACGGTGCCTACTGTAGGGGCAGGCTGGGGTTGGGTGGGAAGGAGTGTTGGGACATTGGTGGTGGGAATGGGGCACTGGTGGAGGGCTGGGTGCTGTAACACTGTATGACAGAGACCCAACTATCAACAACCTTGTAATTGTATATCTCATGGTGGTATAATAACAATTTTTTTAAAAAACAGGCTGGGCATATGCCAGGTAAGCTCCTTCCCTACTGTACTATCTATCTGGTTCCTTATCTGCTTTTTGCTTAGGGTTTGTGTGATTTAATAAGCTTCCATTGCACATGAACTGCTTGCCAGCTACTGTCGGGGTGCTCCGCCGGGGTACCCGACAGTGCCGGGAAGCGAAGTTCCCTTCTACCTCCTAAGCCGGCGAGGAATGGATGAAAACTCAGGAATCCGATGCAGTTTTAAAAGACTTTACTTATCACAGGTTCAGGCATACAAATCAGCAAAAGGAAAAGCCGGTGCTTAGGATTCCAGGCTAGAACCCCCAGCCACGTGTAGGCCAAGATGGCGACCACCACGTGTAAAGGTTTTGTAAAAGGAGAATAAGGCTTCCAAGGGGAATGAGCGCTCACAAGGAGAGATCCCACAAAGAAGAAGGCCCCGGAGAGCGGGAACCGGCTAGTTTTTTATCCCTGTAACTCAGACCTTCCTCCCACTGTTATGGAAAGCAGGGAGGGCCCAATGCCCTTAGGTAATCCCTCCCTGCACCTCACCTAGGGCCTTTACTATGCTAATGTTTTGAGCCGAAATCTGCCTGGGAATGCCTTTGTAGTGTAGAGAAGGGGGTTTCTGAGATGGCATGTCTCTGTACCTTGACCAACACCAATGCCAGTTAAATATTTCTCCAAGCCTTCACAAGTCTCCTCTACTTCATTGTAGTTTTATATTTTAGTTGCCTTTGAGTATATCAGGGAGCCATGCTTGTTTGCTTGGAAGCAAACAGCATTTCTCTCTGGTCTAATTACTTAGGGGTCCAGCGTGGCCAGGCTAATATGCTGGTAAGATCTAGCTAGTCCCACGATGATTGTGGTAGCATGGGAGAATATTTATACCAGCTAGTACAGCATACATGGTCGGATAAACTGCCACATTTAGACTACCCCCTTATCTATGGAGTGATTTGCGGGAGGCACTCCAGAGCAGATGCAGTGGCCCTTAGGAGTCCTGCAACAAGCTACTATGGCAGAAGCACAGATTCAAGGATGATATGGCAGTCGTTACCTGTGTGAACATAATAGTGGAACAAATAAACTGTGGATTAATGCCAAATGCAGAAAACATATCCCATCATGCTACCCAAAGACCAGCAGAAAATATTAGAGACATATAAACACTTCAGATTTGATGAGGGACCTCATTCTCCCGACAAAAAGATGTGACTCATTTATTCTTTTCTGTTCTGTTTTCCTTGTGGCACAAAGGCCGGAACCCATACCTCACACGTGCACCACATGTGCTTTACCGCTGCACCAAATTCACAGCCAGACATTATTCTATCAGCTCTAACGTGCTTTCACTTACATCCCAGCCACTGTGTCTGCTTGGCAATACCATCCTATTTCTCCCCTTTTCAGGGTATGAACCTATCTCTCTCTTTGTGTGTATGTATGCAGCTATGCTTGCTTTGTAATCCGTGAACAACTGAAGACACGTTTGGGGTTGAGCAGCCAGAGCAGAGAGCCGGCTGCTGCGCTGTGTGGACCAGGTCCCTGCACTCTTTGATCTACATTTCTTCACTCCTGTTACAGCTGCTACCGAATACCTCTCAGCATGCTTTTTGCCCTGACATTCTCCTGCTGCCTCTAATCCATCATTACAGAGCGAGGCTTAAGAACGGCACTCAAGGGAAACATCAGTTCCTTTCCATTTCTCTTCCAGAAAGAGCAACTTATAATGGGGGGCTGTGGGGGATCAGGAATTGCTTTTTAGGTGAAAGAAATATGAATAACAAGAAAGAGCTTGCTTGGTTCTCCCTTTTAAGATGCTAGGCTTCAAGTTTTAAAAAATAAAAATAGTCTCTTGATTTAAAAAATACAGCCATCAGTCCTTGGCCTTCTTACCATTAATATTATATCCCTGGTAATAAGGCCGGGGGGGGGGGTAGTGGGGAGGAATGGCTGAGATGGGTTTCTCTGGTAAATGAAGCACGCAAGTCCATAAATAAAACTTGTGTGAGGTTAGCCAGGAGGTTTCCTGGTACTTCAAATTTGTGAGTCCCCTGATGCTAAGAGCTGATGGGAAAACTGTTGGGTTGGCTTTTTGGTTTTGTTTCTCAGACAAGGCTACAGTGTTCAAAATTACAACTTGACAAAGGTCCAGCTGCACCAGGTTGAAACTCTATGGGGGGTCTGAAAGTCAGGCATGGACCCACCATAGGGGAAAAAATAGGGTCAAATGTCATTCTCTTCATTGAAAAATCTGATTTTGCTATTAGGAGAGGGTTGGAGAGAGAGACAGAGAGACAGAGAGACAAGAGAGACAACAGAAACAGAGAGACAGAGAGAGAGAAAGGCAAGTGCCTGCCACAGAGGCAGGCAGGGTGGAAGGAGGTGGTGACAGGGAAACTGGGGACATTGGTGCTGGAAATGTGCACTGGTGGAGGGATGTGTTGGAACATGGTATGCTGAAACCTGACATGAACAGTTCTGTGACTTTTTTTTCCTATGGTGATTCAATAGTATTTCTTTTTTAAAAAATCTTAAATCTGGTTTTGCCATTTGCAAGAACCTGGGGTTTTTATTTTATTAAGCCAAAATTCTCAGTGCACAGAAACTTTCAACTTTCTCCATTTTCTTTTTAATGTTTCAATTTGGGCCAAACTCTCCATGCTCAAGGGTCACACCCGGCTAACTGCTGGGCATCCCCGCTGAGACTCTCAGAGGCCTTGATCACTTGATCACTTGACATCCCGTTATTCATCGATTTGCTCGAGCAGGCGCCAGTATCATTTCTATTTGACCCTATCAAGTGCCACTATAGCCCAATGGCATCTGCTTGCTTCAGGAATACGAAGAGCCTCAAACCGTTCATTCAGGGTCTTGACGAAGAAGTCTGACCATCTTGTAGGTGGGCGGCCACGTGATCTTTTGACATCCAGTGGGATCCAGTCAGTAATGGCTCTAGTCCAGCAGTCGTCTCCAAATCGCATTACATGTCCTTGGGGCCGGGCTATTGCCCAGCGGGTAGGGCATTTGCCTTGCACGCGGCTGGCCTGTGGCTGCCTGGGTTCGGTCCCCGGCATCCCATATGGTCCCCGAGCACCGCCAGGAGTGATTCCTGAGTGCAGAGCCAGAAGTAACCCCAAAAAAGCAAAAAAAAAAATCGCATTACATGTCCAGCCCATCTGATTTTCAATGCCTTGGCAAATGAGACAGAGTCCCTGACTCTGGAACAGTGACAGAGGTTGGAGCTCTGGATTCCCTTCTTTCACTTGAGTGAGGCGTGATATTCCAAGCATAGCTCTTTTGATTCCTCTCTGGGAGACCCAAATAGCGTTCTCATCCTGCTTTCATAGGGCCCAGGTCTCTGAGACCTATGTTAATGCAGGGAGAACGGTGGAGTTGAAGAGATGTGCCCAGAGCCAGAGGTTCTTTGTCCTTTTAGCTATTTCTTCGATGCTTTTGAAGGCATTCCATGCCACTCTCTTCCTCCTGCACAGCTCAGGTTTTAGGTCATTCATCATGTTGACTTCTCGACCTAGGTACACATAACTGCTGCATTCAGAGATGTTTGTTCCATTGAGAGTGAATGGGGCCTCTGGAACTAGTTCATCTCTCATGAACATAGTTTTGTTGAGATTCAGCTGTAGGCCTATCTTTCCACATTCTTGGTCAAAGTCAGCCAGGATTTGTGCCGCTTGGCTAATGTTTGGTGTTATTAGAACGATGTCATCAGCGAAGTGGAGGTGGTGTAGTTGCCGACCATCTATCTTCACTCCCATTCCTTCCCATTCTAATTGTTGCATGATGTTCTCGAGGGTGGCGCTGAAGAGTTTTGGTGAAATGGTATCACCCTGTCGAACCCTCTTTTGATATCATTGATCACTTCTTTGTAGAATGGTGAGATCCTGGTGGTGAATCCATAATACAGCTCATGAAGGATCTTGATGTATTGGGTTTGAACACCCTGTTTGGCTAGGGCTTCGATGACCGCTTCAGGCTCCACAGAATCAAAGGCTTTCTTTAAAGCAATGAACGTGAGACAAAGTGGCATCTTGAACTCCCTACAAACTTCAATGAGCTTGGTTACCATGTGGATATGGTCAATTGTGCTGAATCCTTTCCGGAAGCCAGCTTGCTCGCATGGTTGTCCTTCATCTAGTGTTCTGCTAATCCTGTTCAGGATGACTCGAGTCATGATGATGACACATGATGAACAGCATGTAGATGACAGACAGCAGGCAGATGGGGCGATAGTTGCCAATGTCGTGGATGTCTCCCTTCTTAAACATAGAACTGTCCTGCTGAATTTCCATTGGGAGGGCACCTTGCATTCAGACAGGTAGCGTGTGAAGAGCCAAACCAGTGTATTGATGAGTACCGACGGCAGATTCTTCAGGTGTTCAGGTCCGACTTTGTGTGGGCCTGGTGCTGTTCCCTTCTTTATCAACTAAATGGCATGTCGAATTTCAGAAGGGAGAACTTGGGAACGACATATCCATCCTGCGGAATTTGGTATGTGGGCAGGTGGACGTGGCTATCAAAGAGATCTGAGTAGAACTCATGGATAATCTTCTCCACTGCCTTTCTGGAAGATGTGATAGATCCATCAGGACGTGGGAGGGTAGTCATCTTGGTCTTATAGTTGGCGAAGGTCAGGCGGGCGTTGCGAATGCCTACTATATGCAAAACATGTACACTCACCTGAGTTCACTCTCCAACTCTGACTGCTTTTAACTGTTGTCATAGGATCATTTAGCCAATATTCTTGACAGACAGAGGCTAATAATTTTACTGATAGTGTTGGAAGTAGAAATTCTGCATTGGCAAAGAGTGGGGTGACTACATTCAGTAATTGCAGGGTGATACCATGGGTGCGGGGCATGCCCTACCTTTTGAGCTATGTCCCTACCCAGACATTTCATTTCTGTTAATTAAGCTATTAACAGAATCCAATTTTCCCTCAAGCAAAGGGTGCTGCTAATTTTTGTTTGATTATGGAGCCCAGAGGAATTGGGAAAGCTATTCCTGATTCCAGGTGTGAGTGTTTCACAGACTGACACAAAAAAAACAAGATCAACCAGTGCTGGAGCAAATGTGGGGAGAAAGGGACTCTCATTCATTGTTGGTGTGAGCGCCGATTGGTCCAACCTTCTAGGAAAATAACATGGACATTCCTCCAAAAACTAGAAACTGAGCTCCCATTTCACCCAGCAATACCATTTCTGGGATTAGACCCTGGGAGCCCAAAAACACACAGCAGAAATACCATCTGCAATTCTATGTTCATTATAGCACTATTCATAATAGCCAGAATCTGGAAACAACCTGAGTATCCAAGAGCAGATGGCTGGATAAAGAAACTGTGGTACATCTACACAATGGAATACTAACCAGCTAATAGGAAAAATTAAGTCGTGAAATTTACCTATAAATGTATGGACATGGAGAGTATCGTGCTGAGTAAAATAAGTCAGAAGGAGAAGGACAGATATAAAATGACTGTATTCATTTGTGGGTTTTAAAGAAAAAATAGTATGAGACTAATATCCAAGATCAGAAAAACAGGAGACCAGGAGGATGTGTCAATGGTTGAATTCTACCACTTGTATGTGGGGGGGCAGAGAGTAGGTAAGGCAGAGAAGGGACCAGTTTGAGAATAACAGCTGGAAATAGTAATGCTAGTCTAGAACTGAGTATGAAAGTAGGTCAATGGATATACATGATCACACTTCAGTGTCTGTGTTGCGAACCAGAATGAGCAAAAGGAGAGAGAGAGAGAGAGAGAGAGAGAGAGAGAGAGAGAGAGAGAGAGAACCTGCCATAGAGGCAGGTTTTGGGGGGGGGAGGGAATTGCATCACACTGGTGTTGGGAAATGAGCACCGGTGGAGGGTGTTGGAACACTGTATGACTGAAACACAATCGTGAACATCTTTGTAATGGTCTACAGCACAGTGATTCAATAAATAAATAAATAGATAAATAAATGATGTTTAATGGCTTTAGAGTTTCTCCTGGCACTTGAGGGACCACCAAGAGACGGGAGATCAATTCCAGGGCTCCTGGCTGAGACATGCTCTGGCCATTTGAGCATCTCCCTGCACTAAGGTGACTACTTAGAAAAGCATGCTGCAGAGTGTCCAAGGAAGTCTGTGTAAACAGTGGGGAGGAGGCGCGGAGGGAGGGGAGTGATAGCACAGCAGGAAGGGCACTTGCCCTGCACACAGCCTCAGGTGTTCAATCCCCGGCACCACATATGGTCCCATAAGCCCCACCAGGAACGATCCATGAGCACAGACCACGGTTAGGGAGGGAACCTGCGCACTGCCAGGTTTGGGAGGAGAATAAAATAAGTCCTGTATAAAGCCCTAAATGGCTAGAAATGCAGCCTCAGGAGAGCAGGGATAGGGACAGGGCCCAGGGGCTGGTGTCCCGGGTACACTCCCTCTCATTCCATTTCATTTCAGTTTTGAAGTGAAATTCACCGTTTCCCACGGAACTTGGAGTTGCGGCGCGAACAGCTCACTGCTCCCAAATGTGGGCGCAACAGAGGCCTCGCTAGGATTTCCCCATGCCTGGAGGATTCCTCTGCCTCTTCACATTCTCTCTCTTCCTTTTGGGGTGAGGGTAGGTGGGGAAATGGGACTACCCCGCCCTATGCTCAGAGGCAGTTCCTGCCTCTGTGCTCAGGACTGACCGCCCATGGTGGTGCGGGATCTGAGCTGGGGTGGGCTGCACGCAAGATTTGACAGCTGGAATTCAAGAAACTTTGCAAGTCGGAAGATGGAGCCCTCGGCATCTGTGCTAGCTAGCGCCCCCTCCCTGCTCTAATTAGGCTTCCCTGATTCCATTTCTTGGGAGAGGACAGGGGACTTTTTAATTGGGGCTATTAGAAGTTTTCATTATACAACGTTGCCCTCCGCGCTGTGCCGGCTCCCGACAATCCCGTGCCCACTCAGCAATTACTTCTTCAATTGTGAGACATAATGGTATCTTGTCTCGTTTAAAAATAAGTCGGAGGCTTAGCCCTCGCTGCCTGCCCCTCGTCTGCCTACTCACAGGAATTTCTCCTTGCCAATTAAGCACACTTTCCGTTCTTTTCTCTCCGATGATCATCATTGTGACCAGGAATAATGATATTTAACTCAATTTTATTTGCATGTAGCTTCTTTTGAATACAAGGCTAGTTTTGTTTGGGTTTTGTTTTGTTTCGCTCTGAGGGGGCTTGGTTTTGGGGTCACACTGTGCTCACTCAGGGCTTGCTCCTGGCTAGTTTAAACGAGCCCAGAGAGCGTGTTACTGACATCAGGCTCAGGGCACAGGCAAAGCCCTGGAATTTCCTGAAGGTTCCCTGTGGCATCACGGCACTCACCTGCAACCACCCACGCATTCAGAGTTTGCAGTTTCCGGAATCACTTTCTCTTAAGAGAGCAGATGTAGATGTGTACTTATGACCTATTCCAAGAAAAGAAATGAAATATTTATATGCTAAAGAAGCACATTCTTGATCTATAGTCCCCAGAACGGCTCAATGGGTTCTTAAGGAAAATGGCCATTCACAACTCCAGGGCCTGAAGATTTAAATCATTAAAAGCTTTTCTATAGTAAGTGATTTTCCATCAACACACTCAAGCTCTTTCTAAACCCAGTGGCTTCCCTGCTATCATAAAAGCCATTATGTCATCCCCTCTAATGGAAAATACCAGTTCTACATACAGAATATGTAGAGGTGACTACAAGAGTATGCCACCCGCATGGCAGAGCCTGGCAAGCCTCCCGTGTCGTATTTGATATGCCAAATACCAGTAACAATTATAGACCTCATTCCCATGACCTGAAGGAGTGGTTTGAGGCTCTTTCTGTTCCTGGAGCAAGCAGATGCCCTTGGGCTCTACTAGCATGAGACAGGACATATGGAGATGTTACTGGTGCCCGCTCGAACAAATCAATGATGAACAGGAAGACAGTGCTACAGTGGCGTTATTATATCTATGACATGCAGAATATTTAACACGTTTGATGTTTATTGCCCTTAGTGGAGAGACATTTTTATGGTTCTGTAGGTTTGGTTTTGCAAGACAGCCTTTGAAATCCATTAAGCCTGTGAATACACTAAAAAACTGAGCGTCACTTCCCACTATTGTTCTTTTTCCAGACACTTTTTGTTGGTTTCTGTCTCTGTTTCCTAATATACTTAAAAGGGGATGGAGGAAGAAACTCAAAGATTCCGAGCGAGCACTATTTGCAAATAGTCCACATTTACTTAAAATAATACAACCATCAGAACTTGAACAACTCTGGGTTTTCGTTCTAACACTTTATTAGCTGCTCAGCTTGGAACAAACAACCTCTCTGCAGCTCGGAGAGCTTTCATCTGTAAAATGAAAATCATAGCACAAACCCTGTTCATACGATTTGTAAAGCTAGTGAAACCTTGTGAACTGTTCTACCCATAGACAATAATAATGATGCCATTAAACAAAGCAGGAAAGACCTTTTATAGTAAGGTACCAAAGAGGAGAGATGATATGAAACCGCTTTCAGAAATATCTACAAGGCCAGTGAGGAAATACACAGGTTAAGGCTCTTGCCTTGCAAGTGGAGACTCTGGTTCAATCCCCAGCACCGAAAGCCTCCTGGAGTGATCCCTAAGCACAGAGCCAGGAGTAAGCCTTAAACAAAGCCAGATGTGCCCTGTCCCTCCTCAAATAAAGGGAAAGATTAGCAGCTAATGCTTAATCAACTGAATGATTCACTCAAACCTTGAGGCCATCATTTCCTCCTGAAACGTTCTACACAGCCTTGACTGCTAAAGAACAGAGTTGGTGTGTGTGTGTGTGGGGGGGGAGAAATGGGTGTGGCTTAAAGGGCTAGAATGCTTTGTGCATGAAATCCCCTGATTTGATAGTTAGCCTCAAGTGCCACTGGATGTGAGCCCCCTCCTTGGAAATATTACAACCATCACAATATTACCACACTTGATTGATAACTAGACATTGTATTGAATCTCTTACAAAGTCTCTTTATTTCATTCCAGACACTTTTGGAAAGGCAAAAGACTCATTGCTATCACCGTGAGGTTGATAGTAATGAGTCTGGCTTTATAGAGAAGAAAGGAGATACACAGATATAGTTATTTGTTCGGTCACATAACTAGTAAGTGTATCAAAAGTCCAGTCCTGCTATCTCCAAAACCTAATCTCACAGTACATCTTATACTGTATCTAAAAAAATCCATAGGTGGCCCATAAACATTCATCAAGCCTGATATGGTGATATAAATGCTCACCACCAGGACCGGGGTATCTGTGGGCACTCACCAACAGGGCTATGCCAGTAGTTTCCTATCCTGATAGGTGTGTGCCAGAGTCATAGTTGCTAAATATTTGTAATATCACCCCCTATTGTTGCTGTTTCCATTTTAGCTTTGCCTGACCAAATCTATACTACGCCACTTCCTAAATATTGACTATTGCTCATACGCCTCAGCTAGAACCATTCTGCTCACAACCTCCAACTCTGAAATGCAGCCTCAGCACTCCATTCTACCATTCTCCATTCCTCTATTCTTCTACCCTTTTGGGTCCTCACTTACACTAAGCTCAGCCTCCCATCCATCAGCTTTCATGAGTCACCGGACCTCTCTTTCCACCTATTCACTAGAGTTAGGAGAAAGGGACTTGAAAATGCTCAAATCCTCATCCTGAACCTTCTTGATGCTTCTATTGCTTGGATTTTCTCGAATCAACACTCACACAGTTGTTGCTCAGTAAATGGTAAATTGAACTTTCAGAATAATTTGAGTCTTTATCTGAGACATTCAATGACCTTATTCAAACAATGGATTCATCTCTCAATGCTTACTTTGCCACTTCTGTGCTCTCCTGAGATCTTCAAGTATTTTGTAGATAGTGAAGATAAGTGAAAATATAAAAACCAATAGAACTAAAATATACCAAGTGATCTTTGTGGAGCAAATGAAATCTGCAAAGAAAAAAAACACAACAAAGTGATGCAACCAGTAGGCAGTACAGTTGGGTTGTACATATTCTATACTTAGCTGAAAACTAAATGTATAACCAGCACTGCTACAGGGCCACTTGCTTAAATGAACTAAATGAGTATATTTGACTGTGTGGCTTTCAGAGATCCATTTATTCCAAAATTACTTGATGAATGTCTTTTGCCGAGTGTGTGAATTTTGGTTTCACTAATGTAGCACCTCTCTCTTGAGTCTGCCACACAACGTGTCTCAGAATCAGACCTCCTCCTGGTAATGAACAACTTTGACCCCAGACCACAGAACTGAAAACACATCTCCTCAAATCCATCAAGGTGCAGTGATGGGGAAGAAAGAGGAAGAGACAAAAGAGAGAAGGCAGAACCGTGTTGCCTGTAAGAAAGACCTTGGTAGATTATAATAATCTCAAGAGAAATGATCCCATCAAGTATGCAGTCACTCAAGATGACTTACTGTGGCCTAAATTTAATACAGATACAATTTTATTGTATCAAATCAATTGTATTAAATACAATTAAGTTAATTATATTGAATACAACTAAAATTTTATTCAAATCACAGTAAAACAACATAAAAAGGACTGTCCATATCCAGCAATAGTGTAGCTCCATCTTCTTGGATTGCATAAGGACACACAAATTAGCAGACAGGAATTAGCATCATGATTAGGAAGGTCTCATCAATTCAGAGATCCAATTGTCTGACTTTCTCAGCCAACCTCTGCTCCCTCCAGAATAATTACTGTTGGTTCTTCTTCAACAGAGAGGAGGCGTAATTTGTTATTGACTTTATAGGGTTCTTGATCTAGAGATTCGTTTCACAGCTATTCTTCTCCACCGTGTACATAAACTAAATAGGCATTCAGCACTGATTTAGACAACAGGCTGACTGCAGAAAGGATACACAAGGCCAGAAAAAATTATACAGCAGGCAGAGTATTTGCCTTACCCATGGCCAATCTGGGTTCAATCTCTGCACTGCACGTGGCCTTTTCAACCACAACCAAGAGTTATCCCTGAGCACAGAATCAGGAGTTAGCCCTGAGCATATGAGGTGGGTATGCCTCCCTGAAAAAGGTAAAGGTTGAGTAAGACAATAATAGTGTCCCCAATATCATTCTATGCTTCTCAGCCACAGACTCACCCACTTTCTTAGAAAAATAAAAGCAGGCAGTTAACTGCAGCGACAGCGAGAGTCAAGGTGGGGAGAATCTCCAAGCTGAAATGAAAACACTATTTGGGCTATGAAAAAATAATCATGCATTTAGCGCGTTTCTAGCACAGGGACAATGCACTCAGCAAAGCATAAGCACCAACACTAAAGGTGCCTCCCCACATCCCCTGCTGCCCCTTGCCCCTTCAGTCGCAAAATGAGTAAGAATCAGAAAATAGCTCAAGAAACTAGTGACGATTTCAGAGTAAACTTTTTTAGTTTGAACTAAATTTAGTTTCACCCCCTGGAGAATAGAACAGTTAAGGGAAATCCAACTAGTCTTTGTACAGAGAGTGAAAGATGAATAAATGTTAATTTTTCTGCAAACAGAAACATGGACATTCTTCTTCCAGATTACAGGACTCCATAATTGGGCCTCTCTATTATTTCTGAGCTATGAGTCAATTATCTATCATTTGGGGCTGGCTAGAATTTATAGATCTTTCCATTAACCCAAATACAAATTATCTTAAAAACAAAATTATGGGACCGGAGTAATAGTCCAGCAGATCGGGTGTTTGCCTTGTGTGCAGCCAACCCGGGTTCAATCCCTGGCATCCTATATGGTCCCCTGAGCACGGCCTGGAGTAATTCCTGAGTGCAGAACCAGGAGTAACCCCTGAGCATAGCTGGGTGTGACCCAAAAAAGCAAAAAAAAAAAAAATTATGAAAATAATTCTTTCCTTTTCATAGTTTAGAAACTATAAAATCCATTAGCTGGAATCATAGATGTACACTGGAATAAATGTTTAAATGTCTATGATTCAAACTTCTTTATCTTTCATATGATATCTTGGTAACTTTATACAAACTTTTCAAACCATGCTTGCCAACTTCACTCCTGAATCAAGGCCACTAACCCATTTGTTCAACTCTCAGCCCTTCTCTCAAGTTCTCCACCATAAGCGTAAGGACACATACACATACCTGCACACACATGTATGTACACACGTACACATGTGAAATAATCCTCATTTCAGAGACTAGAGGGTCCTTGGAAAACTAGCTCAGAGGGAACTTTTTAAAAAATATGTTTTATTTTTAAAACTGTCATGTATTGTGTATTTGTGATTGCTCTAATGTAAGCATGACATTCTGAAAATAAATGAAACCAAAATGATTAGAGATTTGTCAAAGCATGTTATGGCTCCTACTGGCATGGGACAGTAAAAGTCAATTGCTCTGCCAAATCACCTCTCCCTTGAGAATGCACTCACTTGCTTATTTTACATTTATTCATCTCCACGTCCCGAGTACCTCACACTCTGTTTTACAGCAGGTAATCATGGAGTGGCACAGTATAAAATGCCCTTCACAAGTAGATTTTTTAAGTGAAGTGAGAGAACACTGCTTAGAGGAAGAGATTAATGATGGTAATGGAGAATGGGACGACTGGATAGTTAAGTGCTGACGTGGTCGGTGAAAAGTCAAACAGAATTAAGATACATGTAAACTGTCTATTTGCAGCCTTCACCTTTCTCTCAGGGCCGCCCAGTGACCTGCATTGCCTACAATCCCCCTATCTGAATGACATTGCATCAAAAATCACATTTAATCCAAGTCTAGTTCTCATCTCCAAGAAAGGACATAAAAATCAATTCAATTCAATATAACATTTATTGCACATTACAGTAAACAGGAAGATTTATTTTTAAAAATAAATCTTAGGGGCCATAGAGAGCACAGCAGGTAAGGTATTTGCCTTACTCTCAGCCAAGCTGGGTTTGATTCCCAATACCCCATATGATCCCCTGAGCCCTACCAAGAGTGATCCCTGAGTCCTGCCAGGAGTGATCCATGAAAGAAGAGCCAGAAGTAAGACCTAAGCACAGCTAGGTGTGAACCCAAACAATTATTTAATTAATTAAGAAATCTCAGTGGCAGAATAAAAGATTAATATGCATAATCCTTTGATTTGCTATATACAAACAACGAGAGTTCAAGGGAAGGGAAATTAAGAAAACAATTTCAAAATGATGAGAAGAGATGAACAGGAGCTTCTTCAAAGAATACAGATGGCCAATAAGTATAAGGAAAACAGTATGTTGCATCACTGATCACCAGGGAAATACTAATTAAAGCAACAAGAAGGTAACCAGCACATATCACAAAGAACAAAATCCACTAGTCTTGGAGCAGATGTGTATAAAAGGATCCTTATCCACTGCTAGTGGGAATATCTCCTGGCTCAACCCATTGGAAAACAATATGGACACTTCTCAAAGAACTAAGAATTGAGCTTCCATCTGACTTTTGGGCATCTACCTCAAGGACCCAAAATCTTCATTTAGAGAAGATATTTTGTATTTCTATGCTAAGTACAGCCTTCTTCATAATAGCCAAAATCTAAAAACAACCCAAGTGTCTAAGGACAGATGACTGTATAATGACTTGATCACTTGACATCACTTGACATCATCGATTTGCTCAAGCGGGCACCAGTAACATTTCCATTTGACCCTATCATGTGCCAGTGTAGCCCAATGGCATCTGGTTGCTCCAGGAATACGAAGAGCCTCAAACCGTTCGTTCAGGGTCTGATGAAGAAGTCTGTCCATCTTGTATGTGGCGGCCACGTGATCTTTTGGCGTCCCATGGGACCCAGTTGGTAACAGCTCTAGTCCAGCGATTATCTCCAAATCACATTACATGTCCAACCCATCTGATTTTCCATGCCTTGGCAAACGAGACAGCATCCCTGACTAAGGATCATCAATGGAGGTTGGAACTCCAGATCCTTCTCTCACTTGAGAGAGGTGTGATATTCCAAGCATAGCTCTTTCGATTCCTCTTTGGGAGACCCGAATAGCATTCTCATCCTGTTTCATAGGGCCCAGTCTCTGAGGCATATGTTAATGCAGGAAGAATGGTGGAGTTGAAGAGATGTGCCCGGAGCTAGAGGCTCTTTGTCCTTTTACCTATTTCTTCAATGCTCTTGAAGGCGTTCCATGCTGCTCTCTTCCTCCTGTGCAGCTCAGGTTTTAGGTTGTTCATCATGTTGAGTTCTCCACCTAGGTACACATAACTGCTGCATTCAGAGATGTGTGTTCCGTTGAGAGTGAATGGGGCCT
This sequence comes from Cryptotis parvus, assembly GCA_021461705.1. Taxonomy (NCBI): domain Eukaryota; kingdom Metazoa; phylum Chordata; class Mammalia; order Eulipotyphla; family Soricidae; genus Cryptotis; species Cryptotis parvus. The sequence goes on along the minus strand of JAJIBD010000816.1, from coordinate 115,524 downwards.
CTGGAACTAGTTTGTTTTTCATGGACATTGTTTTGTAGAGATTCAGCTGTAGACCTATTTTCCACATACTCGGTCAAAGTCAGCCAGCATTTGTGCCTCTTGGCTAATGTTTGGTGTTATTAGAATGATGCATCAGTGAAGCGGAGGTGGTGTAGTTGCCGACCATCTATCTTCTCTCCTATTCCTTCCCATTCTAATTGTCGCATGATGTTCTCGAGGGTGGCGCTGAAGAGTTTTGGTGAAATGGTATCACCCTGCCAAACCCCCTTTTGACATCGATGATCACTTCCTTGTAGAATGGTGAGATCCTGGTGGTGAATCCGTAATACAGCTCATGAAGGATCTTGATGTATTGGGTTTGAATGCCCTGTTTGGCTAGGGCTTCAATGACCGCTTTGGTCTCAACAGAATCAAAGGCTTTCTTTAAATCAATGAACGTTAAACAGAGTGGCATCTTGAACTCCCTACAAACCTCAATGAGCTTGTATAATGACACTATAGCATATATACACAATGAATACTACTTGGCTATAAAAAAAAACAAGATGAAATCATGCAATTTGCCCTATGTAGATACAACTAGTACATATAATGCTGAGTTAAGTCAGCCCAAGGATAGGGACAGCAACAGCATGATTTCTTTCATATGTGGGATAGAAATATAGTACCACTGTACCACTGTCTTCCCGTTGTTCATCCATCAGTAACATCTCCATAAGTCCTGTCACAAGCAAGTATAGCCCAAGGGCATCTGCTTGTTCCAGGGACAGGAAGAGCCTCAAACCATTCTTCAGGTCATGGAATTGAGGTCCATAATTGTTACTAGCTTTTGTTATAACAAGTAAAACATGGGTAGCTCCCCAGGCTCTGCCGTGGGAAATATAGTAAGTCACAAATGGTCCAAAGCAAGAGAATCTGTGAATGGCTCTCCACAGCTGCTTCCCACAATGGGGGCATGTTGGGGAAGCCTAAGACAGTGGTAGAGGGAAACTCAGAGGACTCTCTGGTGGAAGGTGTGTTCGAGTGTTGTATACATTCAATAAATGTATACAATATTTATCCAATGTATTACATTGATAGTATTGTAAGTCATAATGACTAAAAGTTTTTACTGAAATACATTTTAAGGCATAAAATAATCCCATTTGTAATTGCATCAAAAACAGATTAAAATAGTTGGGAGTAAGCATAATACAGAAGGTGAAAAAAGAATATACAGAAAACTATTATATGTTACAAAATAAATAGAAAGACCATGTATATCTCACAGTGGCACAATCAAATTTAAAAAAGGAAAGACCAAAGAAATGGAAACACATAGTATAATTATAAATTGAAAGAATACATATTATTGAAATGACCATCTTAAAACCACCTACAGATTCAACACAATCTCTATCAAAATTTTAATGTCATTTTTCAATGAACAAAACAAACACTTCCAAAACTTGTGTGAAAATACAAAAGACCCTGATCTATCAAAGCATTCCTGATAGAACAGGAGGGAAATGGAGGCATCAGACTCCCTGGCTTCAACGCCATTACAAAGCAATAATAATTATAAGGTAAGAAAACTGATAAAATAAAAGCAGACACACAGTACTGTGAAATAGAGAATCCAGAAATTAACCCACACATATCTGGACATTTATTCTATGAAAAAAAGAGCTAGTTCATTACAATGAAGAGGAGACAGCCTCTTCAACAATGGCATAAACATTGAACATGGTAAAAGGGGAAAAAAAAGGAATTAGGTCATCACACAATACTATAAATTTTAAAAACTCAAAAAAGGGGACCAAAGAGATAGTATGGGGATAAGGTGCTACCTTCCATGTAGTCAACCCTGTTTCAATCCCCCACACCTCAACCTGAGCACAGAGCCAGGAGTAAGCCCTGAGGATTGCTGGGGTGGCCCCCTTCACCACCCCCACCCAAAATAACTCATAATGAATTAAAGACCTGACATTTAGAATTGAAACAAAAACACATAGAAAAAAATAGGTGACATGTTCTACAACCTCCACAGCAAAAATGGATTTGGAGACTCAACTCTAAAAGCAATAGAAACAAGAATAAACAACTGGTATTGCATCATAAGAAAATCCCCAGGGCTGGAAAAATAGTACAGCAGGTAAGGTGCTTGCCTTACATTCAGCCTACTCAGGTTTGAACCCTGGCATCCCATATGGTCCCCTGAGTACCGCTCAGGAGTAATTCCCTGAGTGCAGAGCCAGGAGTAACCCCTGAGCATTGCTAAATGTAGACAAGAAACAAATAATAAGAAGAAATAAGAAAACTTCTGCACAGTTCAAGAAACTACCACAAAAATCAAAAGGCAACCTAGCATCTTGGCGAAGATAGTTATACCACACATATCTGACAAGGAGATTGGTATCCAAATTATATAAAGAACTCCCACAACTCAACAATAAAAAAAGCAAGAAATTCAGTCAAAACACGGACAGGAGACATGAGTAGACACTTCTCCAAAGATGACATATTTCTGACCACACAGAAGAAAAACAAAATGTGACATCACTTATTCATAGGGACATCACTTATTGCATAGGGAAATGCAAATCAAACTCACAATGAGATACTGTCACACTCAGTAAGGGTGGCCTGTGTCAAAGATATCAGAAACAACAAATAATGGCCAGTATGTAGATAAAAGGGAAACTTGGTAGGCTCTTGATGGGAATATAACGTGGCACAGCCTTACTGAGAAATGGTATGGAAAATTCCTTAAAACTAGCAATAGAAGTACAATATGATCCAGGATACCATTTCTAGGTATTTATCCAAAGTATATAAAAAGACTCATTCAAAAAGATTTATGTACTCCTACATTCATAGCTCTTTCGGGGTCAGGAAAATAAACATTTTTGTTACTGGTTTTGGCATATCGAACACGCATCGGACAGCTTGCCAGGCTCTGCCGTGCAGGCATATCCACACAGTAACCAAGCTCATTGAGGTTTGTAGGTACAAGATGCCCCTCTGTCTCACGTTTATTGATTTAAAGAAAGCCTTTGATTCTGTGGAGACTGAAGCAATCATCGAAGCCCCTAGCCAAACAGGGTGTTCAAACCCAATACATCAAGATCCTTCGTGAGCTGTATTACGAATTCACCACCAGGATCTCACCATTCTACAAAGAAGTGATCAATGATGTCAAAAGAGGGGTTAGACAGGGTGATACCATTTCACCAAAACTCTTCAGCGCCACCCTCGAGAACATCATGCGACAATTAGAATGGGAAGGAATGGGAGTGAAGATAGATGGTCAGCAACTACACCACCTCCACTTCGCTGATGACATCGTTCTAGTAACACCAAACATTAGCCAAGCGGCACAAATGCTGGCTGACTTCGACCGAGAATGTGGAAAGGTAGGCCTACAGCTGAATCTAAAGAAAACCATGTTTATGAGAAATGAACTAGTTCCAGAGGCCCCATTCATTCTCAATGGAACAAACATCTCGGAATGCAGCAGTTATGTGTACCTAGGTCGAGAAGTCAACATGATGAACGACCTAAAACCCGAGCTGTGCAGGAGGAAGAGAGCACCATGGAATGCCTTCAAAGGCATTGAAGAAATAGCTAAAAGGACAAAGAACCTCCAGCTCCCGGCACATCTCTTTGACTCCACCATTCTCCCTGCATTAACATACGCCTCAGAGACCTGGGTCCTACGAAAGCAGGATGAGAATGCTATTCGGGTCTCCCAGAGAGGAATCGAAAGAGCTATGCTTGGAATATCACGCCTCACTCAAGTGAGAGAAGGAATCTGGAGTTCCGACCTCCATCGCTATTCCAGTATCAGGGACGCTGTCTCGTTTGCCAAGGCATCGAAAATCAGATGGGCTGGACATGTAATGCGATTTGCAGATGACCGCTGGACTAGAGCTGTTACCGATTGGATCCCATGGGATGTCAAAAGATCACGTGACCGCCCACCCACAAGATGGTCAGACTTCCTTATCAAGACCCTGAAGGAACGGTTTGAGGCTCTTCATATTCCTCAATCAACCAGATGCCATTGGGCTATACATTGGCACGTGATAGGGTCCAATGGAAATGTTACTGGTGCCTGCTCGAGGAAATCCATGAATAATGGGATTCAAGTGATCAAGTGACATATATAGCAGCATTATTCACAACAGTCAAACATGAACTCTGTGATAGACCAAGTGCCTGTTATGCTGGATCCTGTGTTTAATTCATGACATGACATGGTCCCTTTGCTCCCCACCAGCACTGTAAGAAGTACCCTTAATATAATTAAAATAAAACTTACTTTTTAATTTTTAATTTTATTTTAATGAGTCACTGTGCCGTACAATTAAAAGGTTGCTCATGATTGGGTTTCAATTACTAAATGTTCCAACATTCATCTCTCCGCCCTTCTGCCACCCCCCCCCACCACCCCACACCCCCAGCCTAACTCTATGGCAAGCCCTTTCCTTCTTTCTCCCCACCTCTCTCTCTCCCTTGGGGCATTATGGATTGCGATTCAGATACTAAGAGTTTACCATGCAAATGAAACTTACTTTTGACATCCATTTCCAGGTGCAAAGAAATGTGTGTACAATTATTTGGGGAGTTCATAATTGTACAAGTATGATTGCTAGACTCGTCCTGAGTTGGACCTCGCTCAGAGATTGCTGGGTGAGTGTGAGGTTTTAGATCTTGGGTAATGTTATATTCCTCCAAATGGTTGACTGTAGAAAGGACAGTGATGTACAAATGTTGGCAAGATGAATACAGGTCATTTGTCTTCTCTTCTATTGAGCCTCTCATGACAAGAACTGCAAAGAGATTATTAAGAAAGTGTTAACAGCAAAACAGTCATGCATAAGAGGAAAACACGTACAAGTTGGATGTAGCTCAGGAATGGAATGTCTCTCTTGTGTGAGGTCCTCGGTTTAATCCCCAACACCTAACACCTAACACACACACACACACACACACACACACACACACACAACCTCAAAACAGTCTATTTCCTACACGAAAAGAAGAAACAAGTTATCTAAACTTATAACAAACACTGATTGCTTATAGCTTTCGAGATTATAAAACCAGGGCACAGAAGACTGAAAGAATTGGAGCATCTCAGAAAATCAGACATTTCCCTGGTGACTGATAGCACCAGCTGGGTCCTCCAGAGCAGTCCCAACAGTAACTCCCCGCACGCTTTCTTGTTCTCACAAAATACCATAAAAATGGGTGGCACTGTTTTTCTCACTGCTTTTGGTCTCCCAATTTTAGGGCAATTTCAGAATGAAGATGGTGCAAAGGTACTTCCTTGTGAGGTCTGTGAGCAAGCACATGTGGGCGTCTCTCCCAGTTTCTGTTGCCTCTCAGCGACAGCTAAGGATACTGTCTGATGAGTCCCACAGCAGGAAGAACTCCAAAAACAGAAATGTCCTGGGATGTCCACTGGGGAAAGAGGGGGGTAGAGAGGGAGGAAGGAAAGGAGGAAGGGAGAGAGGGAGGGAGGGAGGGAGGGAGGGAGGGAGGGAGGGAGGAAAGTGCTGTTGCTTTAAGCCCCTGAGTTTTGGAAGATCTGGGAATATCCTTACAGTTTGCATTACAGGGTGGGTAACTTACACATGTGAGTTACCCACCCTCAAATCACTTCAATTCTTTGCGCCGTACAGGTATTTCCCCAATTTGCTTTCCAGTGAATCAGACCCAGAATTCTTCAAGAATTACAGCACTGCTTGAATAAGAACACGGGAAAAGACATGTCATGTACTTTAATCCAAAGCTAGTGCCAAAAGAGCTCAGGGGGAAAATGGGGGAAATGACAATAGGGAGTGATACTGGAAGCAATCTCACTTAACAGGTATAGAAATCAATTGGTACTTGGACTTGAGGCCACTATTTTATTTTGACTGTGAATGAATAAATTAATTGTCAAGGACTTAAAATTGCTTCATTAAATATTGTATATTGATCTCAAAATAAATGCAAGATTCAGCTCAGCACTACAGATAATTCATAGTGATTTTTTAATTTGTGGCTCATTCATAAAACAACGGTTTAATTGAGTGCCTACTGTCAGACTTGATATTAGGATCTAGAACAGCAACAGTGAACAAAGTACTCAGTCCCTGCTATCAAAAGGCTTAATAGCAGCCAATAGGAAGGCAATTCATAACCAGTGGACAAATGTGAGGCAGGAATAGTTACAAATGCAACAAGGATCCAGTGACTACTTTAGAAACCAATGTTTGGTTTTACTAAGATAACCTAGAAATTTACCTTGAATATTTTTTAGTTTCTATCTTTGAAAAGAGAGTATCTAAATAATCTCTAAACCATTCAACATATTTTAATTACAACCACATTTTTATGTATTTTTAAAATACCACTGTTTGGTAGGTCAAAGAAAACCATTCATGACTCATAGAAATGACTTCTCAAGAGTCATCCCTCCCAGAGGACACTGCCACTAAACTGAAAAATCATAACATATTATTAATAATTTGTTAAAAACTGAAAAGGTACTTTTTTTACTCTTCTTTGATAATTTTATTCTCACTTTTCCTCTGCACTTACCTTTTGATGTTTGTTCCTGTGAAATAAAATCCCTTTTTCCTTTGGATTCACAAGCTAAGCATAAGTGGCACCTTTTAAATTCACTTTTGACGTTCTGACAAATCCTGGCAAAGTTTTGAAAGTTGGAGTGATTTCTAAAGATTCCCATCATCATCTGAGTTTCCCTTGTAGGTTGCACAAAGGTCACAAAAGAAAAATTTAAGGGAAACAAGTAGGTGAAATTAGATTGCAAAAAAGTTTTCAGACAAGAGAACTCCACCATATTTCCTAGAAAAGAAAGAAAAATTTTATTTACTGTGAAATTTTCAGTTTTTGACGTTCAAGTAAATATATAATGAGGTCCAAGTTTTTCTTAGGTAGATACAGTAAATTTTAGTTTTTAAAAAGCAATATTTATTTATAAAGCGAACTAATATTTAAGTACATTTTTAATTTCTAAATGTAAGAAGACATCTCCTTGTTCAAATATATAAAGCCAATAATAAAGAAAAATAGTCAAGGCTACTAAGGAAAATATTTATCATACAAAGGCAGTCATTTAGGTTATCATTCAATTTCTCAACAGAAATTCTTCAGGCTAGTGTAATGATGCATTTACAATCCTAAAAGATAAATCTTCCAACTACAAATACTCAAAATATTACACTTCAAATAATAGAGAAATAAAGACTTTCCCAGATAGGCCAAAGCTAATGGGAGTTACTGCAATCAGACTCTGCCCTCCCAGAAATATTGAAAGCTTTTTCACAGAAACAGAAAAAACACACACACAAAAAAAAAAATCCACACGCAAAAATCTGAATACAATGATAAACTGAGTCTTAGAAAGAGTAATTAGGCAAGAGTAATTAGGCAAGATGAAAATCAAAACAACAATGAGATATCATCTCACACCACAGAGACTGGTACATATCCAAAAAGAGCAAGAACAACAAGTGCTGGTGTGGATATGGGGGAAAGGGGACTCTCATAGATTGTTGGTGGGAATATCAACTGGTTCCGGCCTTTTTGGAAAACAATATGGACATTCCTCCAAAGAATAGAAATTGAGTTCCCATTTGACCCAGCCATACCACTCCTGGGAATATACCCTGGGAAGCCAAAACCACACAGCAGAAACAGCATCTGTACTTTTATTTTCATAGCAGCACTATTCACAATAGCCAGAATCTGGAAACAACCAGAGTGCCCTAGAACTGAAGACTGGATAAAGAAACTTTGGTACATCTACACAATGGAATACTATGCAGCTGTTAGTAAAAATTAAGCTATGAAATTTGCCTATAAATGGATGGACATGGAGAGGATAATGTTGAGTGAAATTATCCGCAAGGAAAAAGACAGATATAGAATGTCTTCATTTATTTGCTTACTATCACTTGATCACTTGAATCCTGTTATTCATCGATTTGCTCGAGCAGGCGCCAGTAACATTTCCATTGGACTATATCACGTGCCAATGTAGCCCAATGGCATCTGGTTGATTCAGGAATATGAAGAGCCTCAAACAGTTCCTTCAGGGTCTAGACAAGGAAGTCTGACCATCTTCTAGGTGGGCGGCCACGTGATCTTTTGACATCTCGTGGGATCCAGTCAGTAACGGCTCTAGTCCAGCGGTTGTCTCCAAATCGCATTACATGTCCAGCCCATCTGATTTTCGATGCCTTGGCAAACGAGACAGCATCCCTGATTCTGGAATAGCGACGGAGGTCAGAACTCCGGATTCCTTCTCTCACTTGAGTGAGGTGTGATGTTCTAAGCATAGCTCTTTCTACTCCTCTCTGGGAGACCCAAATAGCATTCTCATCCTGCTTTCGTGGGGCCCAGGTCTCTGAGGCGTATGTTAATGCAGGGAGAACAGTGGAGTCGAAGAGATGTGCCAGGAACCGGAGGTTCTTTGTCCTTTCAGCTATTTCTTCGATGCCTTTGAAGGCATTCCATGCCACTCTCTTCCTCCCTCACAGCTCAGGTTTTAGGTCGTTCATCATGTTGATTTCATGACCTAGGTACACATAACTGCTGCATTCCGAGATGTTTGTTCCATTGAGAGTGAATGGGGCCTCTGGAACTAGTTCAATTTTCATAAACATAGTTTTCTTTAGATTCAGCTGTAGACCTACCTTTCCACATTCTCGGTTGAAGTCAGCCAGAATTTGTGCCGCTTGGCTAATATTTGGTGTTATTAGAATGATGTCATCAGTGAAGGGGAGGTGGTGTAGTTGCCAACCATCTATCTTCACTCCCATTCCTTCCCATTCCAATTGTCGCATGATATTCTCGAGGGTGGCGCTGAAGAGTTTTGGTGAAATGGTATCACTGTGTCGAACCCCTCTTTTGATATCAATGATCACTTCGTTGTCAGAAAAATAAACATTTCTGTTAGATCACGTGGCCGCCCACCTACAAGATGGTCAGACTTCCTTGTCAAGACCCTGAAGGAACGGTTTGAAGCTCTTCATATTCCTGAATCAACCAGATGCCATTGAGCTACATTGGCAAGTGATAGGGTCCAATGGAAATGTTACTGGCGCCCGCTCGAGCAAATCGATGAATAACGGGATTCAAGTGATCAAGTGATCAAGTGATCACTTCTTTGTAGAATGGTAAGATCCTGATGGTGAATCCGTAATACAGCTCACGGAGGATCTTGATGTATTGGGTTTGAACACCCTGTTTGACTAGGGCTTCGATGACTGCTTCAGTCTCCACAGAATCAAAGGCTTTCTGTAAATCAATGAACGTGAGACAGAGCGGCATCTTGTACTCCCTACAAACCTCAATGAGCTTGGTTACTGTGTGGATATGGTCAATTGTGCTGAATCCTTTCCGGAAGCCTGCTTGCTCACATCTGGTTGTCCTTCATCTAGTATTCTGCCTGGTTGTCCTTCATCTAGTATTCTGCCAATCCTGTTCAGGATGACTCGTGTAAACAGCTTGTAGGTGACAGACAACAGGCAGATGGGGCGAGAGTTGCCAATGTCGTGAATGTCTCCCTTTGAACAGTAGAACTGTCCTGCTGGTTTTCCATTGGGAGGGCACCTTGAATTCGGACAGGTAGCGTGTGAAGAGCCGAGCTAGTGTATTGATGAGTACTGACGGCAGATTCTTCAGGTGTTTCGGTCTGTCTTTGTCTGGGCCTGGTGCTGTTCCCTTCTTTACCAACGAGATGGCATGTCGGATTTCAGAAGGGAGAACGTTGGGAATGACATATACATCCTGTGGAATTTGGTAGGTGGCCAGGTGGACGTGGCTATCAAAGAGATTTAAGTAGAAGTCATGGATAATCTCCATTGCCTTTCTGGAAGATGTGATAGATCCATCAGGGAGTCAGAGGGTAGTCATCTTGGTCTTATAGTTGGCGAAGGACAGGTGGGCGGTGCGAATGCTTTTCCCGGCTTCTGCTTACTATATACACTATATATGTACTATATATATATATATATACACACACATATATATATATTACTATATATAGGATATATAGGATATATAGTATATTGTCGGGAAGCCGCTGGGGTCCCCGACAGTATCAGGACAGAAGTTCTCTTCTACCTCCGAGGCCAATGGGGGAAGCGGTTGGAAACTCATGAGTTCGTCGCAGTTTCAAAATGGCTATTAAAAGTACAAAAGCTCTACCACCGCAATCCAATATAATGAAAGAACTTTAACTCTGGTCACCACTTAGACCATACAAGACTGCCCAAGTCTCCCACCAAAAAGAGATCTCACCGAGAGGAGCCCTAGCCAAAAGAAGAGGAAAGGGAGCGGGGCCTCAAGTGAGTCCCCTTATATATACCTAAGTAATCCTATCTGTTGACAGGGAGTGTTCTGTCAACAAAGAACCCTAAAAAGCTTGAAGAATGGTGGTGCCACACCCTATTATAGGTAGAAAAAAAAATTACACCGAGGACTAAATCCCTTCTTCGGAGATTATATCTTATGTAAAACACTGGAGAGGGGGGGAGGCTGATATAAAGTAATACATCTTAATTTCATGGGCTTCATGTAATCTAGATGGTACCCACAAGGTCCTTCTTATTTATTATCTGCACCAGGGTGATTCTGGGTATCTTGTTCTCCGTATACTGAAAGGGTCACACTCGCCTACTAGAGAACAAACTAGTATGATCCTTCCTATAATCTTAAAGATAGTTTCAACATAGCCAGGGTGGTAGTCTCCTGGTAAATTCTAACTGTCCCATGCTGGGTGCAGTGGGTATAAAGAGGAGCTGTGTCCAATCTAGAAAACATATAATTCTTAGTAGAAGTATAATGAGTCAGAATTTATTCAGAGTCAAGTTGACTTCTGTAACTGCCACATCCTCTATCAGTATTTACATAGAAGAGAGATGTCATTAGAATGAACCTTGGCTTAAGAACATGTAAGTAGATTAAGCTGTGAGAGGGTAAAACACCAAAGTTCCCAAACTAGCTAAGCCTGTCATCCAACATTATATATAGTATTTCTTGAATATATATACACACACATACATACATATATACACAATGTGTGTATAGTATAATACCAATATCTAAAGTCAGGCAAAACAGGGATCAGGAGGTCTTGTCAAAGGTGGAATCTACCACAAACATGTGGGATTGAGAGTTTAGGTAAGACGGAGAAGGGAACAGTGTGCTAATAATTGTCGAAAGTGATACCAGCCTAGAACTGAGCATTGAATATAAGCAAAAAGATACATATGATAACCTCTAAATGTACATATTGCGATCCACAATGTGTAAGAGAAGGAAGAGAGAAAGAGAAAGATATAAAAGAGATAAAGAGATAAAGAACCTGCCAGAGGCAGGCTAGGGAGAGGAGGGGAATCGGGAACATTGGTGGTGGGAAATGGGCACTGGTGGAGGGATGGGTGCTAGAACACTGTATGACCATAACCCAAACGGAACATCTTTGTAACTGTATCTCTCATGGTGGTATAATAAAATATTATAAAAGGAGTAATTAGGCAAGAAAAAGACAGCCAATGAATCCAAACTTACAAAGTAGTAGACTATCATTTGCAGATGACATGCATAGAAAATCCTAAATATTCAATCAAAGAACCATTAGAAATTATAAATGAATTCAATAGACAGGCGGGGGTGCAATATCAATAGATCACTTGATCACTTGAATCCCATTATTCATCAATTTGCTCGAGCAGGCACCAATAACATTTCCATTGAACCCTATCACGTGCCAATGTAGCCCAATGGCATCTGGTTGATTCAGGAATATGAAGAGCCTCAAACCATTCCTTCAGGGTCTTGACAAGGAAGTCTGACCATCTTGTAGGTGGGCAGCCATGTGATCTTTTGACATCCCATGGGATCCAGTCGGTAACGGCTCTAGTCCAGCGGTTGTCTCCAAATCACATTACATGTCCAGCCCATCTTATTTTCGATGCCTTGGCAAAGCGAGACAGCGTCCCAGATTCTGGAATAGCGACGAAGGTCGAAACTCCGGATTCCTTCTCAAGTGAGGTGTGATATTCCAAGCATAGCTCTTTCGATTCCTCTCTGGGAGACCGAATAGCATTCTCATCCTGCTTTCATAGGGCCCAGGTCTCTGAGGCATATGTTAATGCAGGGAGAATGGTGGATTCAAAGAGATGTGAACAGAGCTGGAGATTCTTTGTCTTTTTAGCTATTTCTTTGATGCCTTTGAAGACATTCCATGCTGCTGTCTTCCTCCTGCAGAGTTCAGGTTTTAGGTCGTTCATTACTTTGACTTCTCAACCTTGGTACACATAACTGCTGCATTCAGAGATGTTTGTTCCATTGAGAGTGAATGGGGCCTCTGGAACTAGTTCATTTTTCACAAGGTAATGAGAGTATAAGCGCCCGCACAGCAGAGCCTGGCAAGCTGTCCAATGTGTGTTCGATATGCAAAAACCAGTAGCAAAAATGTTTATTTTCCTGACCTCGAAAAGAGCCCTTAATACAGCAGTAGTAAGAAAGGCGAACAAGCAGTGCCTGATAAAATTTCACGGCCATCCTAGGCTGCCAAAATAAAGAAGGACTAAAATGACTGTCTGTACTTTCAATGCACGTACACTGGCATCAGAAGCATATATTGAGGATCTGATGCTGCAAGCGCAAAAGATCAAGTACGACATCATTGGTCTGACTGAGACGAGGAGGCATCAGTCGCATCATGCTGTATTTGACACCAGAGAAGAACTGTTCCTTGGAACATGGGACGAAAAAGAGGCGTCGGTGGCGTTGGTGTCCTTGTCAACATGAATATGGCCGTCAACATTGATTCATTTGAATGCCTAACAAACCGGATAGGACGATAACACTTGAAGAGATGTGGCCCACTGTCAGCAATTTCTATCTTCATTGTCTACGCACCAACAACCACATACAAAGAAGATGAAATTGAGATTTTCTACATGGAACTGGAGGAGTTCTTAAAAAAAGATCACACCTTCTACAAGATCATAGTCGGTGATTTTAATGCCAAGATAGGACCGAGAAGATTGGCTGAAGAACTCCACATTGAGACCCATAGCCTAGAATGGAAAGAACATGGTGAGAGACTATCTGAGTTCATCATGTCCACCAAAACCATTCATGGGAACTCACAGTTCCAGAAAGCTGAAGCAAAACGTTGGACATGGGAATCTCCTGGTGGACAGTTCCACAATGAAATTGACCACATCATCTTCCATCAACGGTCTTGTCTGAGCAATGTTGCTGTCGTCCCCAAATTCCAAACAGGATCGGACTACCGTCTCCTTCGTGCAAAATTCTACCTCCCGGAGCGGGAGAAAAGGCTGCAAAGTTTAAGATGAGAACTCCCAGAACGACCACCAACTGGGAACTCTTAGGCAACATTGCAGCAACATGGGAAGATACCATCATTGACGACATCGATGAAGAATACAACTGACTGGTTCAGCACCTCCATGATTGTGCGAACAATGCCGAGAGAGAGAAAGACACAAAAGGATGCCTGTCTTCAGAAACTCTCGAGCTCATCTGCCAACGTGGCAAGGCGAGAGCCTCAGGAGACCAAATGCTAACATCCAAGCTGGCTAAACGGTGCAGAGAAGCGATGAAAGAAGACCTCAAAGACAGAAGAGCAGAAATAATGGAAGATGCAGCAGAAGCCGGGAAAAGCATTCGCACTGCCTGCCTGTCCTTCGCCAACTATAAGACCAAGATGACTGCCCTCTGATGCCCTGATGGATCTATCACATCTTCCAGAAAGGCAACAGAGAAGATTTTCCATGACTTCTACTCAAATCTCTTTGATAGCCACATACCTTCCCACATACCAAATTCCACAGGATGTATATGTCATTTCCAACTTTCTCCCTTCTGAAATCTGACATGCCATTTCGTTGGTAAAGAAGGGAACAGCACCAGGCCCAGACAAAGTCAGACCCGAACACCTGAAGAATCTGCCATCAGTACTCATCAATACACTAGCTCGGCTCTTCACATGCTACCTGTCCGAATGCAAGGTGCCCTCCCAACAGAAAACCAGCAGGACAGTTCTTCTGTTCAAGAAGGGAGACATTCACAACATCCGCAACTATCACCCCATCTGCCTGTTGTCCATCATCTATAAGCTGTTCACTCGAGTCATCCTGAACAGGATTGGCAGAACACTAGATGAAGGACAACCATGCGATCAAGCTGGCTTCCGAAAAGGATTCAGCACAATCGACCATATCCACACAGTAAGCAAGCTCATTGAGGTTTGTAGGGAGTACAAGATGCCGGCTCTGTCTCACATTCATTGATTTAAAGAGAGCCTTTGATTCTGTGGAGACTGAAGCAATCATCGAAGCCCTAGCCAAACAGGACGTTCAAACCCAATACATCAAGATCCTTCGTGAGCTGTATTATGGATTCACCACCAGGATCTCACCATTCTACAAGGGAAGTGATCATTGATGTCAAAAGAGGGGTTCGACAGGGTGATACCATTTCACCAAAACTCTTCAGCGCCACCCTCGAGAACATCATGCGACAATTAGAATGGGAAGGAATGGGAGTGAAGATAGATGGTCGGCAACTACACCACCCTCCGCTTCGCTGATGACATCGTTCTAATAACACCAAACATTAGTCAAGTGGCACAAATGCTGGCTGACTTCGACCGAGAATGTGGAAAGATAGGTCTACAGCAATATCAATACACAAAATATATATTGCATTTCTATAAACAATGAATTAGGGACAAAGGAAATTAAGAAAACAACCCCAGGGGCTTGAGAGATAGCACAAAAGGTAGACAGGTTGTGTTGCACACATATCATATTTGATATCATTTTCTGTGATAATGATATCCAAATGATATCATATGGGAGTGATGATAAGCGGTCGGCAACTACACCATCTATGCTTCGCTGATGACATCGTTCTAATAACACCAAACATTAGCTAAGAGGCACAAATGCTGGCTGACTTTGATCAAGTATAAGGAAAGACAGGTTTACAGCTGAATCTCAACAAAACTATGTCCATGAAAAATGAACTAGTTCCAGAGGTCCCATTCACTCTTAATGGAACAAACATCTTTGAATGCAGCAGTTATGTGTACCTAGGTCAAGAACTCAACATGATGAATGACCTAAAACCTAAGCTGCAAAGGAGGAAGAGAGTGGCATGGAACACCTTCAAGGCATCGAAGAAATAGCTAAAAAGGACAAAGAACCTCCGACTCCGGGCACATCTCTTCAACTCCACCATTCTCCCTGCATTAACATACATCTCAGAGACCTGGGCCCTATGAAAGCAGGATGAGAAACGCTATTTAGGTCTCCCAAAGAGGAATCGAAAGAGCTATGCTTGGAATATCACACCTCACTCAAGTGAAAGAAGGAATCCGGGGTTCGACCTCCATCAACGCGATACAGAGTCAGGGGCGCTGTCTCGTTTGCCAAGCATTGAAAATCAGATGGGCTGGACATGCAATGCCATTTGGAGATGACCGCTGTTACCAACTGGATCCCATGGGATGTCAAAAGATCGCATCGCCGCCACCTACAAGATAGTCAGACTTCTTTGTCAAGACCCTTAACTAACGGTTTGAGACTCTTCGTATTCCTGAAGCAAGCAGATGCCATTGGGCTACACTGGCACATGATAGGGTCAAATGGAAATGTTACTGGCGGCCACTCGAGCAAATCGATGAATAACGGGATGTCAAGTGATCAAGTGATCATAGAAAAACCCCTGCTGTCTGTCACCAACCAAGATACTTGTCCAGCTGACTTGAGTTTTATGAGTCTCATTTTCTCATCAGCAAAGTGGAGACAATAACTTGAAATGCTGCCAACCCCATGAGGTTACAGTAGCTACAAGTAGTGGGTACAAATGAAAACACTTTAGAAATTCTATTATTTAAAATGCAAATTCAAATTTCAGAGTAAAAATTAAAAGTTCATTCATCAACTTCATCAGCAGGACTATCTGCTATTTAATTCATGCAAGTAATAAACTCTCGCTCTATAAAGAATAGGAATTCCTGTTTAGAGTCATGATCAACAGTGAAGGAACAGGTAATACTTTCCATTTTTCTAGTCCTACAGTTATTTGTTATTAGGGAAAAAAGAACTGACAGGCTCAACTCTGCCTTTACATGATTTTCTTTACCATCTCCCATATTATTCCATATGGCAGAACAAATGTCCTTTATTTCCAATTAATGTGAATCTCAGTGAAAGTATTTATTTTCTTTAATGATAACCTCTAGTCACACATCTTGATTTATACTTTAAAAAACAATGAGTGATGGTAAAGCATGCTTTGTTTTGCTTTGTTTTTAATATTTTACCACCGTGAGATATACAATTACAAAGATGTTCATGTTTGGTAGTCATACAGTGTTCCAGCACCCATCCCTCCACCAGTGACCATTTCCCACCACCACTGTCTCCAATTCCCTCCTCCCTCCCCCAGCATGGCAATTCATTAGTGTTAATTACTTATTCACTGTCTGTATCACTGTCTTCCCATTATTCATCGACTTACTCAGTGGGCACTAGTAACATCTCTATTAGTCCTGTCACAAGCAAGTGTAACCCAAGGGCATCTGCTTGCTCCAGGGACAGGAGGAGCCCCAAACCATTCTTCAGTTCATGGAACTGAGGTCCATAATTGTTACTAGTTTTTGGCATAACAAGTAAATAAAACACGGGTAGCTTGCCAGGCTTTGCCGTGTATGTGGTATAGTCTCAGTAGAAGGCTCTCATCTAGAGCATTTACTGATGAAACTTAAAGGAGGAAGATCAGGTTTTCTCTTGGATGGAACTCTGAGGAACTATGGAGTCTGGATGTTGAGAATGACTGACTGCATGATGTGTGGTTTGTTCTGGCATCTTGCTAGGCTTCCTAGTATCAGTTAGAACATGTCTAGAACTGTATACAATGTATAAATGTGTAAGATCTTGTGAAGGACCTTATCCTAAAATCAGCGCCAAGGGAGCTGTGAGTCTGGCATGGGTGGGTCTCTCTCTTCCGGGGCAACTGGCATGGAGGCGGAGGAAAGGGCAGGACCCAAAACTCCACTCCGAGTCCGGCCAGTGTGGTCTGTCCCCTGCCCATGAGAGCAAGCCCCTTGGAGCAATGTTAGACTCGGCCAGGGGCTGGCTGAGCCCTTACCGGGAGGTCAGCTCCATGGGTTGCTTCCACATGGTGCCGGCCGAGCAGCACAGCTGTGGGTCTGACGTGGATGGGTCTTATTATTATGTTTTATTGTTTGAAAGATCAGAAACTTCTTTAGCAGACATCTGTATTTTTAGTTGCTCTGTAATAATACACATGGGGTCAAATACTTGGATGTTAGCCCTGAAGTCATGAAATGCATCAAAGAAAACAGAGGCAAAGCATTTCATGATATTGGCCTTCACAATAAATTTTGACAGTCACTGTCAATGGCAAAAAGAAAGAAGCAAAAGGAAAACTAAGCAGAAAAAAATTACTCATAATGAAAAAAAAATTTGGACAGGAAAAGAAACTGCCAGTGAAACAAAAATGGCATCTTATTGAATGGCAGAAAATACTTATACAGCATGTGTCTGACAAAGGACCGGTATCCAAGATATATTAGGAAATCTCAGAATTCAACAACAAAATCAAAAAAAATCAAGCAATCCCATCAAAAATCTGGGGAGAGGAACTGGACAATCCACTGAGAAAGTCTTTCAGATGACCTCTTGGCACAAGAAAAAGCGCTCACTGTCACTTCACTTCAGGGAACGGTGAGTCCAGACAATAATGAGATACTGCCTCGCACCAGAGAGAAGGGCCTCCATCACACAGGCCAGACAAAAGATGCTGCAAAGAGGGTGTGGAAACAGGAATCCTCAAGCACTGCAGTTCTCAGGTGAGTTAGTTCCATCTCCTTGGGAAGTATAATAGTGTGCTCTCTCAAAATATTAATATAAAATAATCTGTTGTAAGATCCAGCAATTTCACCCAAGGCCATCTATCTACCCAAGAACACAAAAACAGTAACTCAAAAACATGCGTGCAGACCTATATTCATGGAAGTCTATTCACAATAGTGAAAATATGACTCAATCCAAGTACCCAACGCAGATGAGGATAAAGGCACGTGCCCCAGCACCACCACCATGACCCAGGGAGTCCCCATAACAAAGGGCCCAAACACAACAGCCATCAGGATTGACTGAGAATCTCAGGGCAGAGACCGCCCAACATGCTGAGCAGCGACCTCAACCATGAAAAAGATGTGCTATACATACACAATGAAACACTGCTCAACTTTAAGGCGACTTCTGTGACAACACTGGAGTGTGCAGGGGACAAAGGGGGCATTCTGAGTAAAGTAAGTCAGAAGGAGAAAGACAATGGTTGGATGTTCTCTCTTGCATGTAGGGTAAAAGAAGCAAAGCAGAACAGACTAGCAGTGGAAACAAACCTTACCTCAGAACACAGAGCTGTGGTGAACGAAGGGTAAGTGGGGGTCCCATGGAAGGGAGGGTGTTCAAGCTGACTGTGGTACAAGGATATTGGCACCTTGGTGATAATTGTGGTATGGTAACAGATACTTCAAAGAGATGTGAAACTGTACCCTAACAGAGTCTTATTAACTCATATTTAAAACAAATAATAGGGGCCTGAGCTATAATATAGTGGGTAGGGCTTTTGCCTTGCATGCAGCCAGCCAGGTTTGATCCCTGGCATCCCATATTGTCCCCGAAACACCACCAGTGGTAATTCCTGAGTGCAGAGACAGGAGTAACCCCTGAGCATTGCCGGGTGTGACCCAAAAAGCCAAAGAAATAAATAATTATAAATAATGGACCTATGGCATATTAAAACCAAGTATGAGGGGCCGGAGCGATAGCCCAGAGGGTAGGGCGTTTGCCTTGCACACGACCAGCCTGTGCCAGCCCGGTTCGATCCCCGGCATCCCATATGGTCCCCTGAGCACCGCCAGGAGTAAAGAACAGAGTGAACCAGGACAGAGTGCATTCCTGAGTGCAGAGCCAGGAGTAACCCCTGAGTGTCGCCGAGTGTGACCCAAAAAAGCAAAAAAAAAAAACAAAAACAAAACCAAGTATGAAACAAATCTTTAAAGCTTTTGGAAGGGAATGTAAGAAAGGAGCATTATGATCTTAAAATAGAATGATGTCTTTTATTTTTATTATTTTTTAAGATTAAGTCATTTTTAATTGTATTATTTAGTTGTTTATGTGAGGCATATACTGCATCTCTGAGTCATCCCCCCAGCCAAAAATGTCTTCAATAATGCACAAAAAAGCACAAGCCAAAAAAGGAAAGACTTATATGTCTGGTTTAATTAAGATTACGAACTCTTGAAAGTGACCCAAAAGGAATTAAGAGCTGGACTCCTAATTAAAACCACCAAATTCCTCTGGGCACAGGCTATTGAGAACACAAAGAAGGTTGCATTTTCCCTCTTCCCCCAAAGTTTGTACAAGAGACAGCATGTAGCCTCCCCTGTGAAAGAAAACTTCAGATTTAGGTACCTAGGAGCCGACATGAGAGGACAAGGCCACAACAAAGCCTATCAGTTAGCCGTGCGTAACAGTCTGCAACAAGCTCAGCCTAAACACAGACTCCTCTGTTCTTTCCTCCAGAAGCTGTTTCTTATGACCTTGCAGGCTAGAATGTTCTCTAGGTCCCAAAGATGTGAGTCAAAGATGTTCGGTGCCATGCCCACCCTGCAAGCATGTTGTTAAGAAAGTTTGCTTTCAGGAATAGAGGAAAATGGTTAGGGCAAATGCCTAGCGTCACCTGAACTGGGTTTAATCCCTAGTACCATATGCTCCCTGAGCAGCACCTGGGAAACCCCTGCACTGGGGGGTGGGGGTGTCCAAGTTGCATTGCTTGATCAGTTCCTCACATCAGTTCCTGGCATCAGACTCTGTCCTGGTTCACCAAGAATCAACCACGGACCATGGGCTCCTTAAGTCTAACTTGGCAAACACCCCACACCCACCAAAAAATAGCAAGTTTTTTTTCCTACTTTAAAAAATATATAATATATATTTATTTTTATATAAGTGTATATTTATTTCCTCATGGTGTTACAGATGTGGCTGCGGTGCCCAGCTGCATCGGCAGGTGGCAGACAGGAGACAGGCTTTGTCTATACCCAGAGCTCTGCCCCATGGGCCCTGGATGGTTGATAGTCTGGCGTGAAAAAATACTGGGCCCCCTGGGATGATCCCAGAGCAACAGCAGGGCCTGGCAAGCTATCCTCGGTGTGCCGGATATGCCAAAAACAGTAACAATAATGGACCTCATTCCCAACGAATGGAGATGTTACTGGTGCCTGCTCGAGCAAATCGATGAACAACAGGAAGAAAAGTGATACAAGTGATACTAATGATACAAGTGATACAAGTAATATATTTATATAGTATATATTTTTATAGAATATATATTTATATAAAATATATCTGACACTGGTTCGATCCCTGGCATCCCATATGGTCCCTTGAACTGTCAGGAGTAATACCTGAGTGTAGAGCCAGGAGTAACCCCTGAACATTGCCAAGTGTGAACCCCCAAGAAAAAAAATATTCATGTAATTTCCAGTTGTAAAATCATCTTATACTTGAGCTACTAGAAAGGATGGGGGGCAAGGGAGAGATGGAATGAAGTGCCAATACAATGTTGTGATCTCAGTGTATTATAAAAAGTTATTTCTTGCTCTCTATTTCCTTACTAGCATTTTTATGTTATGGACTTTTCAACTTCTTGATAGTCCTGTGGATGTGAGCAGAGGGAAGATGGAAACATTTTTCCTGTCAATGTTACAGTATTGTCCGATAAGTGACCAACTGGTCTTTCTAGAATTGATGAGAAAGTCTTATATTTGCCAATGATTATTTTAAAACCTTCGTTTTAAATAATTCAATAGGAAAAATAACAAACAGTGGATATATCCTTGCCTGGTGTAATTTTAAGAAATAAATGAATTTTACTTAATAATATTTGTTGTGGTGAGCTTTCTACTTGTCTCCGTGAATGAAGATTTATGGAGTTAACTACTAGTTAAATATTGCTGGGAGTCAGAACACTAAAGATCGCCTCCCACAGATAGAACTGCAGTTCAGAATGACTCCAATAACACTACCATCTCTCAGAGTTAGGATGGAGAATACTAGATAGAGTCATGAAAATTACAATTTAGAACAAATGTTCAACTCATTTTATTTTTTTGAGGAAAGCATAGGGACTGGAAAGATAGTACAATGAGTAAGGCAGCCTGGGTTCTATCCCCAGCACCTCATATGGTCCCCCAGCCCTGCCAAAAGTGATCCCTAAGAATAGAGCCAGGTGTGAACCTGAGCACTCCTCAAAACTATGCATGCCCCCTCAACAAAAAGGCATAGAGTAAAGTTAGTGATATCAATTATCTTGCCTTTTGCTCAGATGAAGAAGCAGCGTTTATCAACATCTTGGACACACTGCCCATCCCAGCCCTACACGCTCCTTTCTTATCCATCAACCACTATCATGAATTTTTTTTAAAAATTTTATTATACTACATTAGATACACAATTACAAGATACTCATGTTTGAGTTCTGGTTCTACAGTGTTCCAACACCCATCCCTCCACCCGTGCTCATTACCCATCACCAATGTCCCCATTTCCTCCCCATTCCCCAGCCTGCCTCCATGGCAGGTTCTTTATCTCCTCTCTCTCTCTCTCTCTCTCTCTCTCTCTCTCTCTCTCTCTCTCTCTCTCTCTCTCTCTCTCTCTTTCTCTCTCCCTCTCCCTCTCTCCCTCTCTCCCCTCTCTCTCCCTCTTCCTTTCCTTTCTTACGTATTGTGAATTGTAATATATTCTAGGACATAATTGGTTCCAGTACTTTGATTTACCAGCGCAGCCGAAGCGGCCTTGTGACTCCGGAAGAGTCAGCAGCTCTCCCCCCAATCTGAGTCAGCTAGTCAGCTAGCAGCTCTCCCCCAATCTGAGTCTCTGTTTGATGGCTGATAGCCCTGAAGTATTTCGTGGGCGGGCCACTGGGCCTCCTAGATGAGTCAGAGAGGGGAAGCGGGCCCAGCTCCATCTCACGAATGCTCAGTGACTTCCGTCTCCGAAATCAGCCTACCTGGGCTTGAACTCAATTGCTCTGCTAAGCTGGTCTTCATCAGTGTCTCTCTTGGGCAGGTTTTGATGAGCTGTGGTGTCTGGACCACAAAAAATGGCGGCTATTATGGTGAGCAAGTCTCATCCGGCTGCTCCTAAGGCCCTACAGAGGTGATGGCCCACTCCCAAAACCCATCTTCCCTCCTGGGGCTTCTTGGTCAGCTGAGCTACGGGAGAGCTGGATGGCAGCTCTTCACCCCACCTCACCCCTACCCTTCTGAGCCTCCCCTTGATGGCTGATCACCCTGAGGCAATTTGTAGGCAGGGCCCACTATCATGAATTTTACTTTTATCATTCCCTAGACTGTTCCCAAGTGTATGAATTCCTAAATAATATCTCAACATTTAGCCTATTTTTTTGGGGAATTTTTTAAGATTTTTTTTTTTTTTTTTTTTTTTTTTTTGGGTCACACCCGGCGATGCTCAGGGGTTACTCCTGGCTCTGCACTCAGGAATTACTCCTGGCGGTGCTCAGGGGACCATATGGGATGCCGGGGATTGAACCCTGGCCGGCACAGGCCGGCCGCAAGGCAAACACCCTACCCGCTGGGCTATCACTCCGGCCCCTTAAGATGTATTTTAAATTACATTATGAATGTAAGACATGCTTTATCTATACATCAGAAAGGGAACAGCTACATCCTCAAATCGGCAGCACATGAGTTCACAAATCGGAGCCTGTGACTTATTTTTTTGTGTGTGTTTTTTTTTTTAATTTAGCCTATTTTAGAAATGTGGAATACACCATATTCAGTCAGTCTCTGACATCTTATTTTTCATAAATTGCATGATGCTATCTTTAACCCACAGATACTTTAATGTAAGAACTCAAACTCATGTTTGAGATTCAAGGCATTTGAAGCCTTTAAATAACAATAGAAAAACTAATTGCCTTCTCTTTGTGCTTGATATTGCGGTCATGTTAATGCATATGGTTGTAGCTACTTTTGGTTTCTCTTGAATCAGTATACCACAATGTATTTACGCCTTCTGGTATTGAATATTTGAGTTGTTTCTATTTTTTTTGCTTTTAGAATAATGTTGAAATGAACTCTAACACTCATACATTTCATGCGGACAATATCAAATAGTATAACCAATTTGGAAACAGATTTTCATTTTATCTTATAAGTTAAACATACACTTACCACATGACTCAACAATTCAACGATTAGGAATTTATACAAGAGAGATAAAACTATATGGTCACACAAGTACCTATAATATGTTTTCATGACTTTTCATGAAACATTTTTTAGTATCCAACAACTGGGGAGAATTAAAAATATCCAGAATAGGACCAGAGTAACAGCTTAATGGACTGTGTGCACGCTTTGAATGTATGAGGCCCAGGTTCAAGCCAGCACTGCCTGGCACCCTGTGCAATGCCTGGAGCAAGCTCCAGAGCTCAGAGCCAGGAGGGTCCCCTCAAATCTCCCAGAGTGGCCCCAAAACCAAAATAAGTAAATTATAAAATTAAACTGTCCAGAAGCTAGTAAATACATAACCAACTCCTGGCACGTCCATACAGAGTGGAATAGTATTCAACAGAAAGAAAGAAAATTCTGATATGAGCCACAACATAAAAGAAATATGAAAGGCATTATGCCAGGGGAGGAACCCAGAGACTGTGGCCACATACTATATGAGCCCATTCTATGAATCCCTAAAAGCATAACTATATTAATAGTGGGAGAAAGGTTCTTGGGCCAAGGATAAAGAGGGACGATTAGGGAATGATGAAAAGTGTTAAGTCTTGATGGAGTTGGTAGTTACATTGCTGTTCACATTTGCCAAATCTCTAACTTAAAATGGAAGTATTTTACTACAGGTAACAGATCTTAAAGACTTGTTTGGAAATAATGCTACTAACAATCAATGTAAATATTCATGAATATGCCTCCCTGGCACACAAAAATAGAAGTTTTTCTAGCTATTATATCAGTTTATATTTTAATCTTCAAAATATAAAGATGGAGTTCATTAACACACATATTGCCCAACACTTCCCATGTTTTGTTGATTTGATGGTGTCTTCTAATGATTTAAAATGTATTTTCCTCGTTTCCCTACCTTTTCATCTTTTTTCATTTTTGTTAGTTTGTTATCTTTCAATCAATCAAGTTGTAGAGTTTTTCAATTTCTCTGTCTAAAATGTTTCATTTTGGGGCTGGAGCGATAGCACAAAGGGTAGGGTGTTTGTCTTGCACGCCACCCACCCGGGTTCGATTCCTGGCATCCCATATGGTTCCCTGAGTACTGTCAGGAGTAATTCCTGAGTGCAGAGCCAGGAGTAATACCTGAGCATCCCCAGGTGTGACCCAAAAAAGCAAAATAAAATAAAATAAAAATAAAATCTTCGTTTTCCAAGTCACCGCTCTCATAGTTTATACCTTACTTATTCATTTTTAAATAATCTTTTTAGTTAAAAGATGATTTTTTTTTTTTTAATTTTTAATTTTTTTTTTAATTTTATTACACCACTTTTAGACATACAATTGCAAGATGCTCATGCTCGAGCTTTGGTTCTATAGTGTTCCAACACCCATCCCTCCACCCGAACCCATCTCCCATCACCAATGTCCCCACCTTCCTCCCCCCCCCGCACCCCAACTACTTGGCGGGTTCTGTATGTCTTTTTCTCTCCTCTATCTCTCCCTCCCGCCTACCTTTTGTTACACATCGTAGAATGCAGTACATTAAAGGACATAACTGTTTCCACAAGTTTGATGGACTGTGTGGCCACAAGCAGCATCGCGGACTTAGGGGCCTCAGGGTCAGTGTCCAGACAGTGAAAATGGCAGTTAATGTGGTAGGTGGAGTCTCATCCAGTTGCTTCCGGGACCCCCAGAGGTGATGGGCCAATACCCAAAACCCATGTGTCCTCCTGGGGGCCTCGCATGGTCAGCTGAGTTAGGGGAGAGCCGAGTTCCAGTTCCCCCAGCTGCGTCTGAAGCTCTGCATGCGATGGCTGGTCGCCCCAGGGAAGCTCCTGGGAGGGGGCTACCAGGCTCAGACAAAATGGAGAGGGGAAAGGGAGACCCCAGCTCCAAAATTTTGATGTAGAAAATTTATCAACCATTTCCTTTACAATTGGTGCTTTGTATCTTAAGGTATCCTTCTCCTTTAAGTTAAGAAGAATCTCACATTTCTTCAAGATGTTTTAAAGCTTACTTTCGATTTACTTTAAAAGCACATTCTACCTGGAGTGGAAAATAGGGAACCGATTTCATGTTTTTCTACAGTTGTGCTTGCCTTTTTGTTTTCCTTTTTTTTTTCGGGGGAGTCACACCCGGCAATGCTTAGGGGTTACTTCTGGCTCTTCACTCAGGAGCACTGCTAGCAGTGCTGGGGGAACCTTATGGGATGCATGGATCAAATTCTGTTCAGCCGCGCATGCAAGGCAAATGCCCTTACCCGCTGTGCTATCGCTCCGGGACTATGCTTGCCTTTATCGAGTAGCTAACCTGTCCCTCATTATCTGTGTGACTCCTCAGACTTACTTCAAGTCTCCATTTTATCTGAGTATGTTTCCGGTATTTTCTATTGGTTCATGTTTATGTCTTGGCAATGATACCACACTAACTTAATCACCTCTCGTTGTAAATGGTTTATCTGACAGGAAAACGTCCTTTTGCCTTAATACTACTTTACTTTCACTTTAGCTACTCTTGAGCCTTCACTACTTCCAAACCCTTAAAATCAAATTGTTGGGGTCGGAGTGATAGCACAGTGGTAGGGCATTTGCCTTACATGCAGCCCACCCGGGTTCGATTGCCAGCATCCCATTACGGTCCCCAGAACACTGCCAGGAGTAATACCTGAGTGCAGAGCCAGGAGTAACCCCTGAGCATTGCTGGGTGTGACCCAAATAGCCAGAAAATAAAATAATTAATTAATTAAAAGAATTGTTAAGTTTGGTGAGTAACCAATCTTGTTGTGGTTTGTTTGATTTTTAGTTTAGTGGTGTTAT
The DNA here is from genome assembly GCA_021461705.1 of Cryptotis parvus. Taxonomy (NCBI): domain Eukaryota; kingdom Metazoa; phylum Chordata; class Mammalia; order Eulipotyphla; family Soricidae; genus Cryptotis; species Cryptotis parvus. Next base: position 89,361 of record JAJIBD010000816.1, on the reverse strand, counting down.
TACTGAGATAAGATACTTTCCAATGTGTTAACATTTATGCTTTTGGAATACAAAGTCACTACACCAGCATAACACTGAAAACTCTTCCCCACTGTTACTGGATCCCTTCTGTTTCGTCCATATCTCGCCACTCTCCACCTCCACTGGTAACCTCTGCTCTCTTGTCAGAGTGCAAAAGTTTCTTTTCAGTGGACACTGTTGATTCCTTTGCTTTGTTTCTTTATATACCGCACATGAGTGCGAACACCTGGCATTTGTCCGTGTCCTTCATTCTTATTTTTCTTAGCAAGAAACCCTCTAGTTCTATCCAAGTAGTAGCAAGAAGGATCTTGATGTATTGGGTTTGAACACCCTGTTTGGCTAGGGCTTCTATGACTGCTTCAGTCTCCACAGAATCAAAGGCTTTCTGTAAATTAATGAACGTGAGACAGAGCGGCATCTTGTACTCCCTACAAACCTCGATGAGCTTGGTTACTGTGTGGATATGGTCAATTGTGCTGAATCCTTTTCGGAAGCCTGCTTGCTCGCATGGTTGTCCTTCATCTAGTGTTCTGCTAATCCTGTTCAGGATGACTCGTGTAAACAGCTTGTAGATGACGGACAATAGGCAGATGGGGCGGTAGTTGCCGATGTCGTGAATGTCTCCCTTCTTGAACAGTAGAACTGTCCTGCTGGTTTTCCATTGGGAGGGCACCTTGCATTCGGACAGGCAGCATGTGAAGAGCCAAGCTAATGTATTGATGAGTACCAACGGCAGATTTTTCAGGTGTTCGGGTCTGACTTTGTCTGGGCCTGGTGCTGTTCTCTTCTTTACTGACGAGATGGCATGTGGGATTTCAGAAGGGAGAGCGTTGGGAATGACATATCCATCCTGTGGAATTTGGTATGTGGGCAGGTGGATGTGGCTATCAAAGAGATTTGTGTAGAAGTCATGGATAATCTTCTCCATTGCCTTTCTGGAAGATGTGATAGATCCATCAGGGCGTCGGAGGGCAGTCATCTTGGTCTTATAGTTGGCGAAGGACAGGCGGGCAGTGCGAATGTTTTTCCCGGCTTCTGCTGCATCTTCCAGTATTTCTGCTCTTCTGTCTTTGAGGTCTTCTTTTATTGCTTCTCTGCACCATTTAGCAAACTTGGACGTTAGCATTTGGTCTCCTGAGGCTAGCGCCTTGCCACGTTGGCGAATGAGCTCGAGAGTTTCTGAAGACAGGCGTTCTTTTGTGTCTTTCTCTCTCTTGGCATTCTTCGCCCAATCATGGAGGTGCTGAACCAGCCGGTTGTATTCTTTATCGATGTCGTTAATGATGGTATCTTCCCATGTTGCTGCAATGGTGCCAAAGAGTTTCCAGTTGGTGGTCGTTCTGGGAGTTCTCTTCTTAGACTTTGCAGCCTTTTCTCCCCATTGCGGAAAGTAGAATTTTGCGCGAAAGAGACAGCGGTCCGATCCTGTTTGGAATTTGGGGGACGACAGCAACATCGGTCAGACAAAACCGTCAATTGAAGATGATGTGGTCAATTTCATTGTGGAACTGTCTGCCAGGAGATTCCCATGTCCAACCTTTGGCTTCAGCTTTCTGGAACTGTGAGTTCCCATGAATGGTCTTGGTGGACATGATGAACTCCAGATAGTCTCTCACCCTGTTCGTTCCATTCTAGGCCATGGGTCCCGATGTGGAGTTCTTCAGCCGATCTTCTTGGTCCTATCTTGGCATTAAAATCACCGACTATGATCTTGTAGAAGGTGTGATCTTTTTATAGAACTCCTCCAACTCCATGTAGAATTTCTCAATTTCTCAATTTGACATTAATGATCACTTCTTTGTATAATGGTGCCAAGGCATCGAAAATCAGATGGGCTGGACATGAAGAATGAACTAGTTCCTGAGGCCCCATTCACTCTCAATGGAAGAAACATCTCTGAATGCAGCAGTTATGTGTACCTAGGTCAAGAAATCAACATGATGAATGACCTAAAACCTGAGCTGCGCAGGAGGAAGAGAGTGGCATGGAATGCCTTCAAATGCATCGAAGAAATAGCTAAAAAGGACAAAGAACCTCTGGCTCTGGGCACATCTCTTTGACTCCACCATTCTCCCTGCATTAACATACACCTCAGAGACCTGGGTCCTACGAAAGCAGGATGAGAATGCTATTCGGATCTCCCAGAGAGGAATCGAAAGAGCTATGCTTGGAATATCACGCCTCACTCAAGTGAGAGAAGGAATCCGGAGTTCTGACCTCCGTCGCTATTCCAGAATCAGGGATGCTGTATCGTTTGCCAAGGCATCAAAAATCAGATGGGCTGGACATGTAATGCGATTTGGAGACAACCGCTGGACTAGAGCCGTTACCGACTGGATCCCACGAGATGTCAAAAGATCACGTGGCCGCCCACCTACAAGATGGTCAGACTTCCTTGTCAAGACCCTGAAGGAACGGTTTGAGGCTCTTCATATTCCTGAATCAACCAGATGCCATTGGGCTACATTGGCACGTGATAGGGTCCAATGGAAATGTTACTGGCGCCCACTCGAGCAAATCGATGAATAACGGATTCAAGTGATCAAGTGATCAAATAGCAAGAATGTAGGATTCCACCTTTTACCTATCTGATTAGTATTCTGTTGTGTATTTCAACCACAATTTCTTTTATCCACTAATCCGTCACTGGGCATTTGAGTTATTTCCAGACTATTGTAAATTGTGTTGCAATGAACACAGGTGTTCACGTATCATCTGGAATTAAATATGTTGTTGTTCTTAGGATATATGCAAAGAAATGGAATCACTGGGTCATATTAATTTCTTTTTTTTCTTTTTGAGAAATTACTATAAATTATGAACCAGGCAATAGTCCCAACAACAGTTAATAAGGCTTCTTTTTCACCGCATATCAGCAGCACTGGTTGTTTCTGGGTTTCTTTTATGTGTTTTTAGATCATACCCAGTGATGCTCAGGGGTGACTCCTGGTTCTGCATTCAGAAATTACTCCTGGAAGTGCTCAGGGACTAGCAAAGCAATCGACCTACCTGTTGTTCTCTCTCCAATTGCTGGCCTTTGTGATGTGGGCTGTCCTTGCTGGTGAAAGGAGGTAGCTTGGTGTGATTTTGATTTGCATTTCACTAATAATTGCTCATAATGAAGACATTTTCCTATGACTGTTGGCCAACTGTTTGTATTCTTTTTTATTTGTCTTTTTGGACTCACACCCAGCAGTACTCAGTGAACCCGCAGTGCGGATTGAACTCCAGCACTCAAGCCAGATTTGTTTTGTTGTTTTTGTTTGTTTGTTTGTTTTGTTGTTTTGTTTGGGGGCCATCCCAGCAGTGATGAGGGCTTACTCCTGGCACTGCTCAGGGGACCATATTGGTGCCATGAATCGAACCCAGGTCAGGCACATGTGAGGCAAGTCCCCTACCCACAGTGCTATCTCTCCTGTCCCAGGCCTCTTAAACTTTATTTCATATTTTCTGTTTCCTTGGCTTTCTGTAGTGTGATGTAGGAATTTCTTCGGCTCTAAGTTTAGCTGTGTCTAATCTGTCAATTCCATTCTTCATGTTTCTATGCCAAGTGTTTTAAATCTTCATAATTAGAGTTTCTATTTGATCCTGTTAAAAAATTACCTATTTATTTTAATAGTCATGTTCCTTACTTATGCCATCCTTATTTATTAAAACACATTTCTCACTTTATAACTAATAATTCTAATAACTAGATTATTTAAAGATCTGATTAACTATCCAAGGAACTTCGGGAAAGCACAGAATGTTTTGAACAGTAATAGTATTCCAACATTCATTTTCAGAACCTTATTTAAATGAGGACCAGAATAAAGAGGTCCATGCAGAAACTACAGAAACCATAATATTTTGCACTTTCCCCGCTCCTCTTTCCTGTGACACTGAAAGTCACATGCAGCTCACGTGAGCTCCTACCTACTTGTTAGGGCTTCAAGAAGACAAGCCAAGAGTGTGCCTGCTCTCACCAGGAAGGCATTTTTATACTCCTTTCTTCTGTTATTAGCTTCCAATTAAATTTTGGCCATCTCTTACCTAGCCAATCACCTTCCTTAAAGTCATGGGGGTGGGGGAGTTATTGTTTCTGTATTTAACTATAAGCTAAAGAATAAAGGCAGTTTTGCCATTAGAAACCTAGTACAGCCATTTTGGATAAGCATATGGTAGTTAATGGCAAAATCAACTCTATTCAGTTATAAAACTAGAGAATTACTCTCTAGAAATGAAAAAAGTCACATGGAGTCATGTTCGAGAATGTTCTTTGCAGCTTTTTATAATTACTGAAAACTGGAAACAACCCAAACTGTAAACAGGCCAAACCAATCTATTTGTACAGGACTACTTGGCACTAAGAAGAAAGAAACAAGGAATGAACTCAGTAACTTGAACAAAGCTCAAAAGACATTATGTCGAACTCAGAAAGGTGGATCAAATTAGAGACTGTCTGATGTTTCAGTCCGTAGGCGCATAGGACTGGACTAAGCCATTGTTGACAGATCAGAAATTTCCCTTGGATGGGGAGGATCTTGCAGGGATGGGAGAAGGACTCTGCAGTATGGATGAAAATCTGTATCTTGTAGTTCCTTCAGTGCAGGAAACATCAAAATTTATTAAATCAAACATTGCGTAGCTTTCTAGTCCTTTGTATATAAATTATGCCTTTAAAATATAGCCAAAAGAAAAAAGCGAGCATCTGCTAGCTCCAGGAACACGAAGGGCCTCAAACCACTCATTCAGGTCATGGGAATGAGGTCTTTAATTGTTACTGTTTTGGCATATAAAATACGACACAGGTAGCTTGTCAGACTCTGCCATGTGGGTGGGATACTCTCAAGCCCTGCTCATCAGAGTCCCACCCTACAGCAAAGCCTATTTCAATCCCATGTATGCTTGAACCAGAGACACAAGATACACGAGCATAGCTGTTACCGGCTCTCCCTATGCTTGGCTGATCATGAGGTGTCCAGGAGAGAAGGCGGGTTCTAGCCCTGACCCACCATCCCCATAGGGCCTCAGAAGAAGCCAGAGGAACCCCCATACCTAGAGGGCAGCCATCTTCAACATCCAGACTCCACAGCTTGTCAGAGCTCCACCCAAGAGAAAAGCTGATAAAAGTATGTGCCGTAAATATGAAGCTAAAAATGTCTGATCTGCCGAATCAGAAAGTGGTTTTAAGGAACAGAAAAGAAAATCTTTCTTCACAATTTCCATTACTCTGTTAGTCCAAAAATTGTATTAGTTTTCCAGAGTGCCTCCTAGTATGTAAAGTATTATAAAGTATATAGATATTTATAAAGTATTATATAGAACACTATAATATAAGTTATAATATCTATAACTATTATATAGAACACACTAAGTATGTAAATTATATAGATGATAAGTACCAAGGAGGAAAGGAAGTGCTGTGGAAGATACATCACTATATTAACGTTTTAGAGATAGTTGCTTTTTCTATAAAGACAAAGATATACAGAGACACAAAGGCAGGAGCACTCCCAGCGGGTGGCTAGTGTTGTGACCTGCTAGGATTGGGACCAAGATTAGTGCTAGGAAAGCCATGGAAAGCATTATATCCACAGCATGTTTTAAGAGGAGTGGGGGGGATTTGGGGCCATACCCAGCAGTACTGGGGTGGAGCAGGGATAGCTATACCAAAGATTTAAATCAAGGTCGTTCCCATGCCAGGCAAGTGTGTTACCTCCTGGTTCTATCTCTCTAGTCCTATCAGCAGCATGATTCTTAATCAATTAACCATGAAATTACAAAGTTATTAGGTTTTGGGGAGTACTATGTTTCAACATCCATCCCTTCACTACGCACTTCCATCCACCAGTGCTCCCCATGACCCATTCGCATCCCACCATTTGCATCCCACAGGTCTGCTTTACCTGCAGTGTTTTATGCCTGCACGTATCACGTAAAATACGTATATGCAAAAACAGTGTGCAGTAACTCTTTCAAAAAAATGCAGAGATTCAGAAAAAATGTAGCAAGAAAGAAAATCTTCCAACAATGTAAATGTGCACTTCTCATTGTAGTCTTACTGCTGAAGATTCCAGAATACTATCCCTCAAGACAGATGCTTGATCATGAATGTGTTGAAAGATTTGAGGAGTTAAAATGAGTTATTAGGTGTAAAAATAGTTGGCAGAGTATCTGGTACATGTGTAAGTGTTTAGTAAATTAACATTTTTATTACAGAGTGATAAGACTATATTCCAAAGCTTATTGGGTATTACTGATGAAATGGAAAATAAGTCAGTAAAAAGAAAATTAAGTGCCCACTTTGAAAACCAAGGATGACACCTTCCAAAGGATTCATTGCAGTCACTCCCAATCCCACAGTTCCTCCTAATCTTGACATAAGGCAGGTGTGTACAGCCTCATGAACCGTAAGAGATGAGGTGTCTTATGACTAGCACCTACTACACTTGGTGAGTATTTAAAATACCTTTATCCTCTGCTTTTTCCCCAATTTCTCTGCTCATCATACTCCTATCTCTCACGAAAGTGTGAAATGGGAGGGAAAATGAGAGCTGGTGAGTTTTGTGTCTCAGTTGACTCTTAAAAGTAAGCAAGAAGTCAGAACAGCTAGATAAAATTAGGTTTGAGGTGTTTTCATCTGCACTGTTCCTGTCTTACACCACCGCAAATCACCAGGGGCACAATTTTTTTTTTGATTTTTAAAAAATTATTATAGCTTAGGTAACAAATTTATAATACCGTTAATGCTCATAGTTTAACACAGTTACCCAACCTCACCACCATCAAAGAGCCCTGTACTCTCTCCACAAAGTAAGTATGCACATAACTAAGTATCCGTGTGTTATTTTAGTCTGC